>CM022780.1:11980521-12088021 GCA_012411365.1 Ameiurus melas | reverse complement strand
TGACAGGAAAGCAGTCATCAAAAACGCGGACATGTCCGAGGAGATGCAGCAGGATGCTGTTGAGTGTGCTACCCAGGCTCTAGAGAAGTACAACATTGAGAAAGACATTGCTGCTTACATCAAAAAGGTACGTTTTGGATCTGGATCACACCCAAGCTGTAGAAGCTTACTGAATACTGAGCAGTAAACGTGCCTATCCAAAATACCAGATGGTGAGGGTTTAAGCACTTTTTGATACCAGAGTACAAAGTCAGCTTACATGATGCGTTCTCTTGTCTAGGAGTTTGACAAAAAATACAACCCCACCTGGCACTGCATTGTCGGAAGGAATTTTGGCAGCTACGTGACCCATGAGACGAAGCACTTCATCTATTTCTACCTTGGCCAAGTGGCCATTCTGCTGTTCAAGTCTGGCTGAGACTGAGCTTTACCTCATCACCTGACCATTTATTACTGACTGACTACAGAAAGGCTGAGCATTCCGGTTCTGGGACCTGCCTTCTCTTGGCTGCTTTCCCCTCTCTTTGTTTTAAGAAAATGTACAAGGAAAAACACGAGTAAAGAACATATTTATTTTTTTCTATACACAGGCTGAACAGTTGTCATTTCAGTGTGGTTTTTGTTTATTTTTTTTATTTTATTTTATTATTTTCATTAAAACAAAATGGTTTGGCCCAATGAATGGATGTAAGGAGTATTTTTTTTTTTTTGCGCAATGCAAGGTTAAGCCTGAAAATGCCATAAAAAATTCAGTGTCTAAATGAATCTGTAAGTGCAGATTGGTATGTTGTCTTTACCAGTGCCTTGAGGTTTGCCATAAGTTTATTACATTCATCTCATATTAACCCCCAGTGTCTCCAAAACAATGTGGTATCCTCAATTTGATGATAATTTAGATTTGGGTCTTTGATAAGTATGGACTTCACTATTTTATTGTGTTTAGTCACTTTAATCAACTTCAGGCTTTTCTTCCTGCACAGTGATGTGTTAAATCAGCCATCTAAAGATGTCACTGTCTTTCCTAGAAATTTTGGTTTCTCACACACAAGTCCAAATAGTTTCCCTAGAATCTTAATAGGTCTTGTCCCTATATATTGTCACTCGATTTAAACCTTGTTCATTAATTTCTGTTAAAGTACTGTGGTTTATGATAAGTGGTAACTATATAATTAAATGTTCATCTCAAGATTACTATACAACTTTCTGCTTGACTGACGATGTAATTGGCAGACCTTGATTAAATGTTTATCCCAGTAAGCAGGGTTTAATTGTAAGATACTGAGATTAGCGATACTGAGATTTCAGTTGGCATGCACCTTATTATTGAAGACCTTTTGAGCTTTAAAGTCTAAACTGAAGCACAACCAACAATTGGGCAAATTCCAAGTCTGGATACCATTTAACAGCTTTCCTTATTTAGCTATGTTTCTCAAGCAAAACTGTTCCACCAACTCTAAATCTGCACAATTTTAATTTATAGCAGAACTACACCTCTCTGCAAAGTTAGTCCCAGAACAGGTTAAAAACTCAGTCTTATGCACACTGGTGAAATGTTAATGTTAAAATGATCAGATCTCGGCCGGGCATTTCTGACGGGTTCCAGATTGTGCCTAAAACATTCCAAAAATATGTAATGAAAAATATTAATTTGTGAGTGATATTTTTGATGGTGTCGCCAATGGCGATGATATAAATTTATAGGTTATGATTTAAAAATTTGCACGTAATGTCTTTTCTTTTTCTGTGTTCTGTGAGGAGTAGCCTGTCACATCACATGTTGTGGTGTTGTAATAAAATGAGACACTGCACATGAAAGTTTCCGTGGGGGGCAGTATCACTGAGTTCAAATTCAGCCAGAGCACCAAAACACATGGGGAAAGTGAGGATAGATTTCTGAGTCATAAAAACGAAAAAGCAGACTTTTTCCAGTCAACCTTGAAGCACCAATGCTGATGGCACACCTGTTAATAAATATTCTTTTAAAAACAGGCTCCAGTTGTAAATGTAATGTAAAAAAAAAACAGTGGAAACATCATCTCTGTGTCAATCAATGAACACCCAAATAAAAGTGCAGAAAAGCATTTTAAAACTTCTTGGATTCATGGCTCAGGCATGATCGTGGTACACAGAAAACATTACTTTTGTTCCAAAGCATGCATGAGCTACATGAGCTAAAAATAAAATTCAACACTGCCTATGATTGCATGTGAAGAGCTGCCTTTCACCAAATTTCCTGATATCACTAATGGCTTTATTAATCTCCAGATGGAGAAATTACAAAGAATAGACTGGATGTGTGCAAAACATATGACAACGAAACAGCAGGTGAATGATTAGAATGTTTTGCATCTAATTGAGATATTGCTTGACCTACCAAATTCAGCTGCTCAGTGTGAACATGGCTTTTCAGCTCAAAACAGGATAAACACAAAAGTACATAATTCACTCCATATGTCAATGCTGGAAGACTATCAGGGTCAGCACAGAGGGCCAATCACTTAAAGTTTGATCCTGAACCATGTGTTAAACACTGGCTTTTTACAAACAAAAAGAAATAAGGCAGCCAAGTGATGCTAACACAATTACCGTCAATGACACTGGCTTAGATGCTGCGTGGAACCCCCCCAAAAACAATACTTTGTGAAGGTATATAGTTCCAAGTTGGAAAAGCCATTCACTTCCTATTTTAAGTGAATTTCAATTCCTAGTACATCCAGAAGATGGATGAAACTGCTAACACTTTTTTTTTAAAGGAGGGCAAATGTGGCAGGATGACTGAGTGTTTAAAAAAAAATTTAAAGTTAATTCTTATGTGACATTTAAAAAAAAAAATTAAGTTGGCACCTGTTTTTTCTTAACAGATTTTTGTGTCTGGAACCGTTAAGTAAGTAGCATTGGATAGGAGCATCTGCCAAATGCCATACGTAAACATAAGTTCTAACACATGACCCATATGTGGTTCTTCCCCCTGCTGTTACTACAAATTAACACACAAACTGTCTGTGTAGACAGGTCTGCTAAATAGCCCAAACCCATTTCATAACAACCCTTGTGTGATGTCCATATGAATGGTAACACCAACTGCACAGTAGGGGCCTGTACCATGAAGCTAGTTGAACAAACCCAGGGTTACGGGGTTAGTTTCGAGTTGACAAAACCAATCTAATCCAGATTCATTGGTACCATGACACTGGTTATGAACATGCGGTCAACTCAGGCTTTGATCCTTAAGCCATGATTAGTCCATGTGCACATAAACATACGGCTTCAGCACTGAACGGGGGAGGCAGGTGTGTATATTTCCAGTTGAAAAGCAAGAAATTATTTTGCGGAAATATGGGGAGGAATTTAGATCTACACTAACTGCAAAAAGCAAACACCATCGCAGCTGCCAAACCTCAGGAACGTTGCTGTGTAAGTGAGCAAGTTTACTTTTATAGGCTCACAATCAGACTTGCAAACTTATAACCAACATCTTTCGTGTAATTTGAGATCAATGTAAATTTAAGATTAAATGTTTCTCTGCGACATGCTCTCTCTAGTTTGTGCTGGGGAGTTGAATTAGTTGCATCACTTTGCTCAGAGTTGATTGGTCCAAGGTGGGTTTGAGTTCTCCAACCCATTTCCTACCCCCAGAGCAGATTACACATGGTGCGCAAGTTACTATGGCAATGAACACCAGTAAAAGCCGAGCCACTTCCATGGAACCTAAAACCTAGAGTTGGCACAAGCTAAACTGAAGCTTACCTGGCTAGCCACCTAAACCAGCTTCATGGTACAGGCCCTATGCCTTCTGACTTCACATCAGTGCCCAATCTCAGTGCTTAATGCTCGTGGTTGAACTTTCACAAATCCCCAGTCACATACAGGCTTCTGTAACAGCAGGGGGTGGGATGTCCACATACTTTTAGCCCAATAGGTTATAAGTAAATTCTTAGGCGGTCATGTTAGGCAAAAACAAACTGAGCAGTATAAGTACTTCTGTAACAAAATATAAAATTACTTATTTAAAACTCAATAACATGAACCAGTTAGTGGGTGGAATAACAGTTTTATTTCTTTAGAAAACCAGTTTGTGGGGATACACCCCATTGGAGAGGAAAAATTGGGAGCGCAGGTACCCTTTCAGCTGAGGAACTTTTTTAATAAGAGGCAACAGCTGAGAGTCAACAGCTTTCTGGTCTTCCTTCCGCTGCTCTGTCAGTTGGTATTTCTGCATTCACACACACACACAAAAAAAAAATCAGCTGAAATTTCAGAAGTAATTTTTTTTTGTATTATATTTATTAGAGATGTATCAGCCAATAAAGGTCATTTTTCGTGTTATCAGCAGATAGTTTAAAAACATCTGAAAGAGAGGGCATCGATTTTGTAAAGATGTCTCTTGTGTGGAATGATGACAAAACTACAGTTTGTAAGCTCTGTTCTGCAATTTTTTTTTTTTACACCGGACACTGCAGCAATGATGCGACATCGAGTCTAATAATTCATTATTATTAATGTAAAAGGTGGCATAAAAGGCAGAATGATCAGTATTGGCCGATATCACTGAATAATCGGTTATCGGTATCGGCTGAGAAATTTTATATTGGTGCACCTCTATATACACACACAAAACCCATCATGCTAGCTAAACAGCAGTCAGCTACAGAACTGTCAGTTAGCTTAATCTCATACTGAAAATGAGAAATAATTTAAGTTCATTTTAAGAAATCTAATTTTATTTACATATATAGATATTAGTCAGACATTGATATAAGAACTATTCTGAAGGTATGCAAAAGAGAGCAGATGCTGAGCCACATTTAGACACAAATCAAATCATGTTCTCTACTTTTTCACCCCAACACTTCATATGCAGACATATATGTTGGTCCATACATATATAAATGGTATAGACAAAATCCATATCTTAAGAATTGCAATCAGTGTACCAGATTAATAGTCATAGCACACACACATACAAACCATTAACAATTACTTTTATAATAAAACAAAAGCCTGAGGATGCATTCACTATAATTTAATAAGCAAGGAATTATATACAGCAGGCTATGCTGTAGTTTCCCCTGCCCCTTGCACACCGTGGAGCATTTTGGATACAAACATAAGTTTGTGTTGTGCATCACTGTTTGATCTCTGTGGTGTTGAATACAAAATCCATTCCTGCCACCGTAAAGGACTTTTTCCCCCCTCAGTAACTTGACGATTTTGCCTCCGTCTAATAGTGACTGAGGTCATGTTGGGAATAAAATGTAATGCTGACAAACAGTAAACTGAAGAAAATCATTCTCAGTGACCGTCACATTACGTGTGTGACATCATGCGCAGTTGACGAGGAAGCAGCTAATATAAATAAAAACACGCTAGTGTTCTATTAGAAAGGCAATATCTCAAAAAACGCATACGCTACATAGAGCATACAGTACATAGTATAAGTGTATAATACTTAATTTGGGACCCAACGTCAGTATTTACTCTCCAAAGCATGTTTTCGGAACAGAAGTAACGTAATGAGTAATTGTACCCTGCAGACCAACTAATCGATAAGATTTGTTGACAACGATTTTCATAATAAATTATGATCGATTAGTTCTTGCAGCTCTAGTCCACTTATACCATAGCAATTAAGAACATCGAAGAGTCAAGATCATTCTTATCGCTTATGTTAAAGCAGCTATAAACGGTCATTCCCTCACTAGCTTATGCAGCCAAGATTTTCATTATTTTTCCCCATTAAGCACTTCCATGCTTAGCCAGGGACACATTGCTGGGCCCACAGCCCTGCAACTTCAAGACTGGAGATATGGCAGTTGTGCAGGTAAGATTCTCTGCGAAGTTCTGCAAGTTAAAACTTTGTTTTAATACCCGTGGTTTTGGAATGGGGACATATGGATGTGACCGTTTGATGCCCACATACTTTAGGCCATATAGTGCATCTAAAATAATTTTGTACCTCTTTCTCAGTGTCAAAGATCTCCCCTTCTTGGTGTTTGGGCTTCCTAAGCTGCTTCTTCTTGAAGTAAGAATCATTCAGGTTCTTGGGAAGCTTCACACTTGAGATGTCCAGCTTGGTGGAAGTGGCAATGCAGAACTTTTGATGGGCTCGACGCAGAGGAACTCTGTTCAAGGCTAAAGGACCTAGAGAAAAGCCAGAAAGTCAGCTTGAAACCAATGACCAACAACTCAAGAGCACAAAAAACTTGGGTGTAAAATTTCAAGACTAAGCCAAGTTTCTAGAGAAAGCTCATCTTGGCAGCACAACCATCAAATAAAAACATACCTGTTACAAGGAGGAGGCCACTAGACAGCTGCTTGAGAAAAACCACACGCTGGAAATAGGAAAGAGGCAAAACCGTCATGAAACAGCAACATACTATACTTGTTATTCCAGAATTCAGCACAAAACAATCATGATCATGCTGTATTCAAGAAAAGTGCACATTTTTCAAAGACACTTCCAACAAGTCAATGACAAACAACTGCTATAATCACTGTTCCCACCATCACAGTATGAGCAGCCATTAGCCAAAAACCTGAAGTTCCCACAGTATTCTATTAAATGGCACATCACAGGTTTCTGAAACATGTCACAAGGGTACTATTATTCAGATGTATAATGCCCCAAGAGAGAATATTGCCCAAAAAGTGATTAAGCTTGACATTAGAAATAGACATGCACTACTTTGAATAATTTGTCTGACCCAAGGGTCAAGCTCCTATAATTTTACATTGATTGGAACATGTAAAATAGTGAAACCTACACGTTATTCTGTAAACCTATTCAGACTGGTCCCTGATGGATGTATACAAGCATCTGTAAATAAATTAGATTTAACTGGGGGGAGATAATGCCATCCGTTTACCACTTGTTGCTTTTACTGCCTAATTATATGGCTACTAATGTCAAACCAATATAGTCATTCTGATTTACAAGCTAAAATTTTTCATTGGTTTCACCAGAAAGACAAGAGTGAAACTGGTGCATGTGGGAGGTTTAGCATGGGAGGATTGCAACTGCAAGATGCCAACATGACTGTTTGAATGTGATGGTATGGTACAAGTGCATACAGCACTGTTAACACGAACACCTTCGCTTTAATGACTCGCGAATACACCATCAACCATAAGATTAAAACCAATTGTGTATTATTGTGTAGGTCCCCCCTTGTGCCACCAAAAACAACTTTACTCATTGAGGCAAGGACTCCACAAGACCTCTGAAGGTGTGCTTCCAGCACCAAGATGTCATGACATTAGCAGCAGATCCTTTAACCCTCTTACCACATACGACAGAAAAACCGGCTTGACTGTCTTTGACCTATTCCCGTAAAGACGATATACCAGCTTGGTTGTCTAGGTCAAATCCCCGTAAGGCCGATATAGCGGCTGTACAGTGTAAACGTTATCCCCGTAAGGCTGGTATACCGGCATTACTCTCCTATGATTCCTAACTTATTTAATTATTATTTTTTGACCCGGAAGGTTAATGATGTCATGACGTGATTATGTTAGAAAGCTGTCACTACAATGAAGATCTGGGGTTCAAATTCGGCGTTCGATAGAGTAAGATGCGAAGTTTGAGTCTCCCGCTGATTTCGATTAAAACTGTAATTAGCACTTTTTTGGTCATACAATATATTTGATTTATTCTACTTCGTTTCCATATTCGTATTTTTAACTTGGTGGTTCGTTAAAATGTCTGGGAAGTACTTGAAAACCAGTGTAGCATTCAGACAAAACTGAGGCCCAGCGAGCGCATCTCAGAATATCAGAATACTATCGAGTCTCTCCCTGCGACCGTGACTCGATTAGAGAATAAATGTGAGGATCTGGAGTCGAGGTCACGGCGCAATAATGTTAGTATAGTTGGAGTTCCAGAGAGTGCCGGCATCTGTACAACCGCTGCTGTAGTGGCCTTGTTAAAAAGAGGAGTTTGGTGTGGAGAAGGAACCGGTTCTGGACCGGTCCCACCGGACGCTTCAGCCGAAGCCTGGTGAACGACCACGAGCTATTGTGTGCAGATTCCACTACCACAGTGACTTATTTTACAACAGAGAGCTCCAGCGGATTAAAGCGAGGGATTTGACCATCTCCATTTTCCCTCTCTACACAGTCAAGATAGCCCGGGCCGCGTTTAACGAGGTTCGGTGTCAACTTCGTGATATCGAGGGAGCCGCGATGGAATACTTCACCCAGCTCGGCTTCACATTACATACAACGGTGTCCAGAAGGACTTCATTTCAACGGAGGAAGCAGGGGACTATGTTAAACTCTTAATACCGGGGTGAAATGCATCACTCACATAGTGTAGTGGTATTTATTTTAATCTTTTTTTGCACTCTGCCTTCCAGCTCTACATAATTCGAATTCTTATTGAAGATAATGTCGATGCATTACTTCGTCTACAATTTGTGTACTCACTCCTTTTAAATCAACTTCTGTATTAATGTGCTTCTCTGGTCGCTCTGACTGGGTTAGAGCGTATTTCATTTTATTAATTATTTTCTTTTCATTTATTTATTTATTTTATTTTTCACATTTTTTTAATATGCTACACAGTGTAATATTAGTTTTAAGTCATTAAAAGGTATGGACATTATATTTGTTCAAGTGCGCAGACTATTTATTAGATTTGAAGTCAGTAGGGGACTTTTCTCTTACTGGAAATTTTTTTTGTTTAAGTAATTTTGTTTAGCTTACTCCAGGTCCACTTTATGGACAACCCTAGGGGTGAAACACTGCTGTCTCCCTTGTTTTAAGGAGACTTTGGGTGCGTGTCCCTCTTCGGCTCCAATTGGCTATTTATATTCCTATGTTTATTTTATTTAAATGGTGCGTGTTCTTGGGTTTAATAATTTTTATATAACCAGCAACAGCTATTGAGTAGCCATGATGAGGCGGGGGAGGGCGGGGATTGTAAAAAAAAAAAAAAAATTTCTCAATGAAATATTTGGAAGGGAGAAAAAGGTAAATGAATCACATGAAAATTAATCACATGTAAATGAATCATATGAAAATTACAATGAAGATCCAAGCATGAATATTGGTGTAATAGTAGAAGTTAACTAAAAATACCAAAGCAAAAAGCTAATTGTGTTCCAGCTAAAGTTACACCTACAGTGAACACAAGTACATCAAAAACAGTGGAAAAAAGAAAACATGCAGTTACACAGGCGAGAGCGAGGATTCTAGATAGTGACAGCAGTGAAAGTTCAGGCGATGAAACCGAAAGTGATGCAAACTCTCCTGATTCAGACCCTGATCCGTCTTCATCTTCAGAATCAACCAGTGTGACTGACACTGGAGTCATTCGTGAAAACCGTACCTGCTGGTCTGATTATCACTAAAATGCATTCTTAATGTATGAGTAAAAACAGCTTCATTTTCAAAGTAATATTACACAAATACATTATTACAAGTTGTTTCAAGGCTAAAAATGTTAAAATTAAAATGCTGATTTTGGGGCCAATTTTGGCCCAGGAACTCAGAGTTGGCGTGCTGTTTCTATGGGGAATATAGGGTTGTGGTACATAATACTGTGGGAACTTAGGGGTAAGAGGGTTAAGCAGAGTGGGGCCTCCATGGATGAAGCTTTTGTCCAGCACAACCCACAGATGCTTGATCAGATTGAGATCTGGGAATTTGGAGGCAACACCTTGAACGTTGTCATGTTCCTCAAACCATTCGGAACAATTTTTGCAGTGTGGCAGGGATGAAAGAAGCCGGCGCCACTAAGGAATATCAATGTCATGAAGGGGTGTACTGGGTCTGCAACAATGTTCAGGTATGTGCTACGTGTCAATGTAACATTCAATTGAATGCCAGGAACCAAGACTTCCCAGCAGAACATTGCCCAGAGCATCACACCAGCTACCACCTCTGCCGTTTTGCTTTATTTTCAAGGTGCATCCAGCTACCATCTCTTCCTCAGGTAAGCTTTCACACACTCACCCAGCCATCCACATGATATGAAAGACCATCAGGCCCCCTTCTTCCATTGCTCTATGGCCCAGTTCTGATACTCAGGTGCCCATTGTAGGCACTTTCTGCAGTGGACAGGGGTCAGCTTGGGCACTGTGACCGGTGTGCAGTTATGCAGCAAGTTGCAATGCACTGTGTTTTCTGACACCTTTTTAAAAAAATAATAGAATTAACTGTTCCAGCAACTTGTGCTACAGGATCTCTTCTGTGGGACCAGGCCAGCCTTCGCTCCCCATACACGACCTCTTCACAGCTTCACCAGTTGTCCTTTCTTGGAACATTTTCGTAGATACAAACAACTAAAGGCTGGGAACACCCCACGAGATCTGCTGTTTAGAGATGCTACGACCCAGTTGTCTGGCAATCACAAATTGAACCATCTCGAAGTTGCTCAGATCCTTACACTTATCCATTTCTCCTGCTTTGAACCCAATTTCAAGAACGGACTGTTCTTGTGGGGCGGCTGTGCCTCAGGTGGTAGAGCGGGTTTTCAGTTCGATTCCCAGCCCACATGACTAAACATGCCGAAGTGTCCTTGAGCAAGACACTGAACCCTAAGTTGCTCCCGATGGCAAGTTAGCACCTTGTGTGTGATTGAATGAGAACCAGCATAAAGCGCTTTGGATAGAAGCACTATAAAAATGCAGACCATTTACAACTGGCTGCATAATATATTCCACCATTTCAGACGTGCCATTAAAATGAGATAATTTTCTTCACTTCACCAGTCAGTGGCTTTAATGTAATGCCTGATTAAGCTGTTTTAAGGTTTTTAACGGAATACACTTTCAGATCACAAGCTCATCTATAAAAGACTGAAAGTTTTAGATGCGATGATAGAAAAAAAATATTGCTTACACTTCACTGTTAAGCATTTTATTGTTTATATTTCAAATCTATTTTGAACAGTAATACTAACTTAAATATTAATCAGAATGCGATTAAACCTGAGGAAAAACGGCAACGTCGCTTCAACGGTGCATAACAAAAGATACATGCCATGTTTACCCATGATCCCTCTATCTGCATCATGACACAAATACATGTTTATAACTCTACCTTATCCAAATGGAAAAATAACTTTTTTATAGCTTCAAAAATTTTTACATTTTACTTTAAGTTGACAGATGAGGTCAAACCCTGTTCCCACCCATATTCGAAGTGGCATCCGACAAATATATGCATGCTTAAAGCATAGTATGACCGCCCCATCACACTGAACAAAGTGTATTCACAGTAAGCATTATAACTACCTTGCCACGGTGGCGGCCGGTTAGCATGATGAGGACAGTTCCAGGCGTGATGGAAGAGCGCAGTTTCCTCCTGTGCTGGCTAAAGGGCTTGATGCCATGACTGCGCAGCTTCCGGGGCACATCCTCTGTTGGGTAGTAACGTGGCTGAAAAAAATAATGGGAAAGAGGTAAAAATACAGTGAAGCTGAATTCAATTCAATGAGCATTAAAGTGCCCATTAAATAGCTTCTTAGTGACGATTTCTTGTGTTTCCTTCTGAAAGAGGCAGACAGACTTCTGTATTAAAGTGCAATACAGACTTACACAACAGCTAACATTTGAGAAGCTAAGCAATGTAGATAAATAAAAACACAAGAGATTACGGGTAGCCATTTACTTTTACTGATTGAGATACTCCTACTGTGTATAAAGACAATCATTTTCTCACTCAGTCTGAGGAAGTAACATACCCCAGTCTTGAAAAGCCCCATGTTAAACACCTCTGGAAAAATATTCATAACGGCATACAAATTCAACCCTCTTCAAAACAAATAAGCAAAAAACTCCATTTGTTTCCCCCAAACCAATGGATAGACAGAAAAGAGTACAGGAAGCCATGGCCAAAACTCAGACAGGAGACACATTTAGCTAGATCAGTTTGTGCCTAGTTATAACCCATCTGAACATTTTATTGCTTTCCCAGAAATTAACATCTCGAGTTAAAATGAGAAAATAAAATTTTTTGGGGGTATTAATACCCCCAAATGGAGCACTGAATCAGTGTCCATAATATTATGGAACAGGAACAAAATCTCTCAAATAGCCATTTTGATTTTAGGGGAACTTCAATGGAACTGTATAGTCTTCTGATCAACAACTTTGTCAGAAATATTTCCATCTTAAGAGTATTATTTAGTGAAGAAAGAAACACTATTGTTTTAAGTGGGGGGCCTCACCATCTTGCGCAGTCTGATCACACGGGTACCTCCATTCTTGTCTCCACCAACAGTTTTCACAATGGTGGTAGCAGGTTTCTCCTTCAGCTTCTTCTCAATCTGTTTTAACAAGCAACACATTTCATCCAAAACCTTTCCACTCCATTTATAAAAAGTGACTGTTTACTTGGACAGCAGAAATGTAAATATTAACCTTATTCTGAATAAGACAATATTGTGATTAAGGTGTTTACATGAATTACTCTCACCTTCTCGTTTTACATGTTATAGAACATAAATCGATTAATGGCACATCATTAGGTCACCACACCATCTGATGATCCCTCCAGAATTTCACGCATCGGCATACAGTTCATATTCATTATGGTACCGTATAGTTTTGGGTGCTTCATTTTTTCCCCCCATTAATTATTTGTCATGCTATACTTGAAGCCATGTGGTGCATCCGAAACCGTGTACTCACCTACTATATAGTAGCTGAAATACATGCACACAGCCATGCGCTCTTGTTTACGGGCAAACGGTTCAGCACTGCTGTGTGCACGTCTTGTCGCAAAACGCACTGAAAACTCCCACAATGTTAATAGTGTGATAAAGGTGTTTACATGACTGTAACGATCTTCAATAATGCAACGAAAGCAGGAATACTCCACATGTCTTTATTTGATTTTTGTGTTTACTTCGAGTATGACTTTAGTCGGATTAAGGTAATCAATAATCTGTTTACATGAGAGTTTCTTAATCAGGTTAATATATTGTTGTCCATGTAAACGTACCGAGTGTCAATTCCAATCCATGCCGAATGCTATGGCAAAATGTGATGGCTGCATGTGTTTCTCTCAGTGATCTGCACTCACCCTGGTTTCAGGTGCCTTAGTCTTCCTCTTATACATGGCGCGCCGGGCAAACATGGCCGAGCGGGAGAAGCGTCCGATACCCCTGGCCAGTACAGGGTTGCGACTGCAGTGCCGCTTGCGGACAGCCTTCTTTTTATTATCCTCAGCCATCTGAAACATTTTTACAATCAGATATGAGATTGTGTGGTTACCAAGTAAGAGACATCTCGATTCTGACAATAGATTTAGGAAATATGGTTGGACATCTTAAAAGAGTAATTTAGCTATTACAGCAAACTTCGCAAAAACGTACAGCAACTACGACGCATGAACATACTGCTCAGAGCCCTGCTATAATGATCACCCCGCCCATCATCTATACACACAAACACCAACTGTACAACTGAATCAGTTTAATCAGACGCTCGCGCCCTGGCGAACAAACGCAGCTAGCTTTAGCAATGCTAAAAAGCTAACCGCGTCTCACCTAAAAACCTCCGGCGTAAAGTCTAATAACACAAGTAATCGAGAAACACGATACATAAATATATTAGAAGCGCTCACTATATATAAGCAAATCTGAAAGAACCGAAAACGTGCTAATATTACAACCAAATTACAGTCGACATTCGACAGTGGTTTCGGGCCCGTTATTAAAATACAAATATTAAAGCAGAGAAAAAAAAACTTTTCTTTAAAATCTTCACAGATTTTACTATTAGCGGTGACGAATTACATTTATATAAAATTTCGGCTCTATACACTAATGTATTTATGCAAGATGACAACCGATTACATTTCCGAGGACCTAGACACGACTGCCACATTTACCTCGAGCTAGGAAAAAAAGACCTACATCCGGGCACTTGAAGCATATATAGAATGACGTAATATTCTACGTTTGCTTCTGTCGTTTTTTTCTTCTTTTGGTTTAAATGGCGGTTGCAAACCAACTTACGGTGCATTACCGACACCTACAGGACTGGAGTGTGATCAACAGATTGACACGAAAAAATGCTTCTGTGATGTTCTGAAAGTTCCTCTTCAGTACATGAGAATCACACTACCATCTATAGACTGGAGTTACGGCAACACGCGGAAAACTTCCCCTCCCTGTTTAAAAAAAAAATCCACACCATGTCTTAATGCACAAGTGAAGAAGAAATCCAGTACCCACTGTGCATTCTGCTTATTTTATTATCTGCTTTCACCATATGACACATAAAGCTATGTTCTATTAATGCAATATATAGTTGTGCCCAAAAGTTTGCATAGTCCTATAGGATAAAATACTTCCTGATAGGCTGGGGTATGCGAAGAAAACAATTTCACTGTGCTCTACTGTATGTGTGCTGAATAAAGATTTATTATTACAAAGTGTAATACAAAGTTGACTAATGTTTCAATGTGTGTAACTACAAAGTTTACTAATGTTAATCAGGTATAATCTGGTATGTATACCTGACAGTTACGAATTATTTGTGGGAAGCATTGTCTACATTCATAATACACTTGTTGATCAAGTTATAAGTGTGCATTGTGTTAGAAGAATTCTGTGTCTTACTAAACAGTAGGCCTAACTGTTTTCTGTGTCAGTCCGTACCTCTGCACAGCAAACATAATCTAAATCTATAAAACACTTTCTAACAAGTGGTATTCTAAGTGTGTACATTAAGTGCTTTGTGTTTGTCTAAAGCAGCTTTACTCTATGGCAGTAAATTAAGAACCTTGTGGTTGGCTAAAGCAGTTTCACTTTGTGGCAATAAAAGAGCAATTAGGCACATACCAGAAACTAGGTTTCTAAACAAAAGCCCCCTAAGCTTGCAAATCAGTGTCAAAAGATAAATAAAGCATTAATCGTCGGAGATTTTAATATTCATTTTGATAACCTGGAGGACCCTCTGAGAACAGCGGTCGTGTCCATCTTAGATTCAGTAGGGATTAATCAGAACGTAATCGGGCCTACTCATAGTGGTGGTCACACTCTTGACCTCATACTAACATACGGACTAAGTATAGAAAATATTGAAATTATTCCACAGTCTGAAGTTATCTCAGACCATTACCTTATCTCATTCATAATCCGTATGGATTATAATATCTCCACCTCGCCCCGCTACCGCGTAAAACGCACATTCATATCAGCTACTGCACTGAGTTTCATAAATAACCTACCAGAGACATCGATTAGATTTGGATCAGCGCCTGATCCAGTAAAACTCGATCAGGCAACTGAAAGTTTGGAGTCAACACTCCGTTGCACACTAGACAGAATGGCTCCACTCAAAAGAAAAATAATTAGACAAAAAAAAAAAATTAGCACCCTGGTATAATGATCTAACGCGATCATTAAAAAAGAAATCTAGACAATTAGAACGTAAATGGCGCCAAACCAAACCGGTGATATTTCAGACAGCATGGAAGGAGAGCCTACTGAAATATAGGAAATCTCTTGCCGATGCTAAAAAGATCTACTTCTCCACCTTAATAGGAGACAACCAAAACAATTCCAGATTCCTTTTCAACACGGTAGCAAAACTAACTAGGAATAAAACCACTTCAGAGGAAAACACTCAATCATTTCATAGCAGTGACGATTTCATGAAATTTTTCATTTATAAAATTGAAAATATTAGAGATGAAATACAGGCCATTAAATTACAACCGGTCAGTAATGTAACAAACCCATTAGATGACAATGTGGCAATACCGGATCAATGTTTGGAGTGTTTTGCTCTGCTTATAGAGAGCGAACTAGCTACACTAATCTCATCAGCTAATTCATCAACCTGCATATTAGATCCCATACCTACATGTTTGTTTAAACAGATTTGTCCAGGAGTAATTAAGTCACTTTTGAATATAGTAAAGTCTTCCCTAACCACTGGCTATGTACCTAAATCTCTTAAATTAGCAGTTATTAAACCATTGATAAAAAAACCTGACCTTGACCCGTCTCAATTGTCCAGCTATAGACCAATATCGAATCTCCCCTTCAACTCTAAGATTCTAGAAAAGGTTGTAGCAAAGCAGTTATGCTTATACTTGGATAGGAACAACATTAATGAAATGTATCAGTCAGGATTTAGACCTCATCATAGCACAGAGACAGCATTAGTTAAAGTAGTAAATGACCTTCTACTGACCTCTGATCAGGGTTGTGTGTCGCTGCTTGTGTTACTCGACCTTAGTGCAGCTTTTGATACTATAGATCACACTATTCTCCTTGATAGATTAGAAAATGTTGTTGGCATTAAGGGAACAGTCCTCTCCTGGCTCAGGTCTTATCTGACCGATCGTTATCAGTTCGTAGATGTAAATGGTGATTTCTCCATGCGTACTGAGGTTACTTTTAGAGTTCCACAGGGTTCTGTTTTAGGCCCACTGCTTTTTACTTTATATATGTTACCCCTAGGACAAATTATTCGTAAACATGGAATTAGCTTCCACTGTTATGCTGATGATACACAGCTGTATGTTTCAGCGAAGCCAGAGGACAGACAGAAGCTTAGTAAAGTTGAGGATTGTGTAAAGGACATTAGACGTTGGATGTTAACCAACTTCCTTTTACTTAATTCTGATAAAACAGAAATACTTTTATTAGGACCACGTGTAGCTAGAAGTAATCTTTCTGATTACACAGTAACTCTGGATGGACTTTCTGTTTCATCATGTACAGCAGTTAAAGACCTCGGAGTGATTATTGACTCCAGTCTATCATTTGATGCTCATGTAGATAATATTACTAGGATAGCTTTCTTTCATCTCAGAAATATTTCTAAGATAAGAAACATATTGTCACATGATTCAGAAATACTGGTTCATGCATTCGTCACCTCTAGATTAGATTACTGTAATGCCTTACTGTCTGGATGTTCCAGTAAGAATATAAATAAACTCCAGTTAGTCCAGAATGCAGCTGCTAGAGTCCTTACTAGAACTAGAAGATACGACCACATCACCCTGATCTTATTCACACTGCATTGGCTCCCTGTAAAATTTCGCATTAAGTTTAAAATACTTCTAATAACCTATAAAGCACTACACGGTCTTGCACTACAATATCTAAGCGACTTTTTGGTTTTATATGATCCTCCACGCCTACTCAGATCAAAAGATGCAGGCTATTTGATATTACCTAGAATAGTGAAGACTACAGCAGGGGGAAGAGCCTTCGCTTATAGAGCCCCACAGTTATGGAACAGTCTTCCTATTAGTGTTCGGGACTCAGACACAGTCTCAGTGTTTAAATCTAGGCTTAAAACGTATTTGTTTACTCAAGCTTACCCTGACTAGATTATATCTCACTACTTCACAATCCTAATCGTTTTTCTCCCTCTCTCTCTCTTTTTGCCGAGCCCCACACGAATTTATGGAGATATTGGAGATCCAGATCCCCTCTGCCTCTGGATGAGCCCAAATCTTCTGCTGGGACTACGGCTGCTCCTAAGGCCATACTTCTCATTTTTCACATTATCTGTGTTACCTTCACATTCTGTGTTACCCAGATGAGGATGGGTTTACCTTCTGAGTCGGGTTCCTCTCAAGGTTTCTTCCGCAAAAACCATCTTAGGGAGTTTTTCCTTGCCACCGTCGCCACTCAGTGGCTTGCTCAGTTGGGATAAATTCCATTTGTTTTTCTACCTGTTTGTCTCTGTTTATCTGTTCCTGTTTGTCTCTCTTTATCTGTTTCTGACTGTTTCTACCTGTTTTTTATTTCTGTAAAGCTGCTTTGAGACAATGACTATTGTAAAAAGCGCTATACAAATAAAATTGAATTGAATTGAAAAAGAAGAGATAAGAATTCCAGGAGGAAAGTACCAAGATGAGGTTATAAGTTGAATTATGTGAAGGTATAAAACCCAGGTCTGGTAAAACTATTAAAGAACATACAACTGACTACGCTTATGCCACAAATATAAGGTATCATATGGATGTGAATAATTAGTTAAGGCAATTGTGATTGGTCTGTTCATAGAAAGAAAAGGTGAAAGCCCCGGCTAGGGATAATTTTACTGCTTCAGAGAGGTATATAAAGACATGTCTGTGTATGTGTAATTCGGACCCTCTGCAGACTGGCTCACTTTATTGTTTCAATAAAGTGCATTTACTTTTTGACATCTACAAACCCTTTGACTCTGAAGTTTTTTGACTTAGGCTGGAAAGATTGATTTTCCACTACACTCCTTGCAAAATGTGCTAAATCTTAATACTATTAACAAGATATGTTGTTGACATAGTCCACAAGACAAGAGCTGAATTCATATAAATTACCCTGTTCAAAAGTTTACATACCCTTGATCCATGTTGTACCATGGATGATCCATGACAGGTTTTTTGTTTTGGTGTGATAGTTGTTCATGAGCCATTGTTTGTCCTGAGCAGTTAAACTGCTGTAAATAACAATTTACATTGTTCATCCTGTTCAAAAGTTTACATCCCCCGGCTCTTAAAATGTATTGTGTTGCCTTCTTGAGCATCAGTGAATGTTTGCACCTTTCGTAATAGTGTGTATGAGTCCCTCAGTTGTCCTCAGTGTGAAAAGATGGATCTCAACATCATATAGCCACTGTTGGAAAGGGGTCAAATATGCAGAACATGTTGGGAAAGCAAAGAGTGTGAAGGATCTGGAGGATTTTTCTGAAGAACAGTGAGCTTTATCTGACCCAGGGCCAAGGACCACTCGGAAAGAGCTCCAGACACACTTGGAGGCAGCAGGTACCATCATCACAGAGAAAATAGGCAATGCACTCCACTGCTCACCCTTACCCCACAAGACTCCATTACTAAAGGCATGTCGAAGCTCGTTTAAAGTTTGTTACAGCTCATTTGGGCAAGCTATATGAAATACTCGGAGAGTGTAGTCTGGTCAGACGAGAGCAAAATTTAACTTTTTGGCTGTCATACACACCATGTTTGGAGAAGAAATGGCACTGCACATCACCCTAAAAACACTATACAGTGAAGTTTGGAGGTGGAAGCATAATGGTGTCGGGCTGTTTTTCATCGCATGGTACTGGCAGATTTCATATAATTGAAGGCACGATGAATGGAGACCTTTACCGAGAGATTCTTGAGAAGAATTTGCTGCCAACCACTAGGATGAAGATGAGACGTGGGTGGACCTTCCAGCTGGACAATGATCCAAAGCATACAGCAAAGGAAACTCTCAATTGGTTTCAGAGAAAAAATATCAGGGTATTAGAGTGGCCCAGTCAATACGCTGACGAATCCAACTGAACAAGATTTAAAGAAAATATTTTTAGAAGAATGGGCCAAAATCACACCTGAATACCGCGGCCGATTAATTTCTTTATACAGGAAGCGTCTTGAAGCTGTCATTACAGACAAAGGCTTCTCCACTAAGTATTGAATATATTTCAGTTAGCATGTTCAATACTTTTTTCCTATGTCATTCCTCTTTATTACACATAACTTTATTTATGGACTTCAATGTTGTGAATTCTTTATATTTGTGGATTTCTTGAGTTAATATTGATGTCTGGTGAAAATTTCATGTGAACAGCCTCATTGGAAATATATTTACTGAAACAAATGTTGACGCATATTTTTTGTGAAGAATCACCAACAAGTGGGACACAATTGTGAAGTGGAACGAAATCTATTGGATATTTTAAACTTTTTTAGCAAATAAAAAACTGAAAAGTGGTGCGTGCAAAATTATTCGGCCCCTTTACTTTCAGTGCAGCAAACTCACTCCAGAAGTTCAGCGAGGATCTCTGAATGATCCAATGTTGTCCTAAATGACTGATGGTGATAAATAGAATCCACCTGTGTGTAATCAAGTCTCTGTATAAATGCACCTGCTCTGTGATAGTCTCAGGGTTCTGTTGAAAGCGCAGAGAGCATCATGAAGACCAAGGAACACACCAGGCAGGTCCGTAATACTGTTGTGGAGAAGTTTAAAGCCGATTTGGATACAAAAAGATTTCCCAAGCTTTAAACATCCCAAGGAGCACGTGCGCGCGCATCATTTTGAAATGGAAGGAGTATCAGACCACTGCAAATCTACCAAGAACTGGCCGTCCCTCTAAACTTTCAGCTCAGACAAGGAGAAGACTGATCAGAGATGCAGCCAAGAGGCCCATGATCACTCTGGATGAACTGCAGAGAACGACAGCTGAGGTGGGAGAGTCTGTCCATAGCACAACAATCAGTCGTACACTGCACAAATCTGGCCTTTATGGAAGAGTGGCAAGAAGAAAGCCATTTCTCAAAGATATCCATAAAAAGTCTCGTCTAAAGTTTGCCACAAGCCACCTGGGAGACACACCAGAAAAAAAATATATATATATCGAACTTTTTGCCCACAATGCAAAACGATATGTTTGGCGTAAAAGCAACACAGCTCATCACCCTCAACACACCATCCCCACTGTCCAACATGGTGGTGGCAGCATCATGGTTTGGACCTGCTTTTCTTCAGCAGGGACAGGGAAGATGGTTAAAATTGAGGGGAAGATGGATGCAGCCAAATACAGGACCATTCTGGATGAAAACCTGTTGGAGTCTGCAAAAGACCTGAAACTGGGACAGAGATTTATCTTCCAACAAGACAATGATCCCAAACATACAGCAAAATCTACAAAGGAATGGTTCACAAATAAATGTATCCAGGTGTTAGAATGGCCAAGTCAAAGTCCAGACCTGAATCCAATCCAGAATCTGTGGAAAGAGCTGAAAACTGCTGTTCACAAACACTCTCCATCCAACCTCACTGAGCTCGAGCTGTTTTGCAAGGAAGAATGGGCAAGAATTTCAGTCTCCCGATGTGCAAAACTGATAGAGACATACCGCAGTTTACCTTGCAGCTGTAATCGCAGCAAAAAGGTGGCTCTCTAATGTACGCCGTACAAGGGGGCCGAATAATTTTGCACGCCTCACTTTTCATTTTTTATTAGTTAAAAAAGTTTCAAAAATCCAATAGATTTCGTTCCACTTCACAATTGTGTCCCACTTGTTGGTGATTCTTCACAAAAAATAAAAAATTTATATCTTTATGTTTGAAGCCTGAAATGTGGCAAAAGGTTGAAAAGTTCAAGGGGGCCGAATTCTTTCGCAAGGCACTGTATATATATACATACATATATGTATATACATCACCTATATACACACACACACACACACACACAATATCTCACAAAGTGAGTACACCCCTCACATTTTTCTAAATATTTGATTGTCTTTTAATGTGACAAAACTGAAGAAATGACACTTTGCTACAATGTAAAGTAGTGAGTGTATAGCTTGTATAATAGTGTAAATTTGCTGTCTCCTCAAAATAACTCCACACGCAGCCATTAATGTCTAAACCGCTGGCAACAAAAGTGAGTACACCCCTAAGTGAAAATGTCCAATTTTGGACCCAAAGTGTCAATATTTTGTGTGGCCACCATTATTTTCCAGCACTGCCTTAACCCTCTTGGGCATGGAGTTCACCAGAGCTTCACAGGTTGCCACTGGAGTCCTCTTCCACTCCTCCATGATGACATCACGGAGCTGGTTGATGTTAGAGACCTTGTACTGCTCCACATTCCATTTGAGAATGCCCCACAGATGCTTAATAGGGTTTAGGTCTGGAGAAATGCTTGGCCAGTCCATCACCTTCACCCTCAGCTTCTTTAGCGAAGCAGCGGTCGTCTTGGAGGTGTGTTTGGGGTCGTTATCATGTTGGAATACTTTATACTGATCATGCTCTGATTCAGTATGTCACAGTACATGTTGGCATTCATGGTTACCTCAATGAATACAGGCTTTTAACTACTAATTGTCATCCAATCTGCAGCAATAGTCTATTAAAGAACTTATGTGAACTTATTAAAAGGACTTACAGTGAGGGAAAGAAGTATTTGACCCCCTCTCAATCAGAAAGATTTCTGGCTCCCAGGTGTCTTTTATACAGGTAACGAGCTGAGATTAGGAGCACAGTCTTAAAGGGAGTGCTCCTAATCTCAGCTTGTTACCTGTATAAAAGACACCTGTCCACAGAAGCAATCAATCAATCAGATTCCAAACTCTCCACCATGGCCAAGACCAAAGAGCTCTCCAAGGATGTCAGGGACAAGATTGTAGACCTACACAAATCTGGAATGGGGTACAAGACCATTGCCAAGCAGCTTGGTGAGAAGCTGACAACAGTTGGTGCGATTATTCGCAAATGGAAGAAACACAAAAGAACTGTCAATCTCCCTCGGCCTGGGGCTCCATGCAAGATCTCACCTCGTGGAGTTGCAATGATCATGAGAACAGTGAGGAATCAGCCCAGAACTACATGGGAGAATCTTGTCAATGATCTCAAGGCAGCTGGGGACCATAGTCACCAAGAAAATAATTGGTAACACACTACACCGTGAAGGACTGAAATCCTGCAGCGCCCGCAAGGTCCCCCTGTTCAAGAAAGCACATATACATGACCGTCTGAAGTTTGCCAATGAACATCTGAATAATTCAGAGGACAACTGGGTGAAAGTGTTGTGGTCAGATGAGACCAAAATGGAGCTCTCTGGCATCAACTCAACTCCCCGTGTTTGGAGGAGGAATGCTGCCTATGACCCCAAGAACATCATCCCCACCATCAAACATGGAGGTGGAAACATTATGCTTTGGGGGTGTTTTTCTGCTGAGGGGACAGGACAACTTCACCGCATCAAAGGGACGATGGACGGGGCCATGTACCGTCAAATCTTGGGTGAGAACCTCCTTCCCTCAGCCATGGCATTGAAAATGGGTCGTGGATGGGTATTCCAGCATGACAATGACCCAAAACACACGGCCAAGGCAACAAAGGAGTGGCTCAAGAAGAAGCACATTAAGGTCCTGGAGTGGCCTAGCCAGTCTCCAGACCTTAATCCCATAGAAAATCTGTGGAGGGAGCTGAAGGTTCGAGTAGCCAAACGTCAGCCTCGAAACCTTAATGACTTTGAGAAGATCTGCAAAGAGGAGTGGGAGAAAATCCCTCCTGAAATGTGTGCAAACCTGGTGGCCAAGAAACGTCTACAAGAAACGTCTGACCTCTGTGATTGCCAACAAGGGTTTTACCACCAAGTACTAAGTCATGTTTTGCAGAAGGGTCAAATACATATTAAAATGCAAATCAATTTATAACATTTTTGACATGTGTTTTTCTGGATTTTCTTGTTGTTATTCTGTCTCTCACTGTTCAAATAAATGTACCATTAAAATTATAGACTGATAATTTCTTTGTCAGTGGTCAAACATACAAAATCAGCAGGGGATCAAATACTTTTTTTCCCTCACTGTATGAGTGCTGCCAGCATTGCTGCAGAGGTTGAAGTGGTGGGGGGTCAGCCTGTCAGTGCTCAGACCATACGCCGCACACTGCATCAAATTGGTCTGCATGGCTGTTGTCCCAGAAGGAAGCCTCTTCTAAAGATGATGCACAAGAAAGTGCGCAAACAGTTTGCTAAAGACAAGCAGACTAAGGACATGGATTACTGGAACCAAGATAAACTTATTTGGTTTAGATGGTGTCAAGTGTGTTTGGCTGCAACCAGGTGAGGAGTACAAAGACAAGTGTGTCTTGCCTACTTAAAGCAAACGTGGTCTTTACCGGACAACAGGAAACGTGACATAGAACAAGATATCCTTCGTGGCATGGACGACTGCTACAAACATAATCAACTATTACAACTAATAATAACGAGCCCAGTTCTCCGTAACCACGGCACTTAAATAGGGAACATAATCAATCCAAAACATAAACACTCCCCGTAGGCCTCAGGCTGGAGCTCTGCTGTCCTCATTGCCCCACCCAAAAAATCTCTGGGACAGCTTCCTCGGCTGTATTGGTAGACTTGGATGTGGGCTGAACTGGGACGTCAGAGACTGGAGCCTTGACTTGGATGGCAGAGACTTGAGATTGGACTTGGACGTCCGGAACTTGAGACTGTACTTGGACATCCGGAACTTGAGATTTAGCTTGGACTTGGCTTGGACTTGGGACGTGGCTTGGACTTTTGGCTTGGACTTGAGACTTGGCTGGGCAGGGGGGCGGGACGGCCTCCTCAGCCTGGCTGGACAGTGGGACAGCTTCCTCGACTGTGCAGGGCAGCAGGATGACCCTTTCGGCTGGGCTGGACAGCGGGACAGCTTCCTCTGCAGAGACCTCTCCATAGGCCTCAAGCTGTAGCTCTGAGGTCACCATGTTAACCTCAGGCCGGAGCTCCGCTGTTGTCTTTGCCCCCCTAAAAAAGTTCTGGGCCAGCCTTCACCTCCAGACTGGGCACAGTGGTGCAGGTCCCCTGCAGTGGGAAGCCCCATGAGTCCAGGTAGCTTGGCTGGCAGTGTGGCGTAGCATAGCTCTCCGGAAATTGCACGGGGGGCGATGTGGCGCGTAGCTCGGCTTGCTGCAGCGGTTTTAGAAGGCGGTGGAGCTGAGCAATTTCCTCGGTGAGCTGTTTTCTCTTTTTCTCGAACGAACGGCGGCACGCCTCAAGCTCGGCCGCTTCGGCAACACTCATGGTGACCGGCTGCTTCAACATTATGGGCTCGTTATTTCTGTTACGGATCGTAGTTCAGGCGGATGCAGGTGCAGATCAAAACTCTTTATTTAACGTAAACACAAAACCTAAAGCAAAACGTGGTCTTTACCGGACAACAGGAAACGTGGCATAAAATAAGATATCCTTCGTAGCATGGACGACCGCTACAAACATAATCAACTACAACTAATGATAACAAGCCCATCCGTAACCACGGCACTTAAATAGGGAACATAATCAATCCAAAACATAAATACCTGTGGCCCATACAAGTCCCTTAAGCTGCATGCTTAATCCGGAAGCGAGCGAACCACAACGTCACGTGACTCGTCAAGCCACAGTGCCTTCTGCTGGCTGCGGCGTAACATACTGTGACATACTGAAGCAGAGCATGATCCCCTCCCTTCGGCGACTGGGCCGCAGGGTAGTATTCCAGCATGATAACGACCGCAAACACACCTCCAAGATGAACACTGCCTTGCTAAAGAAGCTGAGGGTGAAGGTGATGGACTAAACCCTATTGAGCATCTGTGGAGCATCCTCAAACGGAAGGTGGAGGAGCACAAGGTCTCTAACACCCACCAGCTCCGTGATGTCGTCATGGAGGAGTGGAAGAGGACTCCAGTGGCGACCTGTGAAGTTCTGGTGAACTTCATGCCCAAGAGGGTTAAGGCAGTGCTGGGAAATAATGGTGGCCACACAAAATATTGACACTTTGGGCCCAATTTGGACATTTTCACTTAGGGGTGTGCTCACTTTTGATGCCAGCGGTTTAGACACTAATGGCTGTGTGTTGAATTATTTTGAGTGGACAGAAAATTTACACTGTTACACAAGCTGTACACTCACTACTTTACATTGTAGCAAAGTGTCATTTCTTCAGTGTTGTAACATGAAAAGTTATAATCAAATATTTACAAAAATGTGAGGGGTTTTGTGAGATACTGTATGTTTATTTAATTTTATATTTTTGGCAAAGAATACACCTTATTACAATAACTTTGATTAAGCAAATTGCATTCTTTAATATGTCAAAGTCTGCTAGAAATTCTATATAACGTGAATATTTGTAAATACTTCATGTAAAGACTTTTCAGTCCCTGATTGCACATTTTGGATCATTTTGCTTTTACATGCATGTTTCTCCTTTTGCTTATTGAGTATTTTCCAGAATTACTGCAATGCCCTGGCCACCACCAATACAAGCTGAGCCCACTGCATACTTGCCACCTCGCCGCCTTAAAACAAAAAACAAAATATGACAGTTAACAAAAGCATATTATTTAAACTATAGCTTATCTGCTCTTGCAGGAATACCATCTCGATTATACAGAAGTGTAGGGAGTACCTGAGCTCATGAACCAAGTGTGCAGTGATTCTGACCCCAGAGGCTCCTAGTGGGTGGCCAATTGCAATGGCTCCCCCATTGACATTAGTCCTTTCTGGGTCCAGTCCTAAAGCTTTAACAACTGCTAAATACTGGGAAGCAAATGCTTCATTCACCTGATAACAGATAATCATAAAACACAAAGACAATGTAATACATCCGCTTACTTAAAGCATTTGTTCATGTTCTGGGGAGGCCTGCGAGCCTTTACTGGCATGCCTTATGGTGCACATACCTCTACTAAGTCCATGTCATTCAATGTGAGCCCTACTTTTTTCAGAGCCCCTGTTATAGCAGGTACTGGACCTGGTGCAAAGAGATTTGAAATGGCGTTTTAGAGTGGAAATAATTTTCAGATATCTGCAAGTGTGTGGACAGATTGATACATTACTCACCAATGCCCATGATTGTAGGGTCACAGCCTGAGATGTGATATGTTACAATTCTAGCCAATGGAGTGAGCTTGTGCTCCTTAAGGGCGTCCTCACTAGCTATCACCACAGCTCCAGCTCCATCTGACACACCCTGTGGGAGACACAGTTGGTACAGAAAACAGTTAAAATTGGGAGAAGGTGGTCTGTAGAATTATTTCTATATAGTAGGTGTGCAGGAAGTCTCAAGATTGGCTATCGTAAAGAATGACGCATTGTGAGTTTTGTTAAAGTAACAGGAGATTTCAGCCCAAAACCTGGTTGCCTCTGGTTCAGACTTGGCTATGCATATAGAAAAAAATGAAAAACATTAAATCATTATTATTTTTGCACTCTGTGTTTTGCTCTGTGTTTTCTCTCTCGCAAATTGATTATACTCGGATACGCCCACACTGGAGCTACTGATTGGTTGTGGCTTTAAAAAGCTTTTAAAAGGACGCAGAAGCTGGATCATGAGGGAGACAAGAATTTTCTTTGAGAGCATGGTTGTTTTTGTTGTAAAAACAGATGTTACATGGCTAAGCAGGATTGATGTGTTTGGTGTTATGTTTTGTGTGTGTGTGTGTGAAAGTTTGTTTTGATTGTATGATTAGTTATCCTTGAGTGTGATAATCACTGTGTCCATGTTTAGTAACATCTGACCAGTGTTCGTCTACCAATGCTCATGTTTTTATTC
Source organism: Ameiurus melas (assembly GCA_012411365.1). NCBI lineage: Eukaryota > Metazoa > Chordata > Actinopteri > Siluriformes > Ictaluridae > Ameiurus > Ameiurus melas. The sequence continues at coordinate 12,060,997 of CM022780.1, read as the reverse complement.
CAAACTGTTTCTGTTATGTTATGCTGTTACTTATTTACCTTATTTCATTCCTGCTAAGTAAAGAAGCCATAGGAGTTGAGCGGCATTATTTTTATCTTTACCTTTTCTCCTGTTTATGTGGTTAGCACGGTAGTTAGGGAAGACGATGTAATTTTTCCTTTGTTGGATTGTTAGTAAAGTTAGTTGTGTTGGGACAAGTAAAAAAATTTTTTTGTTCTTCTTTTGTTGATTATTTATCCTGGCTCAACCCTGAAGTCTTTATGCACTTACAATTTAATAAAATATCTAAAGGAATGAATATCTTGGTTTCAGCAAATTATTTATGTTACACCTCGACCGTAGACCAGGGTCGTAACAGAATGGATTAAATTTATTTTAAAGTCAGTATCTCACTCCAATATACTAATCATTAGATCTATAACTAATGAACATCAAAAATGGCTTTGCTATCAGCAGGGCACTGTGGTTCGTACTGAAGCATTGGCAGCAGTGACCGTGCCCCCTTTCTTGAACACAGGTGGCAGCTTCGTCATCTGCTCCAGTGTAGTTTGGGGTCGAGGATGTTCATCGTGGGTCATAAACACTGTCCCTTTCTTGGCCTTTACATCAACAGGTGCAATTTCAGCATTGAAGTATCCGGCCTCATAAGCTGCAGGAGAAAACAACTAGATTTAAGAATGATTCAAAATGACAGAAGCTAAAAGGTAGGTAATAGAAAAGCAATCACTATTAATATGGTAAACCTTGGTAAAAACTTCATATGGAAAAAAATTTAATATTTAATTCACTGCTCTCCTAAAACCAACATTGGAAATTGGTTAAAGTTAAATTTATGTATTAAAAATTTATAATGAATGATCTGACTCAAATATTAGTTAACTTAATTATCTGACTCTAATTTACTAGGTTAATGTAACTGATTCCAAACAATAACCTTTTAGTTAGTGTTAGAAGTGTAATATCTCTGCATTCAATTATACATTTAATCTACCCTGCTTTAAACTATGTTAAGTGTTTATTGGAACGTGACATTACTACATCAGGGACTCATGTACATTTATTAAGCAAATATTCTGTTAACTCAGGTATAATCAACTGGCAAGCAAAGGCCTTTACTATTTACTGGTGATAGGTTCCATTTACACTTGTAGTGCCATATACCATATATGTGCCAAGTGCAATTATACCATAACATTCATTGATCTTTGGATAATTCATGTAACATACTGCCTTTCAATAAACCATGGTCTGTCAGTATACTCGATCCTGATAAGCTGTAAGGTGTGCATTAAAAAAAACCATATATACACTCCACAGGTATAATACCAGTCAAAAGTTTGGAGACACTTGACCGAAATGTTTCTTATAATCTTAAGAACCTTTTTATCTGAATGTGTATGATTAAATGTTTGAAATTGATGTTGTAGACAAAAATATATTTGTGCCAACGTTCATATCTTTCATTAGAAAACTAACATTGTATTTACAAAAAAAACTAATTTTTTAAATGGATGACTTGGAGCAAAATATTCCAAAAAGTAGCCAATAAGTGGGAACTCCAGCATAGGTGGGAACTCCTTTACTCCCCACTATATTTTGATTATTGTGGATTTTTTTGTCACAAGATCATTGTCATAGTTCCATTTCTGTTAATCTAACGTTTTGATGACTTTATTATTATTACAAAATGTGGTGTGTGTGTGTGTGTGGGGTGGGGGGCATGTCTAAACTTTTGATCAGTAGTGTAGTTCCAGTCAGTTGAAACATGGTTCTAAATGAATGCGCTACCTATAAAACAACAGCAAACATAGTAACATTCAGTTAAATTCACAGCTTCATCATTAGTAGACACATGGCACAGATGCAGGTAAGTCCCTCCCTCCCTCCCTCTCGACTATTTATTATAATTCATTCAAATAAATCTAACCTTATCGCACTATTGTATCTCTGTATGATTTAGAGAGGGCAGAATGCAACTAACAACTAACAAAAATGTGAAAAAAAACCTTTTTTTAAAAAAAATCTTTTCAGTCAAATATTTTGTGCTGCACATATCAATGACAGCTTTAAATTCTTAATGTTGGTTTATGATTAATCTCTTGCACTGGGGAGTATAAATGAATACAATCTTTCCCCATTTCATGTTTGCTTCACACACAGTGATATGATCACATGTATAATGGATATATTAATGGTTTTAATGGAAAACTACAATATAATGATATGTTCATATAAAAATAATATATAAAATGAGATACTTTAAAATGGTTGCAGCTCATTATAATGGCCAGTTTAACCCTGCAGGATCGCATACTTTACTTTCTCCTTCTAAGACTCCCAATAAACACATAGCATAGGTAATGTAAACCACAGCAAGTCAATAAAAATAAAATCTAATTTATCAGTCAATCAGTGATTGATAGAATTGTGTATATAAACTTTGGAAATGCCAATCAGCCTACCATGCATGTCTTTGGACCGGGAGAGGAAACTGGAGTACCTGGAGGAAACCCCCGCAGCACGGGGAGAACATGCAAACTCCGCACACACACAGCTGTGGCAGGAATCGAACCCTCTACCCTGAAGTTGTGCAGCGAACGTGCGAACCACTAAGCCACCGTGTGCCCATGGCCATGTTACCTTATTTTTATTATTCCTAGAGTAAACAGAACTCACATTCTAGAGGACTTCCTAGAGGACACTCTACATTACCTGCAAGTATAAATACTTCACCCTTGTTGAGTGTGGCGGCACGACATCCTGACGTGTACACAGAGACGGGCACACAGAAGTAGGCTATAAATCACCGTTCTGTTCCTGTTGTGGAACTGTACACACCAGATATGCCCAATTCGCAAATAATTCAATTTCAAAGGATGGAAATGAGATGAGAGTTTAGGATTTTATATTTTTAGGCAAACAAAATATAGGAACAGATCAAGTCTTGCAGTAATGATTTAAAGCAAATAACACTTAATATTTGGTTGCATATCCCTTGCTTACAATAACTGCGTCAAGCCGGTGAGTCACTGACCAATCACCAAAATTGTTGGTTTCTTCTTTTGTGATGCTTTTACAGGTTTTTACCACAGCCTCTTTCAGCTGTTTTTTTTGTTTCAGGCATAAACATATAAATACATAGACACTGCACTTTGAAGTTTTCCCCCCAAAGCGAAACAGTTGAAGAGGCAGTGGGAAGCAGCGGTAAGAAGGGAATGTTTGTCTACAAGTGAGTCCTCTGTGAGCACTTTAAGCTGGAGGACTCTGACAAGACAGACTGTAAGCATATCGATAGGCTATTATGATTTAATAGCTTGTCATCAAATTGTGGCTCGTTGTTTATTATTATTATTATTATTATTATTATTATTATTATTATTATTATATTAATATTCTATTCACTACTCACTATATTATTTACTATTTTTTATTTATAATTGACTATTATACTACTGTTTACACTACATATACTATTCGATAATATATAATATATAATAATATTATTTTTACTACTACTATTATTATTATTATTGTTATCATAATCAGAAATGTTTTACCGCTGTAACTATAAATGCTTTACCAGATCCATAAAGGATTATCTTATAATTCTTAAATATATCTTTGTCTGTGTGAAATATTTTTCCTTATTTTCCATGATTATGATTCAATTATTTAAAATGAGTTCAATGTAATTTTTTTGTCAAGGTGTTTTGACTTTTGTGTTGTGTTTTTCTCTAATATTTTCCTTAACTGGCCTTGGGTATGTTGCTTGCATGTACAAAAGCCAACTGTATTATACTATAAAAGCTGATTGACTGCCAGTGTCTCACTATTTGATTTGTATTTGCCGATTTTGCTCCATTTTCTCAATAATGGTCCATTATTAGTACTTAAAGATGCACTAATTAGATTTTTTTCAGTATTTCAAAGTGAACAATCTGTGTTCTGACCTAGAGCACCAGAAAAGCCAAGAAGATGGGGCTGATGACAGAAAAAGCCATTTCCACAGTAAAAAAGTTTATGCACATTTCATGTGGATATCAGATTATGTTAGGGACATCATCACAATTATTAACCAAGAACAATAAGTCAAATCTATGCTTGACAATCATGAGTTTTCACAATTCCTAATGACAATGAATAATTTTCCATGTCTAACTATCGAGATACTAAGTAACTGGGGACAGAACTTTTTTGTACTCCATGAACCATTTAAATCAGTTGAGAAACAAATATTATTGTGCTTTTTATCCAGAAAAAAACAAAATAAAACACAGCTCCCCCGTATTTGTTTATAGGGCAGTCTTGTCCGGATCAGTATGGCAGACGTGTGGACGTATCACAGCATTGAGCCAAAGCAGCCAATGAGATGTCTATGTATTTATATGTCTATGGTTTAGGGGGTTTCTCCCTTCAGTCCCCTCTTCAGGAGGTGAAATGCATGTTCAATTGGTTTAAGGTCTGGTGATTGACTTGGCCAGTCTAAAATCTTCCACCTTTTCCCCCCGATTAAGTCCTTTGTTGCATTGGCAGTGTGTTTTGGATCATTGTCTTGCTGCATGATATATTTCCTCCTGATTAATTTGGATACATTTCTCGGTAAATTGGCAGACAAAACGTTCCTGTAAACTACTGAATTCATTCTGCTGCTACCATCACGACTTACATCATGAATAAAGATTAGTGAGCCTGTTCTAGTAGCAGCCATGCCAAGCGAAGCCATGACACTACCTCCACACTTTGGCCGTTCCATCACTTGTGGTGGAGGTTAATCTTGGGTCCAGAACTTTTGTGGCTCATCTCTGTATTTCTTTGTAAATTCCTATCTGCTGATGATTGGTTTGCATCTTGTGGTATGGCCTCTATATTTCTGCTCTCAAAGTCTTCTTCGAACTGCGGATTGTGATACCTACACCCCTGCCCTGTGGAGGTTGTTGGTGAGGCTGTGGTTATTGGGTATTTCGGTCATCAGCTGTTTTCCTTGACAGACCCTTCCAGTGTCTGTTGCTCAGAACACCAGTTGTTTCTTTGTTTTTCCAAGACATTTCAAATTGTCTTATTGTCTATGTACAATATTTGTACAATGCCTCTGATTAATTTTCTCAGCTTCAAGATGGCTTGCTTGTCACCTGTAGACAGTACAACAGACCCTGATCGGTTGTACTTCTTAAACAACAGATACTTCACAAGTGAAACGGAAGGCCAACACCAAGATAAACAATCAGAAAAAACAATCAGTCTAACAGGACACACCTAGGTAACAGGAAAAAGTGGTCAGTCACTGGGTGGTCTGATGTGGTATGTTCCATGTCATTTAACACATCTACATATAAGTACAAGGAAAAAAAATTCTGAAATTCTAAACTCTCTTCTCGTATTCATCTTTTGATCGCAGACCCAAATGCAGGGCTTAAATTAAAATGATCGCCAATGTGACTAACTTTTTAATTTTGCAACCATGTTTTTTTCTGATAGTCGCCAGTGGCCACCGTTACCCACAGAAAATTTTTAAAAACGAATGAAATAGAAATGACCATATGTCTTGTTGTGTTAGGCTACTGAACTGTCATCTCCTCTTGGGCCTGCGTTTCCAATAAATAAACTCTGCACTCTAAGTGTATCGGCTATATAGACGAACAGAAACAGGTTTAACGTCACGTTTATCGGGTTAAAAAGTTGGAAGTGTTAACTTTATTAAAGGTGTTTAGTTTGATGTGGTTTAGTTTGTTGCAATTTGAATTTATCTGTTATATGTAGGCAAGCGAAAAATATCAGACTTTCTCATTCTCTGCCTGTCTAAAGCCTGCCTCCTCTGCATCAGATGAGAAGGATGTTGAGACCAACTCGACCAGTTCTCAAGTGACATTTGAGTCATCCCAGCCCATTTCAATCAGTGTTCAATCTTTTACATTTGATGACAGCCAAGTGCAGAGAGTCGAGCCTTCTTCTCCCATCCCTGTGGCTGCCGTCCCGAAAAGACTGTTTAAATAAACTTGGCTACAAGAGTTCACCTGGTTATGTTATGACAATGGGAAAATGTACTGCACCTTTTGTGCTAAAGCAGGACAAGATACAGCTGGTAAAACAGAGTTCATTACCAGTTCGAGTCATTTTATAAAAGAAACCATGAGGTGACAGTGAAAAACATAAGAACGCCAGGGATTGTGTCATTGCTAGGTCTGCCCCTCGTGCCAACCCAATCGTGAAAGCAGTGCAACGTGCTTGTGATAAAGTCGCAGAAAAAGAGATGAGGGAATAGAAAATAAAATTCAATGCAGCCTACATGACTCTGAGCCTGAATAAGCAGGAAACAACTAATTGTACATAGTTGAACAAAAAAGTGAAAAAAAAAAAAAGAAACAAATGACTGGACATTTAAGTATTTATGGTAATGTGATTAAATATGATATACAGAACATTGCACATATTGTGTATGTAAAGAATACATGGTGTAAACTATGGGAGGCAGAGTAAGCAAAGGCAGACAGTACAGAGGGGAAAGAAAAGGCAGTGTGACGTAGCCGTTTAACAATGATATCATCATATGTCATATGACATCACTATATTTTGGCTCCTGAAAATTTGATTTGGCACCTAAATATTTTGGGTTTAGGAGCCAATGGCTCCTAGATATTTTTTTTTTGCCTGGAGCCCTGAAATGTCTACAGAAAAAGCAAAACAAAAAAAATCTCCCATGTGGCACCAACAACTATGACACAGTCAAGTCACTGAGATCACATTAACTGAAGCACTGGACCTGTATCTGCATGATTTTATGCATTTTCCATGCTCATGAACATTCTTCAATTTATGTCACAAGAAGTTATGGATTCCTACTCTGTTTATATTCTTTATAGTGTATAACAGTGCTGTACTGAGTGAACTGGATGCATAGCAGAATGCCATTTAAGATCAGTCAGAATTTTTTAAAATATTGTTTGCACTTAAACTTCTCACTATTAGTAATAACGTTACAATAATTCCACAATTACTACCATTCAAAGAAACTTGTGTCTCATGCTTAATAGTTCACGCTGTGAGGGAGTGTGGCAGCACCACGTACACCTGTCGCTAGAACCCTTTACAATTTTCTGCATTTCTGCATAAATTTGATCAGAAATGTGATCAGATCTTCATCCAAATTCTAAAACTAGATCAGGGGTGGCCCGCGAGCCACATGTGGCTCTTTGCCTGGTCATCTTTGGCTCTTCTATCAATCCATGTTTTCAGGGTTTACAATCATGAAATTTTAAATATACACAAAATTTATTTAAACTAATTTTTAAATCATGAAAATACATTTCAATCTATGCCGAATTCCCATTTGGAAATATTCCTTAACAAACAAAAATGTGCAGTGCGAGCTACACATGAACTGGATCAAGTGACGAATCACTCAAAAACTGTCATCAATCAAGGAATCTGAATCGAATGGGAATGGCTGAGTCAGGGAAGTGCACAGCTAAGTGCAAATATGAAGATGAACACAGAACTGCTTGTTATGCCTGACTTAACTGTCAAATTGTCACCTTCGCCCCAGTCTGAGGTCCAGAGCGCTCTGGAGCAGGTTTTCATCAAGGATGTCTCTGTACCTTGCTGCATTAATCTTTTGCTCGATCCTGACTAGTCCCCCAGTTCCTGCCGCTGAAAAACATCCCCACAGCATGATGCTGCCAACACCATGCTTAACTGTAGGGATGGTATTGGCCAGGTGATGAGTGGTGCCTGGTTTCCTCCAGACATGACACTTACCACTCAGCCCAAAGAGTTCAATCTTTGGTCTGAGAGTCCTACAGGTACCTTTTGGCAAACTCCAGTTGGGCTGTCATGTGCCTTTTACTGAGGAGTGGCTTCCATCTGGCCACTCTACCATTCAGGCCTGATTGATGGAGTTATGCAGAGATGGTTGTGGAGAGAGGAGAACCTTCCAGAAGAACAGAGACACGCTGGAGCTCTGTCAGAGTGACCATCTGTTTTTTGGCCACCTCCCTGACTAAGGCCATTCTCCCCTGATCGCTCAAGTTTGGCCGGGTGGCCAGCTCTAGGAAGAGTCCTGCTGGTTCCAGACTTCTTCCAATTACTTATGATGGAGGCCACTGTGCTCATTGGGACCTTCAATGCTGCACAAATATTATCTGTTCCCTTCCCCAGATCTGTGCCTCGATACAATCCTGTCTCGGAGGTCTACAGACAGTTCTTTGGACTTCATGGCTTGGTTTGTGTTCTGACATGCATTTTTAACTGTGGGACCTTTATATAGACAGGTGTGTGCCTTTCCAAATCATGTCCAATCAACTGAATTGACCACAGGTGGACTCCAGTCAAGTTGTAGAAACATCTCAAGGATGATCAGTGGAAACAGGATGCACCTGAGCTCAATTTTGAGTGTCATGGCAAAGACTGTGAATACTTATGTAAGTGTTTTTTTTTTTTTTTTTTTTTTAATAAATTTGCAAAGATTTCAACAAACTTCTTTCATGTGGTCATTATGGGGTATTTTTTTGTAGAATTTTGAGGAAAATAATGAATTTAATCCATTTTGGAATAAGGCTGTAACATAACAAAATGTAGGAAAAGTGAAGCGCTGTGAATACTTTCCGGATGCACTGTAACTCTCTTTCCTGAAGTCCTCAGGAATCTCCTTTGATCAAGGATTAGCACACTTCCATAAACATGTATGGTGAAGACTATGACAGTGAAGACCAAAGTTTAGGTTCTCGAAACATGGGAGGGCATACTAAACTAAACTCATGCTTAATTGCCATCACCTTGATTGAAACACCTGACATCAAGTACTAATTTCAATTTACTCGTACTCATATTGGTTCACATTCTTTTTCTGATTATATTTAATGTTGGATAATTTTGCTCAATAAACAAATGTAAAAATTATAATGTTTTCATGTAATTTGTTTCTCTTTATCTAGTTTTAGGACTTAGATGAAGAACTGATCCCATTTCAGGTCAACTCTACGCTAAAAATTGCATGCGGTTCACAGACTTTCTATCAGCACTGTAAGATTTAACCCTGTATATTGCTGATCATGACCACTTTCAGGCCACATTCCCCAAGAAACTACTCTCATGGTCAACATTATATGATGTGAAACAAACACACACTTGATCAGGAAATTAATAATCCTAGGTGAGAATTAGTTAGGATTCCATGCTGCCTGGTGAAAAAATTGCTATTAGTGCTTACTGACCAGCTTTCCACTTCTGCTGTGTCTGGTGGGCATACTGGTCACAATCCTCTCGTGTAATCTGGTATTTTTCTGCCAGATTTTCTGCTGTGATGCCCATAGGGGTCTTTATGTGAAGGTCTGTGAGTCCTGCCCACAGTGTGTCCTCAAGCTAAAGCAAGCAAAGAAACAACAGTATAGTATAATTAACAGTATAATTAACTCTGCAAATGTTTTACTTTCTTTATTTTTTGGATTTTTCCACATTTTGGTCCTGCCAATTCCTATCCGGGAATTGTAGGGCATGTGTTTCCTCAGAGACATGTGAAGCTAACCTCCACATCTTTTTGAACTGCTGTGTCACAGGGCAGGAACACATATGGAGGAAACAGCTATCTACCCTGTTCTGCACACATGAGCTCATAGATGCCCATGACTGGGTATTCTTGCTCTGATCAACAGGGGAAAGAAACAGTAATGCCATCTCTTAAGAGCATGGCCAGATTTGCTCTCTTGACTGTCACACTGTGGCATCATTAGAATTCAAAACTGTGACTATGAATAGGGTGAACGCTTTTCTGTTGCGCCACTCAGAAGAAAGGTTTTACTCTCTATTATGACATTTGCTTTTATTTTCCATCCAAATTGCAGAGATTTAATTATTTATATGTCCTTTTTCTTTCAAATAAATCCAACCTGTTATCTTTAAACACACCTTCAAATCAGTGCCAAACTTGGTGCCAAAACGGATGTTGCGCACTGCATAAGGGGCTTGGCTCATGCTCTCTGACCCTCCACAAAGTACAATCTCTGACTCTTTAAGGCAGATCTCCTACAAAACATACAAAACATTTAGTGAAATTCTCTACATACAACTTTCATCAATCATATTTCACTTCAGTTCTGCAATTCAACAGAATGGCAAAAAAAAGATCAGATACTGACCATGCACATATAATTGAATCCACCTTTTTCCCGAGAAACCAATGAGCGCTGCCATGATGGATTCTAACTTCCATTGTACTGTTATCCTGTTCTGGTCTCTATAGGAACCCTTATTAAAACTGGCTAAAGAGAGTGACTGAATTAATTAAAAAGAAACTTTGAGTGTTAGTGAGAAAAAAAATTAGCTAAATAAGTTTGTGGAAAATACTTGTTTTGAGCACCAGCAAACCTGAAAAGGGTGCACGGCGTCGTATGCCTGGCATTCTATGCTAAATACTGACAAGAGGAAAAGAGCATGGCTTGCAGAGTTGAAGTTAAAATACCCCCTAAAGAAGGTGTACATGTGCTTTTATCATTTTGTGAATAAAAAAAAATAATATATAAATTCTCTCCAAAATTCACCCCTAGGAAATTAACTTCCACCTGTTACCAAGCAGCAAAAGCTAGTTATCCAAGCTGTGTGTTTAGCCTGGCTAACTTTGACTGTCGCTGTGTTTCCTGTACAAAACCTGGCCTATTTTATTGCTGTGCAGGTAATTACAGGTGCAGCTCAAAAATTTTTATAGTGGAAAAGTTATTTTTCCACCCGTGACATAATTTTAAGTGGAACATTCATATATTCTAGATTCATTACACATAAAGTGAAATATTTCAAGTCTTTTTTTGTTTTATTATTGATGCTTACAGCTAATGGAAATCTAAAACCCAGTATCTCAAAATATTAGAATAAAGAATTTATAATACAGAAATGTTGACCTTCTGAAAAGAATGTTATTTTATGCACTCAATACTTGGTCGGGGCTCCTTTTGTACGAATTACTGCATCAATGCGGCGTGGCATGGAGGCAATCAGCCTGTGGCACTGCTGAGGTGTTATGGAAGCCCAGGTTGCTTTGATAGTGGCCTTCAGCTCATCTGATTTGTTGGGTCTGGTGTCTCTCATAGATTCTCTATGGGGTTCAGGTGAGGCGAGTTGGCTGGCCAATCAAGCACATGGTCAGCAAACCAGTTATTAGTAGTTTTGGCACTGTGGGCAGGTGTTCAAGTACTGCTGGAAAAGGAAAGCAGCATCTCCATAAAGTTTGTCAGCAGATGGAACCATGAAGTACTTGAAAATCTCCTTGTAGATGTTGCATTGACTCTTGAAAACACAGTGGACCAACACCTGCAGAAGACATGGCACCCCAAATCATCACTGACTGTGGAAGCTTCACACTGGACTTCAAGCAACTTGGATTTTGTCTCTCTCCACTCTTCCTCCAGTGTCTGGGACCTTGATTTCTAAATGAAATGCAAAATTTACTTTCATCTGAAAAGAGGACTTTGGACCAGTGACCAGTTCTTTTTCTCCTTAACCCAGGTAAAACGCTTCTGACATTCCCTCTGGTTCAGGAGTGGCTTGACACTATTAATCTGACACTGCATCATCTCTGTACTATAAATTCTTTATTCTAATATTTTGAGATACTGTATTTTTGATTTCCATGAGCTGTAATCAACAACATTAAAACAAAAAAGGCTTGAAATATTTCTATTACACAAAGTTCCCCATTTTTTTCCTATTAAATTATGTGGAAAAACAAACTTTTCCACAATATTCTAATTTTTTGAGATGCACCTGTACAGTATATGCTTCTGTGCTTTTGTAAATTTGGAGTTCTTCACCATCAATGCCTTCAGAGAAAAAGAAGTAGTTAATTATATCAATGTAGCCAACCCTGGGCCATATCATCATGTCATCTATCCAGTCATTAAACTTTGACAGGTGAGGTACTATTAAAAGATGGTCATTGCGACACTGTAAAATGTCAGCATTATGGAGCCATATGCCCTCATTAACAATTTTCACAAGTTTAACCTCACATTATCAATTAGGAACCCATGGTAATTTGACTATGAACACCAGAGACCGGAAATGAAAATAGGCTTCCAATACGAGCCAGACGAGACTTCCATATTCAGGAAAAAGGTGGATATATTTCAATTAGTTGAAATGTGCATGTGATGGTTTGATCACTGTTGGTGTAACTCTTACCTGAGCTCCACTTATGATGGACTGGAACCCTGATCCACAAAGTCGGTTCACAGTCAGAGCAGGAACTGGTATTGGCACGTTACACCGGAGGCCCACATGACGTGCAATATAGGGGGCATCTGCAGAGCTCTGTAGGAAAAGGAGATACGCAGATACACATATACACAGGTAGACTAATACCATACAGTCATAAAGAAGTATGCTGGCGACGTTTGTGAGGTATCTGCTGTTCAGTCTGAACATATAAGATTGACTCACCTGCATGACATTACCCACGATGACACTGTTAACTAGTTCTGGAGCTACATTACTAGCAACAAGGGCAGCTTTAGAAGCGTGCTCAGCCAAGTCTGTGGCACTGTGGTCTTTAAGAACACCACCATATGTCCCAAAAGGAGTCCTCTTAGCCGAAACAATAAAGACACCTACACCAAAAAAATATATATATAAAAATCACATGAGCAATTTGTCATCAGCAGAACTAAATCACAACTGTGAAAAACCCTTCATGGGCCAGTTGCTCAACTCTTATTAAGTCAGCCAGTGATAAAGTGTGTAGTATTAAAACACACTTGTATAAAAACTTTGCAAAAACAAGTTTGCGTTTTGTTACTGATGATGGATAGAAATAAATGATAGAAATTAAACGAATTAATACTATTACAAAGAGAATCCTTTGCTCGACTTTCCATTCTTAAATATAGGCTGCATATACCGGCCAAATAAAGCAATACAAAGAAAAACAGACTGAAGGTTCAGTCTGCTCTATAAACGTAACAATATCAGTAACATAAACAGTCTCAACTGCTAGCTGATAGCAAAATGCGGGGGGGGGGGGGAAGCAAACAAACACTATTTTACCTCTTAAGAGCGACATTATTGTAATTTTCTATAAAAATCGATGAAGGTCAATATGTTCTGTTCGCAACAGAGCGGCTGAGAGCAAGTCGTTATCAAATGTGACCTTTTACCTACATTCACCGTTTCGATTCAAGACTCAACATTCGCTATATTTGCCTAAATAGATGGACTTGCAAAACAGGTTATTGACTCACAATATATATATATAAATTTATTAAAACCTAATATTTTGCTAACATTTAATTTGTTTAGAATGTTTAAAAAATCGAAACTGCGTTTGTAAGAACTTGCCTGCATATACCCTTACCATTCGCTGTAAGACGTCAAAGAAACGAGTAACTTGCGTTCTACTTTCAGTAATGTTTATATGTTTACGAAATTAGCGATGTCAAAGATTGTTTGTCGAATGGTAATGCAGATGCTTACAAGACCGGTATCTTTAACAGGGTATGTTTTTTTTTCACAATTCATTAACGTGTTCTTAAGTAGTTAGCATGCTAGCAAGTAGGCTGACCGGAGAATAGTTTTCTGTATACGCTCCGTACATTGTACATTTTCGTTTCATTAGTTTTTAGTTAGTTTTTTTTTTTTTTTAGATAGGCCTAGTTGTATGAGAATGTGCATGTATGCTGTCCCCTTATTTGAAGATGTTGATATCCGTTACACATTTTATTTCTAGATCTGTGCTCGGATGCAGGCCTGTATGCTCTGTAAGACACAGTCACTGGATGCCCTCAGTGTTTTCACTGAAGACTTCGGTTCCTTTAAGGTCAGTGAGGTGATGTTCAATTAAATCCGCTTTTGGTTGCGATTCCAATTCGGCTTCTGTTATCATCCTGAACAGAGCGGAGCCGAAGAAAAAGAAAAAGGTTGACCCGCGCCGTGATCTTATGGCAAAAGAGCGTCTGAAGAAAAAGGTGAAGAAGCTTGAGAAAATCCCACCCGAGCTTGTTCCTATAGAAGACTTTATACCTCCAGCCAAGTGCTTTGATGAGATCAGGTAAGATAAATCCATACCTTATTTGCTGCTGAATTATGGGGTTGCCGTAACAAAAACGCTTAAATAATTCAAATATACAAATTTCACATTCAAATACTTTTGTATTTGTATATGAAATTTGTATATTTGAATTATTTAATCACGTTAAATAAAAAAACTAAAAATTCTTGTGGTGTGCTTTTTAGTATGATTTTGTTTTGAACTTGTTAGGGATTGAAAGTCATATGCTTATTAATTTTATTGCATTTAAAAACATATGATTTTTATATTACTGGGTTTGGTTTTGAGATCAAATCAGAACCATTAATAAAATTCTCAAAAATGAAAATTTCAGGGATAAGTTTACACTGGTTGTTGAGCATCGTTACAAGAGTGCTTTTTGGGTGGGCCAGGCCTCCAAATGGGTGTGCCCCGGCCCCTATAGCTTCTCTACTGTCTCAGCATAACATTGTAGTGCACTAGTATGAGTTATCAACCAAAAATATGCCAAAAGAGAAGTCTTATTCTCCCCAATAAAACAGGAGATGAGCTAATGTACCACTGGCCTGGAAGAATACCATTGTAATTCCAGTGCCTTAGACACCTTATGCAAAATCTTTTAACGACTTTCAACCCATTGCTCTTATATCAGTTCTTTGCAAATGTATGGCACGTATAGTATGTGAAGAACTGTTTCGAAACTGCTGATCTGGGATTTTCACACACAACAGTCTCTAGAGTTTACAAAGTGTGGAATGACGTGGAAAACAAAAAATATCGAGTGCGCGACAGTTCTGTGGGTGCAAATGCCTCGTTGAAATGAAAGGTCAGAGGAAAATTGCCAGACTGTTTGAGCTGCCAGTGAGGATATAGTAACTTGTATGATCATTCTTTACACCTGTGGTAAGCAAAAAAGCATCAAAAAAAAAAAATAAACTGTCATTTTATTATTTTTCAAAAATAAAATGAAACTGTAAGGTCCACTCAAAACTTACATTGTCCAGACAGAATAGAAACTTGCTATCTTCTCGAAATAAAGATGGTAAAATGAGCAGTGCAGCATTCTTCTCCGGATCTGCAACATCAGTGTAAACATAAAAACAAAACATATATTATTGGCACACAGTTTGAAACAAACTATAAATGGATCTTTGTAAATGATAATGTACAGTGAACATGTACACTCAAGTTTGATCTTGTTCTCAATCATGTCAACTGTACCTGTTCTTATGCAAATGTGAAAATAACGTGAACCTCAGTGTTTCCCACAGGTTGAGAATTTATTTGTGGTGGTGTTTGATGCGCAGCATGTGACGGTGCGGGTTGTAATAAACTAGTCAAACAAAGGTTTATGAATAAACTATTTTTACAAATGAATAACTACTCAAAATGAACTGTCAGCATAAATAACTAAGAAATACATAACTGCATATTAAAATACATAACTTTCAAAATAAATAGCTATTTACAATAGCTATTTACGCTGCTTGCCCACCGTCGTTTTCCTTTTTTAAAAAAAAAATAGAAATAAAACCAATTTAGTTCATTTTGCGTATCAACGCCTACATTTATCAAGTAAAAAAACCTCTAATTTGTAAAATACTAAGCGTATTATGAATACTTACTTGGATGATGGATGCTACAATTATAATAAAAGTGTCTGCTGCATGACTGTCCACACCAGCAGTCACAGCAGAGTGTTGCAATCAGACTGATCAGAGCTATACAACCCTGTCATGAGTACAAAGATGTTACTAGGACGAAGGGAGGACATCTTTCTTCGTTTGATAACAGTAAAAGTCAAGTCAGGCTTGTTGTTGGCTTCTTGTCTCATTTTTTTATTTTTTATTTTTACGTTTCATTTGTATTGAATATTTCTGATGAACATTTCCAATAACCATTTCTGCTGAACATTTTTTGCTAAACATTTCTGTTGAACATTTCTGCTAAGCCTATCTAAATCGCCTTTTCTGTTCTGTCCTCCCCACCCTTTCCCAAAAATAAAAACAAATTGAGCAACAGCAGTAAATATTCACAGGTTTTTTTTTCTTTTTATACAAAGGAAAACAAAATTAAACCCACAACCCACCCCTCCGGCTCATCATTTTTAAAAAGATGAGAAAGCGAGCTGACCGCATGGAGCGATAGAGGGAGCGAGAGCAGTGGTGGTTGAGCGAGCTAGACAGTGAATGAAGAAAGTGAGTGGTGGTAGCGAGAAAGCTGGTGAATGGGAGAAATTAATCATCCACAAAAGTTGGTAGTTGTACATCTAACGTGATGTTACCTAACTTCAGTATCGTCAGTAAGCTGTTGTCTTATCAATAACGTTAGAGCTACGTCACTTTGCGTTGAGTGTTCAGTTTGGTGTCAAGGCTAGCTCTAACCCTAGACAGCTAGCTAGCCAGAACAACTAATGTTCCTGTACCCTCGTAAGTTAAAATAATGTTTAACGTTATGTTTATCTTCCTGGATGGGTCTTAATCTACCTGGGTGGGCCATGCCCAAGTAGAGCCGATGTATTGGAAACACTGAACTTGCCACATGTTGCGTTCCCAACTGTTATAAGCGACTCAGCACATGCTCAGCCCCTATAGGTTGCATGGTTTTAGTAGATGTGGTTTCTAAAACTAGGACCAGTCTTGTAGCTTCTCTTACACCCCTATATATTACATAGTATTTTGAAGTCTCGCTGGTGTTGAAGTAGTTGTAAATGTTTCAGGTACTTGGGTATTGTACACTTAATGGCGTCACAGAATGGCCATTTGTAGAACTCCATTAGATACCTCTGCAGATTTCTTTGGAATGAGATGGTACACGGGGGGACAACACAGTCAGGATTGTGAACCTTTACACTATGATGTACATAAAAATGAGAAATATTAATAAATGAAATCAATTATACACAGCACATTATGACACACACCAAACAGAGACATCCGTTGATATACTAGTGTTGCAGTACTGTTAGCCACATGCTGATTTATTTAAAATGACTATTTAAAATGGATAAGTTTTTAGATAGAGATGTAGTCTCTTATCTGAGAAAGTTCATACAGAAGAGCCTAGTGTGAAAAATATTTTTAAACTGCGAAAACATGATGACTAGGGGGCCACAAAGTGATGTGGAGTACACACGGAGGGCCTCACGCTGAAAAGGTTTGAGACCCACTAATGTAAATTCTAGTTATAAGTGATCATCTAGGTTACTTGTTTCTCTTTCTCTTGTTTAAAAAGTTCTTAGGAAATGCACATGAAAGACAAAAATATCAAATGTAGCTTACAGGGACAATAAAGAAAACAAAATCACAGGATTTTGTTGGTTAAAATAAGCAACATCTTTTGTCACAGTTTGTGTGTGTATATATATGTGTGTGTGTGTATATATATATATATATATATATATATATATATATATATATATATATATATATATATCAGTCATGGACGAAATTATTGGAACCCTGGGAACTTTTCTGGGAGAAATGGTGCATATTCTGGAAAATGTTGCAATGACAAATGTTTTGGTATACACACGTTTATTACTTTTAAGTGCATTGGAACAGCACAAAAAAGCAGAAGAAAAAAGGCAAATTTTACATCATTTTACACAAAACTCAAAAATTAGGTCGGACAAAATTGTTGGCACCCTCAACTTAATATTTGGTTGCACACCCTTTGGAGAAAATAACTGAAACCAATTGCTTCCTATAACCATCAACAAGCTTCCTACACCTCTCAACTGGAATTTTGGACCACTCTTCTTTTGAAAACTTCTCCAGGTCTCTCAGATTTGAAGGGTGCCTTCTCGCAACAGCAATTTTGAGATCTCTCCATAGGTGTTCTATGGGATTTAGATCCGGACTCATTGATGGCCACTTCAGAATTCTCCAGCGCTTTGTCTCCAACCATTTCTGGGTACTTTTTGAGGTATGTTTCGGGTCATTGTCCTGCTGAAACACCCATGACCTCTGATGCAGACTTTCTGACACTAGGCCCTAAATTATGGGCCAAAATCTTTTGATAGTCTCCAGATTTCATGATTCCTTGCACACAGTCAATGCACCCAGTGCCAGAGACAGCAAAACAACCCCAAAACATCCTTGAACCTCCACCATGTTTGACTGTAGGTACTGTGTTCTTTTCTTTGTAGGCCTCTTTCTGTTTTCTGTAAACAGAAGAAAGACGTGCTTTGCCAAAAAGCTCTACCTTAGTCTCATCTGTCCACAAAACGTTCTCCCAGAAGGACTGAGGCTTACTCAGGTACATTTTTGCAAACTGCAGTCTGGCTTTTTTATTCCTCTGTGTCAGAAGTGGGGTTCTCCTCCGTCTCCTGCCATAGCGCTTCTTCTCATTCAGATGACGACGTATGGTTCGAGCTGACACTGATGCACCCTGAGTCTGCAGGACAGCCTGAATTTGCGTGGAAGTTGACTGAGGTTGTTTATCCACCATTCGAACTATCCTGCGTTGCATTCTTTCATCAATTTTTCTCTTCCGTCCACGTTCAGGGAGATTCACCACAGTTCCATGGGTTATAAACTTCTTGATTATATTGCGCACAGTGGACAAAGGAACTTTAAGATCTCTGGAGATTGACTTGTAACCTTGAGATTGTTGATATTTTGCTTCTTCAGACAATTCTCGGCTCTTCTTTCTCTTCTCCATGCTCGGTGTGGCACACACAGGCACACAACACAAAGGTTGAGCCAACTTTTATACACTCTAACTGGCTTCAGTTTGGATTTCTATATTGCCAGCACCTGTTACTTGCCACAGGTGAGTTTAAATGAACATCACATGCTTGAAATGAAATTATTTACCCACAGTTTTAATAGGGTGCCAATGATTTTGTCCAGTCCATTTTGGGAGTTTTGTGTAAAATGATGTCAAATTTGCCTTTTTTCTTCTGCTTTTTGTGCTGTTCCAATGCACTTAAAGGTAATAAACATGTGTATACCAAAACATTTGTCACTGCAACACTTTTCTGGGAGAAATGGTGCATTTTCTGGAAAAGTTCCAGGGTTGCCAATAATTTTGTCCATGACTGTATATATATAACATAACACAAGTGTTCTGAAGTCATACAATATCTTTATGTAGTAAACAGAATTAATTGTCATTCACTGATAGAAGAATTAAAGTACCATAAAAATTTATAAAAATAGTCTGACACTTCAAAGCTTCCTGACATTACATGGGAAGGAGTGGCAATACAAATCATCAGAATAACACTGTTTGGTTTCTGCAGACAAAAGTAAGTCATATGGGTCTACTCCAACATGAATGAAAATGGATATTTTGCATATTAAACAATTATTGAAAGAGAATTATTGGCAGTTGGTGGTGTTTGAGACATTAGTGGTTATAACTAAATGTTACTACAATGAAAAATATTTATCTATTTATCCACTTTAACTTACAATTGTTAAAATCAAGCATAAAAAAACTCCACAGAATCCTGTACAGACTGGATAAAGACCCAATATTTAAAGGTGGATCAGAATCAGAATTTTCTCAGTAGATCAAAGGTAGTTTGGTTGGAGCTGAACTTTTGCATTAAATAATTTCAGTATTGTCTTTTTCAGAGTCCGCAGCCCTCCACAATTGTCTTTTGAAGAGAGTGAGCGAAGGGCACTCCTACTTAAGGAATGGTCCAGATACAAGAACTCCCAGCACCAGGCTGATATGGCAGCTATAGAAGAGGCTCTAAAGGCTCAGACAGATGCTTTAAAAGAGCTTCAGCTGGAATCAGAAGTGCTTTACAAAGCAGCAGTCAGCCCTGACGGTAGTCTTTTCCCCTTCCAGCACCATGGTCCCTGCTATACACCACCTATTCCAAACCAAAACGCCCCTGATGGCAAATATAATAACGTTACACGAGTGTACACACAATAATGGAACTTAGTGACTGCTGCTAGTACTAATGAAAAATGTGTGATGGAACTCTACTTCTGGTTTGTAATTTCTGTGCTGTTTTGAAATCATTTCATGACTAATATTGAGCAGTTGTATTAAATGCTTATCTGTAGAAAAGCAGACTGTGTAAATTTGTTCTTAAATTAAAGTTTGTGTTCTTCCAGGCTAAGTGTGCCATAGTACAACCCCTGGCAAAAATTATGGAATCACCACCCTTCGTGGATGCTCATCCCGGCTTTTTTACATCAGAATAAATGTACAAATCATAGATATGAGACAAACCATTTTTGTTTAATAGCTGAACATTCTTTCTACATGAAACATACCTCAAAGAAAATCAATTCAATTCAATTGTTTTAATTAATGGCATTTTTTTTCCAGATCAAGTAGAGCAGAAAATTATGGAATCATCAACAAAAAAAAATTAACATGTCTTTGAGTTGATATGCCTTTCCTGAAGAAAAGCTTTAACACTCTTTGCTCTGTTGCAAGATGCATTATTATCCTGAAAAATGACTTCATTACTACCAAACCTATTTTCTATCAATAGAACGAATAAAGTGTCCAAAATGTCAGTGTACACCTGTGCTTTGACTGTTAAGGTCTCCCCTGGTCCTTTACCTGACATGCAACCCCATATCATGTCCGGTAAATTTCCCCAATGTGTGGGGAAATTTTATTGTTTTCTGCAGCCAGTCCTCTTTATATGTTTCATTAGAACAGCAAAAGATAAAAGTTCCAGCATCATCTTGGCCAGTGCAAATTCGTCATTCAGCACTGAATATCACATCCAATCATCCACATGCCATGATTGCTTCTCTTTAGCCCACTGTAACCTTTTTTTCCTTCTGTTTAGGTGTTAGTGCTGGTTTTCATTTACCTTTTCTATATATGGATGGAACAACAATTGAAAGAGCTCTTATAAAAATGTTTGCTTGAAAAACTAGCTTTTAATATCCACATAATCTGTTGAAGTAGCTTAAACCAAAATCGTTTAAAAAAAAAACTGCTTTCCTCATGACGCTAGAAAGAAAATAGTGGAGAGTTTTTGTTTTTTGATCTGTTATTGATTATGGTGACCTCGTTTATATACATGCGGCTTTACCTTTCCTTTATCAAGAAAACTGGACTCTGTCATGCAACATTACACTTTCTTTGTGGTGCAGATTCACGTACTCATCACTGTATACTATATGAATCTTTTGACATGGACATCGTTGCATCATCGGAGGAAGTTGCATATGTATATGTTCATTGCTAAGGCACTTCTAGGTAAATTGCCCTCTTATATTTCTAATCTCTTAACTTTTTTATACAAATAGTTATTGTACTAGATCCCAATCACACATTCAGTTAAAAGTCCCGAAGGTATACTCAGAATTTGGCAAAAATGTTTTTTTATAAAATTGTAATTAATTTGCGCTTTTCGGTCATACAATATATTTTGACTTATTCTATTCCGTTTCCTTATTTGCACTTTTAACTTTGTGGCAAGTTAAAATGTCTGGAAAGAACACGAAAACCTACGGTAGCATTCAGACACGACTGAGGCCTAGGGTGCGTGCTGTGAGCGAGCCCCCTTCTCCCCCTGAATCCGTGTCGCCGAGCGGTGACTCTGACTCTCGGGGGTGCTCTGTCTACTATCCAGGCCGTGAAAACACAGCTGGCTAGTGATAAAGTTGTTACCGACGCTACCATATCAACACTGTTTGGGAGATGGAGCACGCTCTCTCCAGTTGCACCAATGAGACGGTTCATATGAAGACTACTATCGAGTCTCACTACGACCGTGACTCAATTAGAGAATAAATGTGAGGATTTGGAGTCGAGGTCACGGCGCAATAACCTTAGGATAGTGGGAGTTCCAGAGGGCACTGACACCTGCACATCTGCTGCTGTAGCAGCCTTGTTAAAGGAAGCGTTTGGTCTGGAGAAGGAGCCGGTTCTGGATCGGTCCCAGCCCAAGCCTGGTGAATGACCACAATCTATTGTGTGCAGATTCCACTATCACTGTGACTGTGTTGACATTTAACACCGTGCGAGAGAGCTCCAGCGGATTAAAGTTAGGGATTTGACCATCTCCGTTTTCCCTGACTACACAGCAACATAGGCCGGGCTGCATTTAACGATGTTCGGCGTCAACTTCGTGGTATTGAGAGCGCTCGCTAAGGAATACTTCACCCAGTTCGGCTTTGCATTACATATAATGGTTTTACTCTTATTGTTTTCTATGGTCATTGTTTGGCAAATCACAAATCTGTTATATGCACCTTCTATTGAATCAAGAGAATGAAGAATCATTAGTGCAGACTAAGTTGTTCAAAAGTTATTAGCAGTTTTACTAATTTTGTAATTATAATGCGCCTAGAGGGGATTTAAACAACATTTAACGTTCCTTCGCAGGGATCAAGTTTTGTTTGAGTTGGTCTCTTGAATAATTTAATTGTTATGGGGCAAAATTTGGAGGAGAGGAAGCGTATTTAACAGCTTTTGTTAAAATCAGAAATTCTTTACATCAGTTAAACTTTGTACCTTCAAGGGAATCAATACAGATAAGAATCTTGATTCGATGTTGGGCAGTTTTAAAGTTACTACCAATTTTATGCATTTGGGAAGTATAGTGCCACCCAGAGGTGAATTTAGACAAAACGTCTTGGAAGCGTTTAAAGTGAAGCCCTTCAGTTGTCTTCAAAGTTTGGTCAGAAAACTCAGTCAAATTTGTTTTTGCTTTATGGATGAAGCATTCATCATATCAAAACTGAGTAACGTGTTTTGCTCAGATTTATCTCCCAATACTTGCTTCCCAATTTTATTATTATTGGATGAAATTTGTAGGAGAATAAGCGGGAGGAAAAAACAACAACTGTTTTTGTCAAATTCAAAAGGGCCTCTTTTGACAAATTAAAATAGTGTTAAATCAAGCACACTCAGAATCTTCGAGGGAATAAAGAAAATCAGAAGAATCTTTATTTGATTTTGAGAGGTTAAAGTTATGAGCAATTTTACAAATTAATGAATTATAGCGCCACCAAAAGTTGTTGGAGACCCCTACACACACAAAAAAAATCGCAGGGATATTTTTTTTACAACCCAGTTGCTGTTTTTAGCTTGCTAGGACAGTAGTTGGTTTGACTTAACCCAAATTGCATTCATCTTCAAGCCAAACACTTGACCTTAAGGCCAAAGACGAGGCTTTTGTCTCTTTCTATCCCAGGAACCTTGATCAATTTTAACATGGTGACATCTGTGGATGAGCTCTGGAGCTTCTGCAAAATAAAATCAGAATATTTACAATGCTGATGAATTTGAGCGTTCTTTTGTCTTCAAAAGGAAAAAACTGAGTTGAATGAGTTCTTGTTTGTTCATAGTTTTTGGTTACTTCTAGGACCAAAGATTTGAATTGAAGAATCAGAGAGAGGTCCTTGTAAGAAAAGAAAGCAGAATTATAGGTGTTCCTTTTGTTAGGCTTCTAATTTTTATGACCAAAATGTATTTCAATAAATTATTGTTGTTACATGTTTGATGGAGATTGCTTGTATTTTATTCGAGGGCTTTGAGATTTTGGGTATTGTTTAAACACTGTGAAACAGCAGTGTCAGAGAAATATAGCTGATACAGTGGGTCTGATCAGAAGGTAAGTTATTTCCACATTCTGGGAGCAGATGTATTCAAGCCTTAATATACTTTTTGTAAAATTAATTAAAATGTAATGGCAATCTGTTGAAAGTTGTATTTTTAAACTTTGAAGTGTTGCTATAAATATAACTCTCCATGTGCTCCCTAGACATTTACATTTAGAGAACATATTGATGTATTATGTTCCCTTCAGTGTATTCTTTAATATTCTTTTAGCTGGTCTTAAAAAAGTAATACATTTACCTTCATAAAACCTGCAGAAACCTGTTACAGTTATAAAGGAAGTTACCAAATTTTGGGCTGTTACATAACCATTAGCAGTTCTTTTAGCTAGTTAAATTACCTTACGTTTTCTCTCACATTTTACATTACCTCAGATTATCAGTTAGCACTGGAGTCAAGTTCGTTCTAATTCTGTGTTTATTTGTTGCTCATGATTTCAAAATATAGACAGTTTTGATATTGACTTGTGTTTGTTGTGTTGCTTTCCCATTAGGTATATTACGTAGAGAAAAAGCACTTCTTTTGTGCTAAAATGAAGAAAAAAACCCCTGACACTTACACTACAATCAAATATTATTATTATTATTATTATTATTGTATTTATTTTATCGCTATTATTATTATTATTATTATAAAGTAAGTATGGCAAGCATAAGGTAGTTTGATTGAGAGTTGGACAGGGCTCGATTATTGCAGGTGATGCACCGGTATTCATCCCTCTTCCTTGTCATTATTTACTTCACTAATGTGATTT
Source organism: Ameiurus melas (assembly GCA_012411365.1). Taxonomy (NCBI): domain Eukaryota; kingdom Metazoa; phylum Chordata; class Actinopteri; order Siluriformes; family Ictaluridae; genus Ameiurus; species Ameiurus melas. Next base: position 12,036,686 of record CM022780.1, on the reverse strand, counting down.
CAGCAATTAACACCTTTTTTAAATAGGTGTCAACACAGTATTCATATAAAGTCTGCTTGCTATGAAGCTCCTGCTGTGGCTGTGCAACACTTTGGATACTTAAAATGCATCAGGCTATAAATGTAAAGCCTGACATCATATCTCAAAAACCAAAGGATTTAAAAAAAATTTACTCTCTAATTTTACACTCAGTGTGTTGTCTTATTAAATTGAAAATCTAAGAATTGTATTAAAATATCCATTTATCCATCTTCTACCGCTTACCCGTAATTTTCGGACTATTGAGCGCACCTGAATATAAGCCGCACCCACTAACTTTAAAAAGAAAAACTATTTTGTACATATATAGGCCACACTTGTCTATAAGCCGCAGGTGTCCACGTTGTAACTGTCACGATTCGTGACGTAAACGAAGCAGGACGGATGCAATTGCAGTTAGGACGAGAGCTTTTATTGAAACAGGAGAGCAGACTCAAGAGATACAAGAAACGCAAAACATGACCAACTCAATGAACTAAGCTAACTAAATTAATTAACCTAGACATTAACTATGACATGAAACGTGACAATGACTATGAACATGAACATGGCATGGAACAAAGACTTTATATCTATACTCTATAAACCAGTTCTACATCTATATTCTAAACTAAGTCTATACAACTCTAAGCTATACTATCCTCTACTAGGCTATAAGCTATGCTACAAGCTACTAGGCTATAAGCTATGCTATATGCTACTAGGCTACAGGCTAAGCTATAAGCTATGCTATAAGCTAATTAGCCTTGACATGAACCCAGACATGGACTATGGCTATGGCTAGGAAACATGAACAAGAACTAAGACACATGGCATGAACAAAGACTCTAACTATATTCGCTATATAATTCTAGCTCTATATCTAATGACCCGCGTTGTGTGTGTAATGGCTCCCGGTATATATACACACCAGCCAAACTGCTAACAGCTGCGGGCAATACCAAAACACACATGACTCAACAACACATGACAAGACGGGGCGGAGACATGACGTCAACCAATATGCATTTCTTTGTGTGTTTTCCCTGATGGGGGTGTGCATGAAGCACAAAACGACTGATCTGAAGAATGTAGTGTGAGCGCTACTTGGGTAATTTCATTTGTCCGATGTGACGAGGCTAAATGTGTCGGTGGCATGAAACTCGTTAACCCGTAAAAATCCATAAATTAGCCACATCATTTCTTAAGCCGCAATGTTCAAAGCGTGCGAAAAAAGTAGCAGCTTATAGTCCGGTAATTACGGTACTCCTTTTCAGGGTCATGGGGAACCTGGAGCCTATCCCAGGGAACATCGGGCACAAGGCGGGGTACACCCTGGACAGGGTACCAGTCCATCACAGGGCACAATCACATACACTCACACACCCATTTATACACTACGGACACTTTAGACACGCCAATCAGCCTACCATGGATGTTTTTGGACTGGGGGAGGAAACCGGAGTACCCGGAGAAAACCCCCGCAGCACAGGGAGAACATGCAAACGCCGCACACACATGGCCCTGGCAGGAATCGAACCCTGGACCCTGGAGGTGTGGAGCAAACGTGCTAACCACTAAACCACCATGCGCCCTGTATTACAATATATTTTATTTTATTTTGTATCTGAAGTGACATATGAATGATTTGGTTAAAACCAAGTCAACAGAATGGAGTCTTAAATCTTTAATTAACAAATTTGAAGGTACAGTGGTGCTTAAAAGTTAGTGAAACCTGTAGAATTTTCTATATATCTACATTATCTCTAGCAGCCTCAGACTCATTGATTACTGAAGGACAGGACCATTATGCCCCCTTGAAGGAGACATCATTGGCACATTCTCAGTCTCATATAGTGATGAGGGTTCAGGCCTTCAAGGTGCTGCATCTTCAGTACTGCAGGATACAATCAAGATGGCCCTAGCTAGGTTGAAATTGTCCAATTTTTTATGGCCAGAGGACTTCGAGATAACTAGCTGTCCTAATTTTACTGAAGTGGTCTTCTCTACATTTTGCTCAGCCCCATCATCCAGGCCGGATCACGTAGCACGCACGCTAACAGCAATGGCAGAAGCCCAGGATAAAGGGCTTGGTAACATGCCCCCTGTAGAGCCATATATTTCTTCCTTGGTGGTATCTCTGGACAAAGCCCTGAAACAGGAACTCTGCTGCCCCAACCTGGAATGCAGGCGTACTGATGGCTTATCAGTCTGTATTTATAAAATTGTGTCAAACTTGTGTCATGTGGGAAATTCAATGGCCCATCTGTTGGTGGCACTCCATTCTACCATGTCTACGACACCATCAGATAACACGACACCAGAACTGCTTGGCGCTTCTCCTTGGGATCGATGGCATTCTCCAGTGGAAAAGCTCTTGCCCTTATTACGCAAGCCAGACGGCAGGTGTAGCTTACCCAGACCAAGCTTCCAGAAGTATGCTGTAACAACCTTCGGCAGGTGCCTGGTCAGGTTGCCCAGGAAGCACTTGAACGCAGAGTACAGAGTTGGAGAAGTAGTATAGACAACAAGTAGCTTCTTGACACACTTGAGAGGAGCTGTTGTCTTCAGTTCCATCACAGACCCCCAGTGAGCACCCTAGCTCGACCCGCAGTGGTCCAGTACCCACATCAAGCCCTTGCCATATCAGTGGAGGTACAAAAGCTACTGGAGAAGGGTGCGATAGAGCCAGTAGACCCCCAGACTCAGCCGATGATGCTGAGTCATGATGATACTCAAAATATTTCCTTGTTCAGAAGAAGAATTGTAGCTTCAGGCCCATCCTGGATCTCAGACACTTAAACAAGATCCTTTCTGCATGTTACGGGTGGCAGATGTCCAACATGCTATTGAACCCGGAATGTGTTTCACCTCAGTGGACTTGAAGGATGCATGTTTCCATATTCCCATTGCCCTGTACAACAGAAGCTTCCTTCAGTTCACATTTCAGGACAAGACATATCAGTTCCAAGTCCTACCATTCTGCCTTTTTCTTTCTCCCCGGGTTTTCACATTCAGGTGACACTGGAATCTCTTCAGTGGGAGGGCATGCTCCCATAGTTGCTGTGTGCCAGATTACCTCAGCAAGCTGCCAACAACAAACAGCGCCTGTTACGTTATGTTGCCGCCTTTTGTCTGAAGGTAAACCTTCTGCCTCAGCTCACGCCAGTCAGTGTGCTTCCTGGCTAATGAGGGCCACCTTCACAGATGGCAGAAGGCAGGCCTTGTGGAGAGCCTTAACAATGTTCCAGGTTCACTGCAAGCTGCCCTTTATCGACTTCCTACAGCTTGTGGACTTTCTCACGGCAGCCTTATCAGTCATCCAACTTGGATGGCTGCATCTTCACTCATTTCAACACTGATTGATAGCCAGATATTTGTCACAGGTGTACAATCGGCGCACTCGAGTTCGAGTTATGATTGGCTGCACTGCCTCTCTGAGACTCTAGAGAAGGGAGAGGTCTCTACAAAGAGGCATACCAATCAGGCCGCCCCCAGCACGCAGGGAAGTGGTCACCATGGAAGCATCCCTGAGTGTGTGGGAAAGACTGTTTCTACACTAGACAGATCTACTCAGAACACTTCCTGTCTCTCAAAGCAGCACACCTCCCCAGCTGTTGAACAGTGTGGTGGACTCACTCTCCCATGCAGGTCCCAAGCCAGGGGAATGGTGTCTGTACAAGGAGTTTGTTCAGGCAATCTGGAGGACTTACAGCAGCCATGGACCTCTTTGCCACCAAGGCTACGGCACAAAATGGCACAAAACCAGGGAGAAGTGGTTCTCAGCACAGGAGGAACAAGGTTTGCTGGGCCAGACCTCCTTCTCTATACCTTTCTCCCTATTCCGCTCCTCTGGGGTGTGTACAGGAGAAGCATCACAGGCTAGTTATTCTAGTAGCCCCCTGATGCCTTGGTTCAGCCTTCGATCAACTCTTAAAAGTGGCCCACCTCAGCCACTGCCTGCTCAGAAGAATCTGCTGTCACAGATAAATGGGGCGCTGTGGCATCCCTCCCCGGACAGATTGAAGGTATACATCTGGCCTCTGGGGTTGAGAGGATGCTCTCCCAGTGCTCAGTGGGAGTGAGGAACACTGTCACAAGTGCTAGCCCCCTTTCAGCACATCGGACTTATGCCATTAAGTGGAAACTATTTGTTTCAGGGTGTACAGATTGAGCTCTTAGCCCAGTTGACTGTCCCCTCAGCATGGTATTGGAATTCCTGCAGTACTTATTGGACACAGGACATTCCCCAGCCACTCTTAAGACTGCTTTTCTTGTGGCCAGAATGTCAACCAGGAGGTTCAGTGAGTTGCATGTGCTCTAAATGAGTTCACAATGTCTCTGGTGGGGGCCAGAGCATAATCAGGTTACTCTTTGGCCAAACAAGGCTTTCCAGCCCAAGGTATTGGCCAGCTCAGTTCACAAATCAGTCTACTCAGTTGGCGGTATTTCAACAATAGGACGAGGCTTTCCAGGCAGCCTTCCGACATGTATCAGGTGTCATTCAACTTGGGCAGTGGCCACTTCTTGGGCAGCATTGCATGGTATGCCTTTCTCTGAGATAAACCACATGGGCATCACCTTGACGTTCACAAGGTTTTAAAGGCTTAATGTGGACCCTATTCCTTTAGTTAGCAGACAATGCTTAGGTTGTGTTTCTCGTGACTTGGCTGTATTTGTCTTCCACCATGTACTGACCATCTCTGGCAGCCTGGAACAGTGAAATTGACTGCTGGTTACTGGTGTCCACCAGAGTCGCTGGTCACTCAGATTGCGAGAATGACTAGGAGACAGACCGTGACATAGGCAGAAACTGATATAGTTTCTGACACGCCCATGGTCAAGGTCACGTGTGACTGAATCATACAAGATTCTCGATGTAATGCGTGAAATGCGAGTCCTTACACCATGTACTGACCATCTCTAGCAGTCTTCCACCATTCATAGAAACATGGTGTATATTTTCAAAATTAAATTAAATTCACAAAGTAATACATCAAATAATGTGTTTTCAATATAGTACAGGGTGAACTGAATTTTGAAATGACTCTTTTTTTGTTTGTATTTTTGCATTTTCCATACTGTCCCAACATTTTCGGAATTAGGGTTGTAAGATATAAATAAAAAGTGTGTGGGGTTTTTTTTATACTTGGGTAAATAACTATGTTGTACTAATGCATATATAAAGGCATCATTCATGTGGATGTTAGTGTATTGATGTTGTGACCAAATATAGATTTGTCCTATAGTATCCCTCAGTACCCCTCTTCAGACGCATCACATAATTGTCTTCGACTTTTAAAATATTTAATTCCTTGAAAAAGACTACACTGTCAAGCTATATTTGAGCTACTTCTCATTAGTTGTCATCTTGGTTTTATTCTAACTTTAGTGCTTGTAGTACAGACAAAATGAATTCAAACATTTGCTCAGTGCTCATGATAATTAGCCATTTGTATCACTACAATACCTATAGCTTTTGCAATAATTGAATTCCCTTAATTAATTTAATTATATTAATGTTAGCCCTTGTTAGTAATTGAACCACTTTTAAATATAATCAATTCTTCCCTAAGCACTGGCTATGTCCCTAAATCACTTAAATTAGCAGTTATTAAACCCTTGATTAAAAAACCTGACCTTGACCCGTCCCAATTGTCCAGCTATAGACCAATATCGAATCTCCCCTTCATCTCTAAGATTTTAGAAAAGGTTGTAGCAAAGCAGTTATGCTTATACTTGGATAGGAACAACATTCATGAAATGTATCAGTCAGGATTTAGACCTCATCATAGCACAGAGACAGCGTTAGTTAAAGTAGTAAATGATCTTCTACTGACCTCTGATCAGGGTTGTGTCTCGCTGCTTGTGTTACTCGACCTTAGTGCAGCTTTTGATACTATAGATCACACTATTCTCCTTGATAGATTAGAAAATGTTGGCATTAAGGGTCCTCTCCTGGCTCAGGTCCAGGTCTCCTGGCCGATCGTTATCAATTCGTAGATGTAAATGGTGATTTCTCCATGCGTACTGAGGTTACTTTTGGAGTTCCACAAGGTTCTGTTTTAGACCCACTGCTTTTTACTTTATATATGTTACCCCTAGGACAAATTATTCGTAAACATGGAATTATCTTCCACTGTTATGCTGATGATACACAGCTGTATGTTTCAGTGAAGCCAGAGGACAGACAGAAGCTTAGTAAAGTCGAGGATTGTGTAAAGGACATTAGACGTTGGATGTTAACCAACTTCCTTTTACTTAATTCTGATAAAACAGAAATACTTTTATTAGTAGCTAGAAGTAATCATTCTGATCACATGGTTACTCTGGATGGTCTTTCTGTTTCATCATGTACAGCAGTTAAAGACCTTGGAGTGATTATTGACTCCAGTCGCTCTTGTAGATAATATTACTAGGATAGCTTTCTTTCATCTCAGTAATATTTCTAAGATAAGAAACATATTGTCACATGATTCAGAAATACTGGTTCATGCATTCGTCACCTCTAGATTAGATTACTGTAATGCCTTACTGTCTGGATGTTCCAGTAGAAATATAAATAAGCTCCAGTTAGTCCAGAATGCAGCTGCTAGAGTCCTTACTAGAACTAGAAGATACGACCACATCACACCAATCTTATCCACACTGCATTGGCTCCCAGTAAAATCTCACATCAACTATAAAATACGTTTATTAACTTTTATAAGCACTAAACGGTCTCGCACCACAATATCTAAGCGACCTTTTGATTTTATATGATCCTCCACGCCTACTCAGATCAAAAGATGCAGGCTATTTGACATTACCTCAAATAGTGAAGGCTACAGCAGGGGGAAGAGCCTTCGCTTATAGAGCCCCACAGTTATGGAACAGTCTTCCTATTAGTGTTCGGGACTCAGACACAGTCTCAGTGTTTAAGTCTAGGCTTAAAATGTATTTGTTTACTCAAGCCTACCCTGACTAAATTCTATTTTTACTACTTCACAGTCATAATAATCTTTATTCTCCCTCTCTCCTTTTGCCGAGCCACACACGAATTTATGGAGATACTAGAGATCCAGATCCTTTCAGCCTCTGGATGAAGCTCAAATCTTCTCCAATTCCAGACCACGGCTGCTCCTAAGACCATACAGACTTCATGTACATCCATACTGTACTATTTCACACTATCTGTTGTTACCCAGATGAGGATGGGTTCCCTTCTGAGTCAGGTTCCTCTCAAGGTTTCTTCCTTTAAACATCTTAGGGAGTTTTTCCTCACCACCGTCGCCACTCAGTGGCTTGCTCAGTTGGGATAAATTCACACCTTTAATATCTGTATACCGTGTTTATATTTCTGTAAAGCTGCTTTGAGACAATGTCTATTGTAAAAAGAGCTATACAAATAAAATTGAATTAAATTGAATATTTTCTTATTTTATTTGATTTTTTTTTTAAGAAACCAGGACTCTCTTTTTCTATTAGATGACAACACCCTGATCTTTCTAATTTCAATAAGTAGGCTCAGACTAAAATTTTATAAATATCTCACAATGTTCCTTCCGTAACTACGCACATGTTCAGGGAAGTGAATGTAAACTGAAGGAGAGACAGCAGAAAGAGCATGCTCAGCTCATGAATTCTATAACGCAGTGCATTATTGTCATGTTCCTTAATGACATCGCCACTGAAGAATACTGGGTCCTTTTTTACCTTTATTTTTGTCACTGATTGGGAAGATTTGCCAGCGGATTAATTGATCAGGCGGAACTCAAGATCATCTCACCTTCGGACTGAGAACTGGTGAGGATGTTCCAAAAAACCCTAAAGTCCGTTGTATATATTTCTTAAAAAATGACTTCTTTATTGCAAGAGAGACTGTGGGTGTGGGTTCATTGTATATTTTTTATGTTTTGTTTTTTGTATAATATACAACAGACGTTGAATGTTATTTGTGACTTTTGGTGTGCTTTTATTTTAGACAATGTTAGACCCCAGATCTTGATTGTAACCAGTACAGCGCAAATGTGGTGTATACTCATGCCTCTTGTAGCAGGTAATCTGCCACAAGAGGCATAGGAACAGGAAATTATTCAACCATGACCAAGCACATGAATGTAAATACAGACTATTTAAGTTGCAAACCACTGGTAAAACAAAAAGGCCAGATTAGACTTTGTTTAAAAAAAAACAAAAAACGATTCTACATAAAAAAAAAAAAAAAGCTTGACCAGTTTTGATGCAAGATTAACTTGTACCAGAATGATGAGAAGAGAAGAGTATGGAGAAGGAAAGGAAGGGCTCGGGATCCAAAGCATACCATATCATCTGTCAAACATGTGGAGGAAGTGTTATGGTGGTGTTTATTGATGATGTGTATAGAGCAATACTTTCTGCTCAGATTCAGTCAAATGCTGCAAAATAGTAGACAGTGCTTCACAGTACAGATGGATAATGATCCAAAATGTACTACAAAAGCAACCCAAGAGCTTCTTGAGGCAAAGAAATGTAATGTTCCACAAACAAGCTGCAACTGCAGATATCAAAGCATCTCAAGGGAGGAAACTCAACATTTGGTGATGTCCATGGGTTCCAGACTTCAGCCAGTCATTGACTGCAAAGGATTTGCATCCTTAAGTATTAAGAAGAATCCTAATATTTATAAGTATGTTAGTTTGTCCAATTACCTTTGAGCCGGTGAAAACAGGGGGATTATGAAAAAATTATTGCTTCATTTCAAATCCGTTGTGGTAGTGTAGAGGCAAAATTATGAAAATTGCGTCGCTGTCCAAATACTTATCTGACTAACTGTATTCAGGACTGTACTCGTTTTGTTTAATCCACATTTCTGTTAAACACAGTACATTAAATTCCCAATCAGTAATATTTTCATTTATAATAAGTGCTTTAGATGTAAGAGATCTCATTTTTAACAGTCCTAGCTTCAGATCAAAGGCACTGGCTTTGCAGTCAGATGATCTAATTTTATGTTAAGTCTAATTTAATGTTAGGTTACTGAAACAAACTTTCTGTGTATTGTATACTATACTAACAACCTTATGTATATTTTGCCTGATCTTCACTATTTGAGACAAATACAGTTAGGACCAGACTGTAATATTTACACATATTTTAATCATTAACCAATATTTAGTTTTCAAGGATGAAAATGAAAATGTAATCAGATTTTACAGACCCTGGAAAAAAGCTAATATCCGCTGTAGACAGCAAGTAGTCAAAAGATTAAAAAAAATATATGTTGATGTTACAAGAAGGTAATTCCAAATACACAGAAAGATATTGCTCTGAAGATTCTTGCTCAGTATCGCTGAATTCCTCAGCAGGAAATGCACTACCACTGACCAGATCTTATTTGGGTGGTGGTTTGTTCTTCGTATAACTGTGTGGGGTACAGCTGTGGTGTTGGTATTTTAAACACTTTGTACATTAAGTGCACTTTATTACATGCGCACCTACTACGTAGGTCCACTTTCTAGGAGTACAGTAAGGGACTAAAGCTCATCCGTGTCCTCATTTAAGTTGTCCTCAAGCTTTTTTCAGGATCAGTTTCTGACTATAGGACAACCCAATTTCACAGAAAAAATATGGTCACATGCAACCTACCTGCAGCACCTTCGATACAAAACTACTTCCAAAGTATTTTAACCAAGCTAACCTCTATGCACCCACGATACTGTACCGCATTATGATATGACTTGAAAGCCTGATTGTGTTTGCAGAGAAGAGAATTTTGACGACTTCTACGATCAAAATATGTTTAAAAATATAGATAAAATTATTTATTATATATCAGTCTTTTTTACTCTGGTCCAGAACATACAGAGAATTCGAGTGAAAGTTAGAGACTTTGCAATCCAAGGTATGCTTTAATGAACATCAGAACATTTATGTTCAAGATATAGAAGGTGCTGCTAATAGGTTGCATGTGAACATGTGCCAAGACAAAAACATCTGCTTTGTCCTGATGGGTCGAATAAAAAGTGCCTACTATATAGTGTGGAGCTATAGTTTCATTGAAGACCTTCAAAGAGCACCTAGAGAATATTGTAGTTAGGAATGGACAATAATGATAGTTACATACTAGGTGTACCACTGTACATTTTAAACAGTAGGTTATGTGAATGATCATTGTTTACTCAGTAGTTTCAGTTGGTACTCTGATCTGCCCTTCCTGATCCAGCCCATAAAGCCCTGATGATAAGCTCATAGATCGAACCAAGAGGAGCAGAGCAGGGCGAGGTCTACAATATACAATTTGGTAAAGGAGTGAGAAAATTTGCTCCATAAAAGCAAGGCTTGTGTTCAGAAATCACATAGTGTCCATAAGTATTTGGAGTGAGAATTATTGTAATTTTAAATCTGTACACCAACCAATGGATTTGACATGAAGCAGTCAAGATGTGATTGAAGTGTAGTCTTTAAGCTTTAAAACAACTGGGCCGGATTAACTAGTTCATGTAATGTAGATGCATGCTTCAATGAACCACTGTGCTGTATCCTTAAAACAGCACGTGAACACAACACTTTAAATGATAATTCATACAGTGCTGTTCAGCGTTTTGTGAAAAAAAACCAAAATTAAATATAAAAAAAAAAAAAAAAAAAAAATATAAAAAATAAATAATTTTTTTTTTTTTTTTTTTTGAAAAAAAAAATAATTTTTTTTTTGGTTTGAAAAGTGGCAAATAGTTTTTTTTTTTTTTTTTTTTTTTTTTTTTTTTGGTTGGGGGGGTGGCAAACGCTTAAAAAATTTTTTTTTTTTTGAGGAAGGGGAAAGCACACTAAGAAAAATCTCAAATAAAGTCTTAAGATATAGCCAACTACACCACCTAGGGACTTTCACCTGAGGATACATCACTCAAATTAACAGGTTCATTCTTCCCAGGTGGGAACAAACATTCACTGATGACTACCTTTAATACATTTACCTCTAAATTACCCACAGATAATAATACAGAAGAAAGTATTTAAACATTTTATTTGAATTAAAACAATTTTTTAAAGGAAAAAAAGATATCAAAAACTGAGGGGGACACACAGGTGGTCAAAGACACTAACAAGGAGAAAGAATCCCAATCCCCTCGCACACCGCAACAAGCATTCACTCACTACACGCACACTCTAGTGCTACACACTAAAAGACAAATGAGAAACTCACACTTAAGTGTGTTTAACACTACACCCAAAACGTTAGTGGGCAAAGTACCCTTTTTACTGACATCTCAGGGGGTTGGAAATAAGTGAATAACAAAATTACAAACATTAAATATTACAAAAAAAAAAGAAAAAAATAAACACCAAGGGCAAATTATATAATCTCCTATAAATAGTTGTTCGTACAATTGATCATTCATTAGCAAACTTTCCCTGTCTCAGTCATCCCATTCCCAGAATTCAAATTATATGAAAAGAAAGTTTCAAATTATTCAGAATTCAAATTATACGATAAGAAAATAAAATAACAAATAAACAAACAAGCACTAACAAATGAAGAAAATACCAAAACAAATTCACAATGAAGACAAAACAGCAGCATGTAGTCTGTGTCCGTGTATCCTGACAACTAAAGACACGCTTACAGCATTCAGAGCTGGACGTAAACCATTAGGCACGCTCCCACACGTGCTCCAACACACACGGTCCCATACACACACACGGTCCCATACACACACACGGTCCCACACACACACACACGGTCCCACACACACACCACTTTCCTCTCATCCACACACCTGAGATTGGACAAAGAAGAGAATCATCTGTTCCCTTTCTCTTACTCATGACATCAGTGTTAAATGAAATCTGAGTGCAAAAAGGCCTCTGTTATTTATATGTGAAAAGGTCACTGCATTAAGTTTCAATATATTACTAACCTGAATTATACATGGATAAAATGAACATTCGTGAGTTTTTTGGATGAAACACCACCTCAGTATATCAAAATTATATTGATGTGATTTGTAACCATTTCACCACTGAGTGAATGATCATGAGACAATGTGCGCGCACACATATCTTACTGTTACTATATTAAAAGACGTATATGGTGTAATTTACATTTTTGAGATTGTAAATTATTTCTTAGTTGTAAGCTATTTTAATTAAAAATATTTTTATCAGCTTATTTTTATCAGACAACAGGTAAACTTCATGGTAATCATTTAATCATAAACATTTCATTTTGATAAAGTGTGCAGGAAATTTATGATTGAGATACAACTTTCGTACTAAATCAATTGAACTCGACTCATTGAGTGCACGATTACGTGGTATTTCCCAAATTTAGCCTACTGGGCATGCTCATGCATTGACAATAGTATGACACATTTTACAGGTGGTCAAATTTATATTGACATTTTCTTTTCAGATAGACTGAGCAATACGAACAATTTTCACTATTAAAAATAACTTAGTAGTATGTGAAAATTTCAAGACCCCCCCCTTACTTTTGAGCCTGTGAAAATGGCTATAATTCTGAAACAGAATGTCTACAATTCAACCACATCTTGATTGCTTCATTTTAAATCCATTATAGTGGTGTAAAGAGGTAAAAGTATGAAAATTGTGTTGCTGTCCAAATACTTATGAACCTGACTATAGCTGGTCAGGCCATCTGTAGTTATTCTGAAATTTACAAGATCCTAAAGGCATATAAAATCCCTATTTCTCAATCAACAACTATGGTCAACATTATGAAACAATAGGTGCTGATGCCAGAAAGCAGGTTTTATATTTGGTCTCATTTAAACACAAACTAGCCAGGAAACATTTTTCAAATACTCACAGTTTAAAGCCATCAAAGCTAAGTGGCACAATGTTGACTCTTTTTTCTGTTAAAATCTGTCCACAAGAAATCAAAGGGAAAAGCCATTCCATACTAAATTACCTAATCTATTTATTTATTTCCTACTAATTTCCTAACCAGTGTTTTGTTGTTAAAACAATTAAAAGCTTTATGTTTTGCTATTTTTTACTTTTTTTGCACAGGACTGTATATATTAAATTAATTAATACAAAATACATCAGTGTCAACATCGCTTCAAAAGGACTCAGACACTTTGGGTGGTGCCACAGAGAAATGCACAGTGGGAAAACCCAGCAGTTGCACGGAAATCCATGATGTCATAGCAGTGTTCAATCCATGTGCCATTTATCTGTTCAGCATAATGATCTGTTCTTAGTAAGGTGACTCTTCATACAGGATACCCATATTTGCTGTTGTATCTTAGTGGGCCTTGTGATGGTGCTTGGTTAGTACTGAAGCTTCTGCAGTTTGAATCAGCCCTTCTTGGTTTACTGTTCCTAATTGAGCTGTAGGTGACTCCCTGATGGGGGTGGTAACCCATGATGGAGCGGAAACTAGAGTGCCTGCTACCAAGATAACTCTCTGGTGCTGCAGCATCCTCCCTGCAAGGAATTGCTCATGATTAATTACAAAATCAGGAAGTCTGTTAATTATTTTGTGTGGTATTGTGTAGTTAGAGAAAGTAATGAAATGTAATAAATTACAACTGTTTGTAGCCACCATACGCATACATGTCAATGCTCCTTTAATTATAAATACACCCACAATTAACCATACTTAGGACTCAGACATTTTGCTAGTGCTGCAGAGAAAGACTTTTATTTTAATCAATAAAGTGCACAAACTGCACAGTGGTGCAGCGGGTAATTCTGACATGTCACAGTTCCAGGGTCCTGGGTTCGATCCTGAACTCAGGTTACAGTGTGGAATTTCCATCTATCCATACCTTTTCAGGTTCACGGGGAACCTGGAGCTTATCCCAGGGAGCATCGGGCACAAGGCGGGGTACACCCTAGACAGGGTTCCAGTGTGTGGAATTTCTTTGCATGTTTCCCCATGTCTGTGAGTTTCTAGATAAACTGCCCGTGTGTGGTGCCCTGCTATGGACATTCCAATCAAGATGAATTGGTCATGCAATTGCAATAGGCTTTTGGTTTCACCAGGCCCATGACCAAGATGATTATTGACACTGAGTTACTAGCAAACATGTGTTGCAGGTCAGCTGCATGTTCATGCAATAGAAACCATTGGTATTTTTATATCTGAATTAATTTTCTGATGCCATTTTAACTGAGGCAAAATAGTTGTAGACATCACATTAGTAATGACCTGTCCCATATTTGTGGTGTTTGAAAGATGCACTGATGAGTTTGTTTCAAGGTAAATGGAGAATGGTTTGATTTATTTTTCCTTCTTTCTTTATAAAAATTGCTCTAGGTCCTAGGTAACTTTACATTTGACCTCTTTTTTTTTTGGTCAATTTCCTGTTTCTCTGGAGTCAAAGAAGAACCTAATGATCAAAGTTCCAATTATTGCACAGTTTAGATGATTCTTGGGGTTGTCAATTCAACTATTAGATACCCCCTCCATTTGTTTTGAAGAGTTGCATGAAAGAAGCCATTCCAAAGCACATCCTAAAAAATTACACCATCTGAACAACACTGAAGCTATAACTGAAACTGTGTATTGTGGTCATCAGCATGTTTGGGGCTGAATATACGTATACACAGGTATGCTGGTGGGTCATTTAAGGTTATGTCCAGAAGAAGAGTGTACTGATATTACTGATATTTTATCCCAAAAATTGGACTTCGTCATAGATGGATCTAACCCTAATATTGCAGAAACACAAAATCAATATTATCTCATGACCACCATCTCTGGATTTGAACCCTATTGAAAATATGTGGCTTCAATCGAAGAGGGCAGGCAATATGATTTCTGCATAGAACACTGGGCCAACCTCCATCTACAAGTGTCTTTAACCTTGTTAATCACAAGAAGATACTTAGTGCTGTTATTCTTTTCAAAGTAGGCTTCACCAAATGTTTATTAGTGAATAAATCTTTCATCCATTCTCTATAAGGAGGTCACTTTTAAAGTCCCCATCAAGACTGAGCTGTTACTAGGACAGTTGTGGGGCACTTTGGGAACCAAAAAGCAATAAAACCAGACATGCTCTAACTTTTGGGCAAATTTAAGTATGGCTAGGACTTGGAATAACTGACATTTATAGGAAAAAAGATAATAGTACACTAGAAAATAGTATACTGAATGGCATGTGGAGAAAAACGTTCCTTACTTGATCTCATTGGCAGTTTCCTTTTCATAGCGTTGCTTCTGGTAGCAGCATACAAGAAGCCAGATTAGGAATAGGAGTAGGAGCAAAAGCAGCAATGCACCTATCACAGCCCCAGCAATTATTCCTGCCTTACTGGTTGCTGTGATGGAATAAACAAATATTACATAAAAAAAATCACTGAAATCAATTACAGTGTCATGAAAAGCATTTGGCCCTTCCTGATTTCTGACAAAGACAACCTGAGTAAACACAAAATACAATTTTCTAATGATTTCATTTATTGAAGGAAAAACGTTTGGCAGGACCATAATTGGGCAATTCATGTTGGAAAGCCCTCAATGGTGGCTGAATTAAAGCAATGCTGCAAAGAAGAGTGGCCCAAACCTCTGAACAGACTGATCTCCATTTATCAGAAGCATTTAGTTGCAGTTATTGCAAAAATTACTGCTAAAGGTGGCACAACCAGTTGGGGAGGATTTTTTTTTTTTTTTACATGATTGAAATAGGTGTTATAACCTTTTTCCTTCAATAAATAAATCATTTATAACTGTGTATTGTGTTTCCTCATGTTCTCTGTGTCCTATATTACATTTTGTATGGGGATCTGAAACTATTTAGTGTGACAAGTATGCAAAACTAAAGGATATACTTTTTCAAGGTGCTGAATAATCAAAATGTAAACATTTTGTTTTACTATGTAAAATGATAATGATAATCAGAGGAGGCATGGAACATTTGAAAAGAGGCAAAAAATTATTTATTCACCATATTTTCCAAACTGACACAAATGTAATTGTAAAAAGGTGAATAAAACACAAAATATCCTGTATTAGATTCAATATGTTGTAGAATGGTTGCTCTTTGGATTAACTTCAAATTGTTTTACTTTGTCACACAACCACTGACGCACCCAATATTCCAAACATACTTACTGCCCCACCCAGACTTACAATTATATGCTTTCAATGTGTATTTGCACTGCTCCATCCCTACGTCATTGCTGACCACACACACATAGTTCCCCGTGTAGCTCTGTGAATGGTTATAGATCAGTAGTTCTCCAGTCTGAGGATCTTCAAAAAAACAAATCAAGAATCATTCAGGTAATGATCTTTGATTAGATGAATGAATAAATAAGAATAAAAAAGGTAGTTCATAAAAAAATATTCAAGTAAAAATTCTGTTGCACGACTTTTGTTAAATTTTTAAACACGCAATGTCATAAGAAAAAAAATTGCTTAATGTGACAATATGCAATTAACGAAGGTATAGTCCACAGTTACATGAAATATGTGTGCATGAAATTGTCATATAGGTACTTGAATTGAACCAAATTTACTCTGAAGAAAAAGCAGTCCAGTGCAGATAAAAAGAAATCTAATACTACACAAAAAGCATCTTATCATATTCGAAATCTAAATATATTAATCCTGGAAACATATTTATCTTAAAAACCCAAATGATCTTGCCATTAGAACTGGGGAAGTTACTTGCTTTTTAGCTTGAAAAAATAGAGATGACTTACTCTGGAATGCTGTGGATGGTAATGCCTGACCATTCTCTTTTGTCCACTTGTAGATTAGAGGAGTTGAACCCTCAGATGATTTGCACCACAGTGAGACAGTACTTCCTACCTCCTCACCATTTTGAACCCAACATTTGGGCACAGAGGGGTGCACTGAACACAGGGTAAAATTAGAGGTAAAATGATGAAAGAAGTGGGCACATTTGTTTTGTAAACATATAAAAAACTTATTTTTTGCACATATTAGTGTCCTCAGTGATAGCTCAGAAAGGCTTGAATTATTCTAGTCTGAAGTTGAATAGGTTATGAAAAACAATAAAAGAATTTGTAAAACCTGTTACAAGAAGCACATCCTCCACCCAATGCTCTAACAATGAAACGCCCAATCCTCTAACAGTCTCAGTGAAAGCAATGTGATTCAGGGCACTGGCTTGTTAAAGGGAGGAGTAGGAGAACGGAAAAAAACAGAAACTGGGAAGAATGCCAGACCATTGTGAAATAGGCAGGCCTCAATCTTTACCAAGTATCACTAAAGTGATCTTCCGTGAGTCTATACCAGGTGGCTTTTTCACTTTGCACTGGTAGGTGGCTGTATCAGAGACACGTAGTGAAGAGATGACAATGGTGGCATTTCCTTGACTGGGGTCACCCACAAACTTTAGTCGAGTCATCAATTCTGGGTCACCAAGTTTATACTCCTTCCCTCCAGAGTAAGAGAGGATCTAATAAACATACAGGGATATAGAGTCATTATATTAAAAAATACAATTTATTTAAAAACACAAAGCATACAGTCCCTGAACCCCCCCCCCCAAAAAAAAAACAACAACCAATAAACAAGAGATAGTAGTGTACAAAAAATCTAGAAAATAGTTTAAATGCATGTACAATTTTTTTTGCTTTGTATGTACATACTTTACTTTATGTATATATTCTGTAACATGGTTAGTGACAAATTGATTGATTATATCAAACCAATTTAGCTACTAAATTTAGCTTTTTTTTGGTTCTATTTCTCAGTTTTTAAATAATTACAATTTATTAATAAAATGAAGGTTTACAGTATCTCAAGTGAGTACACCCCTCACATTTTTGTAAATATTTGATTATAACTTTTAATGTGACAACACTAAAGAAATGACACTTTGCTACAATGTAAAGTAGTGAGTGTACAGCTTGTGTAACAGTGTAAATTTGCTGTCCATCAAAATAACTCAACACACAGCCATTAATGTCTAAACCGCTGGCAACAAAAGTGAGTACACCCCTAAGTGAAAATGCCCAAATTGGTCCCAATTAGCCATTTTCCCTGCCCAGTGTCATGTGACTTGTTAGTGTTACAAGGTCTCAGGTGTGGATGGGGAGCAGGTGTGTTAAATTTGGTGTCATCGCTCTCACACTCCCTCATACTGGTCACTGGAAGTTCAACATGGCACCTCATGGCAAAGAACTCTCTGAGGATCTGAAAAAAAAAAGAATTGTTGCTCTACACAAAGATCACCTAGGCTATAAGAAGACTGCCAAGATCCTGACACTGAGCTGCAGCACGGTGGCTACAGTGGTTTAACAGGACAGGTTCCACTCTGAACAGGCCTAGACCAAACAAATTAAATGCACATGCTCAGCGTCATATGCAGAGGTTGTCTTTGGGAAATAGATGTATGAGTGCTGCCAGCATTGCTGCAGAGGTTGAAGGGGTGAGGGGTCAGCCTGTCAGTGCCCAGACCATACGCCACACACTGCATCAAATTGGTCTGCATGGCTGTCAGCCAGAAGAAAGCCTCTTCTAAAGACGATGCACAAGAAAGCCTGCAAACAGTTTGCAAGATAAGCAGACTAAGGACATAGATTACTGGAACCATGTCCTGTGGTCTGAAGAGACCAAGATAAACTTATTTGACTCAGATGGTGTCAAGCTTGTGTGGCGGCAACCAGCTGAGGAGTACAAAGACAAGTGTGTCTTGCCTACAGTAATGCATGGTGGTGGGAGTGTCATGGTTTGGGGCTGCATGAGAGCTGCCAGCACTGGAGAGCCACAGTTCATTGAGGGAACCATGAATGCCATCATGTACTGTGTCATACTGAAGCAGAGCATGATCATTATGCAGTATTCCAGCATGATAACGACCTCAAACACACCTCCAAGACATCCACTGCCTTGCTAAAGAAGCTGAGGGTGAAGGTGATGGACTGGCCAAGCATGTCTCCAGACCTAAACCCTATTGAGCATCTGTGGGGCATCCTCAAATGGAAGGTGGAGGAGCACAAGGTCTCTAACATCCACAAGTTCCGTGATGTCATCATGGAGGAGTTGAAGAGGACTCCAGTGACGACCTGTGAAGCTCTGATGAACTCCATGCCCAAGAGGGTTAAGGCAGTGCTGGAAAATAATGGTGGCCACATAAAATATTGATAGTTTGGGCCCAATGTGGACATTTTCACTTAGGGGTGTACTCACTTTTGTTGCCAGCGGTTTAGACATTAATGGCTGTGTGTTGAGTTATTTTGAGGGGACAGCAAATTTACACTGTTACACAAGCTGTACACTCACTACTTTACATTGTAGCAAAGTGTCATTTCTTCAGTGTTGTCACATGAAAAGATATCATCAAATATTTACACAAATGTGAAGAGTACACACTTTTGTGAGATACTGTACGTTAGCCTTAAAGCTTTTCACATATGAGACTCTACTACTGTTTTCATATACAGTCCCCTCTGAAACTACTGGAATGGCAAATCCAATTCTTTTGTTTTTGGCTATACACTGAAGACATTTGGGTTTGAGATCATATGATGATTATGAGACAATAGAATTTAAAAAGAAATAGAATTTCAGCATTACTGTGTCAGAACGTAATTAAACCTAGATGTGTTGAACAACTTACAGTAGAATATGTCACCATTTGTTTGAACCCATCCATTTATCAAGTGATCAAAAATATTGGAACATGTGACTGACAGGTGTTACTTGTTTCCCAGGTGTGCCCTGTTAGAGTGGTTGTTTAAATAATTATTAAAGTGACACGGTTATACTAACCGTTGGGGAATTTTATTGTTCATTATAGTGAAACTGGTAACTGTCATCCCTAGTAGGTAAGCATTCATTTTGAGAATGTTATCAAACCAGATGAACACCACACAGTGCTCATTACAGATGTACAAAAAAAATGGAGAGTTCTGTAGATGCAGTTGATCAACACAGTTAATTGAATGAATTTAATTATTTCTCACCAACTTGTCTTTCTGAGTCATGTCTGGACTGACAATGGACCACTCAACATCCAGCTGTCCAGTGTCAGATGGGCTCTCACTATAGCTACAGTCCAAAATAATATCTGCTCCCTGTGCTTCCTTGATTGTTTGTGGCCCTTTGGAGGTCACCTGTATGCCCACTGAAAGTGCAAAGAGTATGTTATGGTGGTATGAACTGGTGTATGTAGCCTACATCACTTTGCTGCAAACAAACAAACAAATTATGAATTACATGAAAATGTATTCAATTAATATATTTCCACTCAATGTTAATATTAATAATTAACATTAACTCATCGAATCTACTCATTGAACTGACATGAGATGCAAGTTAAGTAAGTTAAGAGCAACTGAATCAGATTGGTCAAGGTTAAAAGGGCTTAAATGGTTCAATGAAACAGCTGAAACCATTGCATTTATTTGACTTGTGTCATGATAAAGTGTGATTATTTCTTCTTATTGAATTAAGAAAAAAGTAAATTGAGGAATAATTAATATTGATTGCAGTGTGTTATGCCATGTGACATTCCTTCCTACTTATATTTACTTATACACCCAAGTGTACAGTAAAGGACATAGAAATAGCACAGAAAAATAAATAAATAAAAAACTATCAAAACCCATGAGTCCAGCTATGTTAATTCAATGTATATTATAACATAATTACATTACATATAAAGACATAATCTGGACATTAATTTATGGTTAATTCCAAATCTCTTTTGAAAATTCAAAGTTAACACATCCAGTACAGTGTTGCCAATGTTGTTCTTTAACTGAAAAGCACAATGACAGAAGAATACTCACCCACATAATTTAGATAGATTGATGTTGTATATAGTGCAATCAAGGAAACTCTAAATCCAGTACAATGCTTTATCATTGTCAAGTATATCTGTCAGTATATTAACCTGCATGGAAGAACAGGTGGGATAAATAGTGAGACATACCTTACAATCTCAGTAAAGCAGATTGTGGGGTATGAACTATATAAAGTAGAAAATCCAGTTTTGGTGAGTGACATGTCATAATTGATCCTCAGAATAGGTAGTAGTTAAATAGCACAGAGATCTTCAGCTAGTAGTTGTAAATAAGTGGTCACCATTATTATAAATTATCCCCCACGAATACTCTAAGGCTTGCCAAATCAGAAATCACATAGTCTCATCAAACAATACATAAAGAGAGAAAGAGAGAGCGAGAGAGAGCACAGTGAACAGAATCCTGTTTTTATGGCAATCTCATGCCACCATCGCTTAAACAAATCAACACATGAGAATAAATCATACAAGGCAAGGCTGATTAATGATTCATGAATTCTTATATAACATCATAGCACACTACAGGTGTGAAGATTGTTTTGTCAGGGGTAAATATCACAAGTTGCATAGAAATAGAAATACAGATATAGAAGTTCAAAATCTAATCACTGAACATTGAACAAAACAATATTTACCTACTAAAATAGAATCCAAACAAAGCCTAAAATGGAAAGTGCTCACTGGCTTCTTCTGAAAACTTCCTCTTTCGTTCTAACTTAAAAGAGAGAGTGAAAAAGAGTCTCCTTTCTAGCTCCACCCTCTCTCTACATTCCAGTCATAACCCAACCTAAACCCAACCTAAACTTGTCAAGCTATCAGGATTCACAACCAGAGTTGGGTATAACGTGTTACTTAATTCTAATGACTTTTTCTGATAACACACTAATGTAACGCATTACATCTTAAATTTATATACAACCCCAATTCCGAAAAAGTTGCAACAGTATGGAAAATGGAAAAAAAAAAAAAAAATGAGTCATTTAAAAACTCAACTCACCCTGCACTATATTGAAAACATATTATTAACACATTATTTTATGTTTTACTTTGTGAATTAATTTTTTTTAAATATACACTCATCTAAAGTCTGATGACTGCAACACGCTCCAAAGACGTTGGGACAGTCGACTGTGTACCACTGTGTAACATCACCTATTATTTTAATAACGCTTATTAAGTTGGTTAAGTTTAGCAAGCGGAATTTTCCCCCATTCATCCATTATTCATTTCTTCAGCTGCGCAACTGTACGGGGCCTTCGTTGCCTTATTTTGCACTTCATAATGCACCACACATTCTCAACTGGAGACAGCTCTTGACTGCAGGCAGGCCATGCTAGCACCCGCACTCTCTGCTTACACAACCATGCTCTTGTGATCCGGGAAGACTGTGGTTTGATGCTGTCCTGCTGTAGATGGCAGCATATGTTGCCCCAAAATGTGTACATATCTTTCTGCATTAATGGTGCCCTCACAAATGTGCAAGCTACCCATGCCATGAGCACTGACACACCCCCATACCATAACAGATGCTGGCTTTTGGACCTGACGTTGATAACAGCTTGGATGGTCCTTTTTCTCTTTGGCCCGGAGAACACGATGGCTGTTTTGTCCAAAAACTATTTGAAATGTTGACTCGTCGGAAAACAAAACACGGTTCCTCTGTGCTACTCTCTATCTCAGATGACACCAAGCCTAGAGATGTCGGCGGCGCTTCTGGACAGTGTTCATGTATGGCTTCTGCTCTGCATCTGTGGATGCAACGATGAATTGTGTTGACTGACTAAGGTTTACCAAAAGTATTCCCAAGCCCATGTCAGGATATCTATTACAGACTCATGACAGTTTTTAAGAAAGTGACCTCTGAGGGATCAGAGATCACACACATTTAGAAGTGGGTTTTCGACCCGTGACTGGATTCCTTGAATATTGTGCACTGTAGAAGATAGAAAATCCTGTCACATCGCTATTAGTCCTAAATTGCCCCGTCCCAACTTTTTTGGAATGTGTTGCATGCATCAATTTCAAAATAAACATATGCCTTCGAAAAACTATGATTCTGAATAGGTAAAACATCAAGTACCTTGTCTTTCTATGTTTTTTGTTTAAATACAAGTCAAAGTACATTTACAAGTCATTCCTCTTTGTTTTTATTAGCATTGTCCATACTGTCCCAACTTTTTCAGAACTGGGATTGTAATTTGATCACAGTTACTGATGTCAATAAAATTACATTACTTGCATTACACATTTATTGTTAAGAAAACAATATTACGTAAAATGCATTTCTAAAATAAATCACATTCTGCGGGGCTGCCAGGGGCGTAACCTGGCCTGGGCATTGGCCGTTGAAAAAGAGAGTTGCGACACGCTTTGATCTCACTGCAACGCAGTCATGTGGTTCATGTAGCTCTCAATAGTTCCAAATAAGTCCGCGCTGTCAACCTGTTTGAATTTGTTTGGGACAGACAGCAACAGCGACTATATTTGCAGCAATTTTCTGTAAATATTAACAGAATGTGCTTTGATTATTACACTGACTACATTTACAGTAGCATTTTTTCAGGGGAGTGATGGAGAGACAGCATTAATCCGTTTTTCTGCGTTCACGTTCGGAGGAAAATGGGTTTGCTCCCTTAACGTAGAATACATTTACAGTATGTATGCATTGATATTTTTTTCATGCTTCTATGGTCATAATTACATAATTATATTAAGGCATTCACATAAGCATGCACAACAAGTGAATATCAGTGCAAGCAACTGCTCAATTTAATCAATGAAAGAATTTTGCTCAATTGCGCAAAATAAACAAGGCAAACAATGGCATTCAGCAAAACATTTTATTATATAATATATCCAGGGAGAGGATAGGTAATCTTTTTATTGAATGGGCAGTCTTCTTAGAAATTAATTCAACCTCCTACAGGGAGAGAAAGATGACAGAAAGCAGGCCATTTTTATGCAAGTCCTGGAAAGTGATTAGGCTCGAATTAATAAGTGATTAATACATTTTTTTTTTTTTTTTTTAATGACAGTGCCTATAAAAAAAAACACCATATCTCTTATTATTTTTTACATTCATTTTTTCCCTGAATGTTCATGTTGATTGTGGGTTGGAGTAGGGGAGTGTTCATTCAGTGCCAAAAACCAATAAATATAATGTTAATCATAATATATTAATGGCTTACCATAGTTGGCTGTGCAGCATTTGGATACAAAAAAATTTATAAGAAAAAAAAAAGGAAAGTATTAATGAACACTGGTCATTTTAATGTCCTTCATAAACAGCAGAATACCTGCTTATATTAACAGACCAGTCTGGTGTGTGTAGATGTGTGTATGGTTATGTTGTATTATTTGCCTGTATTAAATAAATAAAAGAAAGAAATAACTATAGGAATCTCTTGCTTTAGACTTCTCCATCACCTCCTAAAATAGAGAGAAATAAGGTGCCACCTTAAGATAATGTAAAATTAACTGTCATCCAAATATTTAACTGATAAGCACTTAATCCAATAAGCACACTGTAATGTTCTCTTGAGGATGCATTCAACAAAATTTTTATGTACACAAATGTTTCATACGTCTAATCAAATTTGGGCTGCAATTCCAACTGCCAATTTATTAGGTACGCCGAGCTAAAACTAATACAGTCTAACTTTAACAACAAAACTAATCACCAAATATAAATTAACTGCAATTAATTTGAGGTAAATCAATGTAGGCCAACCGACATCTGCTTAGGGGAGTTAGTAAGTGTTGCTCACACTAGCTAACTGCAACTAGAATCTAACTAGCTATTATCTAACAATAAATATGAACTAAAACTGGCCACATAAAATACACCACTATTGACTAGATTCATGAGAGGTCAGCTAATCCGTTAAAATGTTAAAATAATTTTAGCAACCTACCATTGAAATGAATGGGGGAATTATATACTGTTCAGTGTTTGGAACTATTCAATGCTGGAACTATTAATCGTTTGGAACTATCAGTTGTCCAACGACACACGTCACTTCCACATTCTCCGATTCCTACACAGTCTAAAGGAGTGTTTTTTTATTTATTTAACCAGGTCCGAAACCAAGGCCTGGTTCAGCTAGCAGGGCTCTGAAACGTGCTAGGAGGTAGTTTCATGGGACCGCAGGCTATAGAGATGGACAGCAGGAGGCAGCACTGAGCTGTGACTGGAGCAGAGATAGCAGAGAGTGATGTTTCAGAAAGTGAGATCAATTTGGAGGACAGGAAAATTTTAACAACAGAGTTTGGAATGTAGTAACTCGGAAAGGGAACAAAAAATAAATCTCGAAATAAAAATTGTTGCAGCACGAACATTGATGAGGTCAGAGCAAATTGGAAAGTACAGAAAATGAGGGAGGAATATAGGGTAGTCGTTAAGTTTGAATTGCCAGGATTCCAAAATCCCTTGACACTAACTGATGCATTGAAGGCTAAAGTCCTCTTCACACCGGGACGATTTTTACAGCCCAATGGCTGTCAATGGGAGTACACCCAGGCATAGGTGGTGTCAAAGCGTCAAAAATTTTTATATCAAGGGGTTTGTTTATTTGGCCAACCAATGAGATTTGCGCTTTTATTCACGTGCCTGGAGCCGCTGAAGTTAGATAAAAGTACTACTTGATGGTGCTCAAGTACAAAACTGTCTTTCCGACGAAGAAGTGACAATCAAAATAAAAAGCTAATAAATCCTTCTGGCTACACACATAAACAAGGTATCCTTTGAAAACACCAGATTCTAGATTACCGACATATATATATATACATATATATACACACAGTATATCACAAAGTGAGTACACCCCTCACATTTTTGTAAATATTAGAATTAGAATAAGATTGACACTTTGCTACAATGTAAAGTATTGAGTGTACAGTTTGTGTAACAGTGTACATTTACTGTCCCTCAAAATAACTCAACACACAGACATTAATGTCTAAACCGTTGGCAACAAAAGTGAGTACACCCCTAAGTGAAAATGTCCAAATTGGGCCCAATTAGCCATTTTCCCTCCCCAGTGTCATGTGACTTGTTAGTGTTACATGTCTCAGGTGTGAATGTTACCCAGATGAGGATGGGTTTCCCTTCTGAGTCGGGTTCCTCTCAAGGTTTCTTCCTCAAAAAAACATCTTAGGGAGTTTTTCCTTGCCACCGTCGCCACTCAGTGGCTTGCTCAGTTGTGATAAATTCCATTTGTTTTATACCCGTTTGTCTCTGTTTATCTGTTTATACCTGTTTTTTTATTTTCTTTATTTCCCACTCATCTCATTGCTTTGAGACAATGACTATTGTAAAAAGCGCTATACAAATAAAATTGAATTGAATTGAATTGGGAGCAGGTGTGTTAAATTTGGTCTCATCGCTCTCACACTCCCTCATTCTGGTCACTGGAAGTTCAACATGGCACCTCATGGCAAAGAACTCTCTGAGGATCTGAAAAAAAAGAATTATTGCTCTACACAAAGAAGGCCTAGGGTATAAGAAGATTGCCAAGACCCTGACACTGAGCTGGAGCACGGTGGCCAAGACCATACAGCGGTTTAAAAGGACAGGTTCCACTCAGAACAGGCCTCGCCATGGTCGACCAAAGAAGTTGAGTGCACGTGCTCAGAGTCATATCCAGAGGTTGTCTTGGAGAAATAGACGACAGAGGTTGAAGGGGTGGGGGGTCAGCCTGTCAGTGCTCAGACCATATGCCGCACACTGCATCAAATTGGTCTGCATGGCTGTCGTCACAGAAGGAAGCCTCTTCTAAAGATGAAAAGCACAGAAAGTAAACAGTTTGCTGAAGACAATCAGAGTGATTCGCTGGATTCCCAAAGCTTTGGAAATGGCTTTATAACCCTTTCCAGACTGATAGATCTCAATTACTTTCTTTCTCAATTGTTCCTGAATTTCTTTGGGTCTCGGCATGATGTGTAGCTTTTAAGGATCTTCTGGTGGACCTTACTGTGTCAAGCAGCTCCTATTTAAGTGATGCCTTGATTGTGAACAGGTGTGGCAATAATCAGGCCTGTGTGTGGCTAGAGAAATTGAACTCAGGTGTGGACAACCACAGTTATAGTATGTTTTAACAAGGGGGGCAATCACTTTTTCACACAGGGCCATGATGGTTTGGATTTTTTTTTACCTTTAATAATAAACACCTTCATTTACAAATTGCATTTTGTGTTTACTTGTGTTGTCCTTGACTATTGTTTAAATTGGTTTGATGTTCCGAAACACTTAAGTGTGACAAACATGCAAAGGAACAGGAAATGAGGAAGGGGGCAAACACTTTTTCACACCACTGTATATATATATATACACACAGTATCCACACACACTTTGCTTTGCCACCACACACACTTTACACCATATGAACCAAATAAGTTTATCTTGGTCTCATCAGACCACAGGACATGGGGTTCAAGTAATCCATGTCCTTAGTCTGCTTGTCTTCAGCAAACTGTTTGCGGTCTTTCTTGTGTATCATCTTTAGAAGTGGCTTCCTTCTGGGACGACAGCCAAATTTGATGCAGTGTGCGGCGTATGGTCTGGGCACAGACAGGCTGACCCCCCACCCCTTCAAGCTCTGTAGCAATGCTGGCAGCACTCATACGTCTATTTCCCAAAGACAACCTCTGGATATGACACTGAGCACGTGCACTCAACTTCTTTGGTCGACCGTGGCGAGGCCTGTTCTGAGTGGAACCTGTCCTGTTAAACCGCTGTATGGTCTTGGTCACCGTGCTGCAGCTCAGTGTCAGGATCTGGGCAATCTTCTTATACCCTAGGCCATCTTTATGTAGAGCAACAAAAAAAAATTTTTTTTTCACCCCCCTTTTTTTTGGGGGGGGCGTTTTTTTCTTCCCCCACCAATTTTAAGGATTTTTAAACCAATAACACCAAATTTATCTCACCTGCTTCCAATTTACACCTGAGACCTTGTAACACTAACAAGTCACATGACACTGGGGAGGGAAAATGGCTAATTGGGCCCAATTTGGACATTTTCACTTAGGGGTGTACTCACTTTTGTTGCCAGCGGTTTAGACATTAATGGCTTTGTTGAGTTATTTTGAGGGGACAGTAAATTTACACTGTTACACAAGCTGTTCACTCACTACTTTACATTGTAGCAAAGTGTCATTTCTTTAGTGTTGTCACATAAAAAGATATAGTCAAATATTTACAAAAATGTGAGGAGTGTACTCACTTTTGTGAGATACTGTACATGTATATATACAGTGGCAAGAAAAAGTATGTGAACCTTTTGGAATTTCATGGTTTTCTGAATACATTTGTCATAAAATGTGATCTGATCATCTAAGTCAGGGGTATTGACAAATATAATGTGTCTAAAATAATAACACAAAAAAATCGGATCTTTCATGTCTTTATTGAGAACAACCAAAAAAAACCCATAGTGCTTGTGAAAAAAAGTATGTGAACCCTTGAGTTAATGACCTCAAAAAAACTTTTTTTTTTTTTTTTTTTGCACACCCGGAGTCTCATTAAGAAAATGAGTTTGGAGGTGTGGACTACAGCTACTTTGACTGATAAAAACCCCTCAAACATTTGGAGTTTTGGACAAGAAGCGCACGCTTATGTGAGCCATGCCTCACCTAAAAGAGCTTTCAGAGGATCTACGATCAAGAATAGTTGATTTACATAAAACTGGCAAGGGTTACAAAGTGATTTTAAAGACTTTAGAAATTCACCAGTCTACAGTTAGGCAAACATTCTACAAATGGAGACACTTTGGAACTGTTGTTACTCTAACAAGAAGTGGGCACCCAGTCAAAATGACACCAAGAGCACAACAAAGACTCATCAACGAGGTAAAGAAACAACCCCGAATGACAGCCAATGATTTGAAGGCATCACTGGAACTGGCTAACATCTGGGTTCATGAGTCTTCAATACGTAAAACATTGAACAAGCAGGGTATCTACAGCAGGACACCACGAAGGAAGCCACTGCTTACTAAAAAAAACATTGCTGCACACCTGAAGTTTGCAAAAGAGCACATTAACACTCCACAGCGGTACGGGCAAAATGTTTTTTGGACTGATGAAACTAAGATTGAACTATTTAGAAAAACCAGACAGCACTACATCTGGTGTAGAAAGGGCACGAC
This sequence comes from Ameiurus melas, assembly GCA_012411365.1. NCBI lineage: Eukaryota > Metazoa > Chordata > Actinopteri > Siluriformes > Ictaluridae > Ameiurus > Ameiurus melas. The sequence goes on along the minus strand of CM022780.1, from coordinate 12,007,813 downwards.
ATAAACGAGATGTGCCCTTCATCCAAATTTCAATAATTCGTATGCGAATGTTTGTAGAATGCAAGACAAATGGAATGCAACATGTTTTACATGTAAAATAGTACACGTTATTACAACCTAGTTAACTTGTTTAAAGTAGTTACAGTGTTCAGAAACACTTTTGATCATTCATAGTTTTATAAAAAGTCATTTGAAAAAAAAAGTACAAAAACACACAAAAAATCTATCTATCTATCTATCTATCTATCTATCTATCAAAACAGATTATAGAATAGGTTATATACACAATAGATAATTATTATACCTGGTCTTTTTTTTCTCTGTACCAGTCTGTATCTTCCTCCACAGAAGCAAATAACTTTGAGGGGAAAAATGGCGTTGAAGTCATGCAACTGGTGTAGTTCGCCTAACATTAGCTTTGTACTTCTGGCGAGTGTATAGGCTTCAAAATCTTATGGCTCTTATCTTAATGAACCTAACATGTAAGAATCATAATCCTTTGTTGGTCACAGGGTTTATTTTCTGCAATCATCCAAAAGCCAATGGAAAAATCCTGTTGGCTTTTTGTCGAGAGAACCAAAGTGATCCTAACTTCTGGGGTGGCCTTCAAAAATACATCATCCCTGCAGGATCGACGACTTCCACATTAATGGAATTCCACATTAGTCCGACACTTAAGAAGGGGACATCCCTCTCTCTTAATGCGGAGATAAAGTCCATCTCTACAACTGGCAATTATTACATTTATGATGGTGAAGATGCCCAATCAGACAGGGTTTACAGGAAAATACGTGGAAACATTCGTGTCTTATTGGATGACAGTTTCCTCAGTTCTGCCAAACGCTAACTCTGTGTGAGGAAAAATGGATATACTGTTGTAAAGAAATTTGACGTAACATCCTCTGATGCTGAGGAAACAGGAAAACAAGGGGTGAAAGCGTCTATACGTGAACATGATATGAGGAATAAGGAACATAAACTTTCACTAATAGTTATGCTTCATGTATATTTTAGGGACAACTTATACAGAAAATATTAACTATTTTCCTTGGCTCTTTTGTGACTTGCTGGATGATTCATCACTGTGCTCTTGGAAGTTTCACTATTGTGCTGAATTTTTCGATTTGGAGATAACTTTCTTTTTTTTTTTTTGTACTCCCAGAGCCTTTGAAATAGCTTTGTACCCCTTCCCCTTGACTGATGAATTTCAATCACTGTCCTCATCTTTTCTGGAATTTCTTTTAATTTTGGCAATGTGTTACTGGTTAAAACCTTTCAATCAACTTCATATTGTTTAAAAAGTTCTATTTAAGTGTTGATGTGATTGAACAGGGTTTGCAGTAATCAGCCCCATTATGAATGCAGTTTCATAGATTTGTGGAATTAGTAACTACAGGGGCGAATACACTTTCACACAGGCCCAGTTGGTATTGGATATCTTCTTTGCTTAAATAAGTAACTATCTTTTAAAACCTGCATTTTAGATTCTGTTTACATTTCAGAAACAATTCAGTATGAGAGATACACAAAAACAGAAGAAATCAGGGCAAATACTTTTTCACAGCACTGAAGGTCCTTACAATTGCTGATCTTTTTGTGATGCTAGGAAATAATTTTGTCTTCGTAAATAAGATATTACTGTCAAAGGCCACGAGAATAATAACTTTCCAGAATTAATGCATGAACTCTCAAACATTTTCACTGGACAAATAAGTTGGTTAGTTGCTGTAAGTTGATTGATAATATTTCCCTCTAAATAATTAATGTTCCTTAATAGTGTAACTTTCCCTACAACAGATGGCATAAAAATAAAAGATGTCTGCAAAACAACTTGAGACACCTTTTACAGTGAAATACAGAAAGGTGGTTTAGTTGAAGGATCTGGATTTCTGTAAAACTGCTTGTGACAAATTTTTAGCGTGTTGATTTTGCAATCCGTGGTACAAACTCTTTAGACCTAATATACACCAACATTCACCCTGAGAGCTTGGACGATGTCTCGGTTATGCTAATCCCAACATACAGACCACTCCTGAAATGTGTGAAACTGGTTCTGAAACAGTTGAGAACCTACCTGGTTTGTGGTAGCTATCTAAGCACCTTTTTGAACATACAGTTCAGAGTGGTCGGTCTGTCTACAGTAGATGTTAGGAAAAGTCTGTGGAGAGTTAACCTACCTAGAGCTGCAGGTCCTGACAACATACCAGGCTGGGCTCTCTGGGAATGTGCTGATCAGCGTCCTCACAGACATCAACATTTTCTTGAGCCAAGCAGTCATCCCTGTGCCAAAGAAATCATCGGTGCCCTGCCTGAAAGACTACCAGCCTGTTGCACTCACACCGATCATGAAGTGCTTCGAGCAGCTAGCCATGAAACGAAGATGTCAAACAGACTTCCCACCACACAGGACCCATTACCATCCCAACCGCTCAACAGAGGATGCTATATCTGCAGTCATCTAACTTTCTCAGACAAGACTCAACTGTGTGCAGATGCTGTTCAGAGTTCAATTCAGCATTCAACACAATCATCCCACAACAAATGAAACGGAGCCTTCTGGGTCAGACCAGTTCCATCTGCAACTGGATTCTTGACTTACTTACTGATTAGGAGACTCCAATCAGTTAAGGATGGCAACTCCACCTCCAGCACCACCACACTGAACACCCCAGTGTCGTGTGCTCAGTCCACTACTGTTTACCACGCTGACTCATGACTGTGCTACAAAATTCAGTTCTAATCGCATCAAGTATTCTGATGACACTACAGTTGTGGGCCTCATCACCAACAATGAGAAGGTGAACCATCTCATAGAATAGTGTAGAAACCAACAATCTCTCAATTTTGATAAAATTAAAGAAATGATTGTCAACTTCAGGAGAACCCGAGTGGACCACTCACCACTGTACAGCAATGGAACCACTGTGGAGTCAAAAGCTCAGGTTTCTTGGTGTGCAGATGACTGGGGACCTCTCCTGGATTCTCAACACCACCTCACTAGCTCAGTAGGCTCAGCACAGTCTGCACCTTCTGTGGAGGATGAAGAGAACCAAACCCCCCCAATTTATTGTCTTGTGCTCATTTCACACTGTAGTCTTGTGTACTGTTCTGTGTTGCACCATGAACCCAAAGAAATATTTCGTTCCAATGTATACAAGCTATATAGAGGAATGCCAATTTGAAAATCCACTTAACTTGACTATTGTTAAAAATAATAAATAAAATTGAACTGAATATTTTTGTGATTTAAAATAATCTTGATTTTTGGTATATAGCAATATCATTTAAAGGAGTCATGATTTTTAATGTTTTCCTTTTGTTTGGGTGTGTAATGTTTTGGTTGTAATTACACGGGACAACTCAATTTTCATGCAAGCCTTCAGCAAACACTTAAAACTTGGAGTCGAGTTTGTAGTCACACTGAAAAAACACAGACATGCATTCAATGCCTAACAAAGCAAACTCAGTACATACATTTTTGGATTTTTATTAGATTGGATTACATGCAAAGGGCTGCACCAAAATAAAGAAAAAGAAAACATTTTTCATTTACAAGCCATTTGTGTCAAGATCAACGAATACACAAACATTGATAAAGCACGTAAATGTGTACTGTTCATAATGTAAAAATCATTGACATAAAATGCAAATCATTCTTTATACTAAGTAACAAAAAAATAAAAATAGGAAAACCATCTAAAAGCCATGCCTTTCAAGAAATACTCAAACACTTTAAATTCACAAAATACAATATAAACCGGTCCCCCCCCAAAAAAAAAAAACAAAAAAACAAAAAAAACAAACTTGTACTGATCCCTCATTAACAGACTAACTTCTAACAGTTACATTTGTATTATTCTAAGATCAGTCTGAGTCGCTGTCTTTGTCACTGTCTGCCTCCTTCACATCCACACTGAACTTGTACTCCTGGTCACAACCCATGTAAGCATCACTCATGAAATACAGTGTATAGTTATGTACTCCAACAAGTGGGGCCACAAAGTCCAGTTTCACCTGATGAAGACAAATGAGAGAATTAAATACACTCATGGTCATTATCTTCATGGTCAATACAATGGTTTAGTATTAGTCTGCTTTATTAATGTAGTGTTAGGAGAGCAAGATGAAACCTTGGCTTTTTGCTGCAGAGTCAACCTCTTGATGGAGATAAGACGGTTAGATTTGGGGTCTCCAATCACAACCCACCAGCCCTCTTCACGTTTCTGGGGAAAAACAAAACAAAAAAACAAAACAAAACAAAAACAGCCATTAAAAATATTACAAAATGTATTTTTCAGGATAACAAATAGAATACACTACACATGTCATGTTACATTACTTTTGGCAAGTCAATTTATGCATGAACTTTGTTCACATTAGAGATAATTTTAAAATAATCTATAAGAGAAAATAATTTCAGCTTTAATTGACACTGAGTGGGTCAAAGGTTTACATATTAGTAGTTAATTGGGGGTGCAGCTGTGCCTGTATTTAAGGACCAGTATTTAAGGACCAGTGCATTTTTGCCCTTGATACCATAGGAAAATCCAAGCATCTCAGCCACCTCAGAAAAAACAAACAAACTGGAGCAATTTCCTAAAAAAACAACAACAACAAAAAAAGAACGTTCTAGTAGTTCTAGAAGAATGTTCTAGTAGGTGCATAAACAAACTCCAGTTAGTCCAGAATGCAGCTGCTAGAGTCCTTACTAGAACCAGAAGATGCAACAACATGGTAAATGGTGCACTTATATAGATAGCGCTTTGGATAAAAGCGCTATATTTACACTGTGTCTGATTCACCCATTCACACACACACTCTCACACACCAATGGTTGTCATGCTAACTTGCCATCGTGAGCAACTTGGGGTTCAGTGTCTTGCCCAAGGTCACTTCGGCATGTGGAGTCATGAGGGCCGTGAATCGAACCGCCAACCCTACGATTAGCGGACAACCCGCTCTACCAACTGAGCCACAGCCGCCCCGATCTCATCAACACTGCATTGGCTGCCAGTGAAATCTCGAATTGATTACAAAATACTATTATTAACTTATAAAGCACTAAACGGTCTCGCTCCACAGTATCTAAGCAAACTTTTGGTTTTATATGATCCGCCACACCTACTTGGATAAAAAGGTGCAGGCTATTTGACGGTACCTGGAATAGTGAAGTCTACAGCAGGGGGAAGAGCCTTCGCTTATAGAGCCCCACAGTTATGGAACAGTCTTCCTATTAGTGTTCGGGACTCAGACACAGTCTCAGTGTTTAAATCTAGGATTAAAACGTATTTGTTTACTCAAGCCTACCCTGACTAGACTTTGTTACGTTAAGCACAGTCCTAATAATCTTTTCTCTCCCTCTCTCCTTGTCGAGCCACACAATATTTTATGGATACACTACAGATCCTGATCCTTTCTGCTCTCTGGACCTGATTGATCCATTTCGGATGTTCTACCTCTGGATGGGGCTCTTATCTACTCCAGTTCCAGATTGCTGGGATTATGGCTGCTTCTAAGGCCAAACAGACTTCATAAAAAACCAGTGATGAACTTTTTCACACTATCTGTTGTTACACAGATGAGGATTGGTTCCCTTCTGAGTCTGGTTCCTCTCAAGGTTTCTTCCTCTTAACATCGTAGGGAGTTTTTCCTAACAATAGGGGCTTCGCCCCTTCGGGGCTTGACCCCTAATGATAAAAACGGAACAGATACAATAGGGCCTCGCACTGCCGATGGTCAGGCCCTATTAATCCTTAGAAAAACTTTCAGTGCTTGGGACCTAAAAATTAAGTGTAAAAAAAAACATTTCAGGGCAAAATAGGAAAAATAACCTGGTTGCATAAGTGTGCACATCCTTTTATAACTGGGGATGTGTTCAGAATGAACCAATCACATTCAATCTCATTCAAAATAAATCATATAGCTCTCATTATGTCGGCAGTCAATTCAATTATTCTGAATAACCCCAAATAAAGGCCAGTTGTTTCTGTAGGATAATCTTGGTCTCATATGACTGCTGAAGCCATGCTCCACAAAGACCTTACAAAGCATGCATGGTCTCTCACTTATTGAAGGGTATTGGGATCAGGAGAGGGGTATACACATTTTTTTTCCAAAATATTAGATGTACCATGGAACACTGTAAAGGTCATAATCAACAAAGAGAAAATGGAGGACCACAGTGACATCACCAAGAACAGAATGCATTTCCTAAATTTATAAAAGGACAAGACAAAAAGCTTCCAGGGAGGCTGCCAAGAGACGTGTGGTAATATTAAAGGAGCTGCAGGAATATCTGACAAGTACTGATTATTCTCTGCATGTGACAATCTGTCATTCTTCACATGTCTTGTCTATGCGGTAGGATGGCTAGATGAACAAAAACAACAAAAAACAAACAAACAAAAAAAAAACATCCAAGCTCCAAGTACACACTTATGCAACTAGGTTAATGCAAAGTTTATTTTCCATTGCTTCGTCCTCATCACAACATTAATATACTCCAGGTATGCTAACTTTCTAGAACAAAAGCAATACATTTTTTATTCACTGCACAGAGTACCTTACTGTGAGCATATATAAGGGGGTTGTATTGTCGATCGGGGATTTGAAATATCCATTTTATAATGGAATAAAAAGTGCCTCCTGGTTCAATTATATTGTCAGAGCCAGTGGCTTTGAAAATAAATGACTTTTTGAGAGAAGTCTTGAGAGAGAACGCAAATATTTTTGCAAGAGAACCCCAAAAAATTGCAAGAGACTGCAAACTTTCTCAGGAGAAAGCAAAAACATAGAAATATAAAATGTTTTATAGAAACATTATATTTATATATAAAAATATATATGAAAATTTTTTTCCCACCACCATGTCACTTTAGGGACTCCATCATTCAGTCAGCAGTTATGTCTCCTGGTTTAGTCTAATCTTTTGTACACTTTTTTTATGAATGCAATATGAATTTTACTAACCTGCGGAAACAGTGGTGCAATGACTGGTCCTGTAACCTCTTCCTCTCTCTCTAACTGCACCTGAACAACAACTGGACTGCCGCTGTGAAAACAAAAAAACACAAAAGAAACCCCCATTACATTAGCTTTTTGGATGAACATGCCAGGGATGGCTAGAATCAACTGGAAAATATAAAATCACCATTTTTTGACTGCTGCCTCGACACTAGTTCTGAATATCTGCTTCCAGTGCAGGTTATCTGAGGTTCACAGAACTAAAGTTACATAGGTAACTAGTGTTCCATTTCACCCCGCTTAACTGTCAGGGGATATTTAGCATAATACCATAATACCAAATGCACATCCAGCACCTTTAATCTGAACCTATGACCATTAAACATTAGATATCTTGCATCTAAGGTTCTTACTGTAAACAAAATTATTACTGATCAGGAATGTAATTCCTGGAATACACTATACAATTAAAATTTAATTGAATCATTGTGGATGATCCCACACACCCCTCACACAGACTCCTCACCCTACTGCTGTCTGGAAAAGGTACAGAAGCATTCGGACCCTCATGGCCAGACCGCGTAACATTCCTTCCCCCTAGCCATCAGACTCCTCAGAACACACAGACTGGACTGACACACACACCCCTGAACACCATCCCACTCCCCTTGCAATTTTTGCACATTTCTGTGGTGTGTGTTATGTTTACATTCACAGCATTTTTTAAAAATTAGTTATACTTTTGCACTCTATAGTTACACTATAGTTATAGTGTGTTTATAACGCACTCTTTATATCGGACACTTCCACACTAGAACTGTGCACTGGTTGGCACTAAATTGTCACTTACTGCACCCATTGTCCTGCTTTAGTAGTTATTGTACGATCTTTGTGTTTGCACACCTTTACACGTGCACTTTGTCATGTTTGTGTCACATAATTACAGCGAAGTGAAATTCTTTTCACATATACCAGCTTCCTAAGAAGTTGGGGTCAGGTTTAGCCATGATACAGCGCCCCAGGAGCAGAGAGGCTTACGGGCCTTGCTCAAGGGTCCAACAGCGGCAGTTTGGTTTCACCGTTTACTGTACCAGCTGTATATGTTTGAAATTACAATAAAAAGCCACTTTACATACAAAATGATTTTGTTTTTGGGATTTTTCGCAAATTTTCTCCCCAATTTTTTCATGGCCAATTCCCAACCATCAGCTGTGCAGCTATCAAACAACAGCTAGCAACCAGAGAGGGGACGAAGACCATCACATACTTCGGAGGCACATGAACTGAGGAAAGCACTATCCTTACATTTCCGCATGCATGAGCTCACAGACAGCAACGATTTTCTAGTGATGCTGTGATTGATAGGGGGGAGAGTATGTCACCCATCTCTCCGAGAGCACGGGCAATCTTGCTCTCATCCACAGATGGCCGTGGCATCATCGGGATTCGAACTTTGTTTCAACTTCACCATATTCTAGAGATCACTATCTGATATTCTGGTGGCTCTAATTTACAAATATTTCATAGTTCACAGATGCCATCAGCAGAGTGTAGTAGAGGACCATCCACAGGGTATGTACAGATGCTTCATTATGAAATTCCAGGACTTTTCAAGCACTATAGTTTTTGTGTTCAAGGACAAGGGATGTAAAACATTCTTTATCTCTTATTTTTAAATTCCCAAAACAATTAATAATAATAATAATAAAACAACCAAATTTTTATGTCACTTTTCCCAGCAATGCTGGACTTAATATGCATTTCTCAGGCATTTATTCCTCTTCACCGTAATGACAATATATTCCAGGTGTGTGCTAGGAGCACTGTTGCCAACAATTTTCAAATAGAAAATATGGTGCTAGATGAGGTCATGTGCTAATTAGCACATTCATTACGTTTGTTCGCATCCTGCCTAGTGTCAGCCCTATACATACTCTCCGTGCTCACATACTGTATTTTAAATACAGCTGAACTCCCAAAGCTGCTCTCATTTACATATTTTTCTGTTATCAGACAACGGAATGAGTGTGAAATCGTGACAAACACTGCCCATTAAGACGACATGTTAACCAGCAGTCACTTCCAAACCATTTCCAAGCTGCTTCTCTGCACTGAAACTCCTGAATTTATGTCACGATGTCCTCTGAATAAATCACCATACACATACAGCAAGTAAAAAGTCAACGAGTATTCTGTGATTTCAGTTATGTTTACATGTAAAATTATCACTCCAAGAGAACGTTAGAAGCGAATGAAAGTGCTGCTCCTCTCTGTTTCGCTAGGTAAAATTCGCTAGGTTTGTCGCTGGGTGTTTTTTTTGGGGGAAAAAAACAATCCTAAAGAGGTCCGAAAAGTGGACCGGAGCAGTCTCTTAAACCGAGTGAGTTAATAGCGGGAGGAGCTGCAGCAGGGTGTCATGTTTTGTGTGAAAGGATTGTACTGTATTAGTGTTCTATCAAAAATAAAAACAGTTACTTGGCGATTTCATATTTTACTTTTTAGAATTCGAGCACCACTAGAGCGAAAATGGCTATTTTCAAGGTTTTCCAGTACTTAAATTTCAAAAAGTAAAACTCAATACTTCAAGCACCTTGTAAGAACCCTGCACCAAATGTGTGACAAAACTAAATTTGAGCCCAATTTACTGTGAAGTTTTGAATACTTAAAGTTCCACTATACAACAGATAACGGAACGCCACTTAAAAGAAAAACAAGTAGAGAAATAAAACTAGTACCCTGGCATAATGTTTGTATGATGGTATTAACAGCACAGAGATGTGATCTGAATGGCCGAGTTAGGGGAAGGGAATGGCTTTGTAGCCATCGTGCATGTTCGTGTAAACATGGGGTTGAGGTCAGACCTCTGTGCAGGCCACCTGAGTTGCTCCACGCCAATGTTAGCAAACCATGTCTTCATGAACATTCATGAACATATCCTGGAACATGTTTGGGCTAGGCCTCCCAATTCCAGTGAAGGGAAATTGTAATGCTACAGCATAAAAAAACATCATATACAATTGTGTGTTCCAACTATGTGGCAACAGTGTGGGGAAGGCCCACATATGGGTGTGATGGTCAGGCATCCAAAAACTTTTGGCCATATAGCGCATGCTGTGTTCTTTTAAAGGACAGCAATAATTATGTACTTCACTGTAAAAGGAAGTTGACAACCACGGTCTATAATTAAAATTTCTGACCATTATATATATCACACATTTGGTACTGTTCACATTTGCCGAGAAGAAAAAAAAAATATGTTTAAGCATCTAGAGGAGGTTAATGTTTTATGCATCAATGCAGGACACGTTACAAGAATAGTGATGGTATTTGGACCATCCTTACCTCTTGATGTCATCTTTGTCAGCCACTTCATAGGAGAGCTCAATGTTAGGGTAGCGGTTACAGAAACGTGCCACATCGGCCATCTGAATATCTGACAGCTGTAGAAGATTAATGCGGTCCTCATCCTCCATCTCCATGATGTCAAAGATGCTCTCCACACCCTACATACAAAAAAAACAAAAACCAAGCAATGAATTAAAATTTCCCGGAGTGGGTGGAATGGAATGTAAATCTCTGACTTCTCACCTTTTCTGTACTGCGTTTGATATGCTCTGTTGTGAAGTGTGGCAGCTGTTTTAGATAGGAGTCCTTAGACCACATGGCCTGTGTCACCATCTGAGCTAGCTCCATAGCAGCCAATGCCGGACTCAGCCAGCCATTGCTGGAGAGTACATCTACACATGCCTGGATGAGACGTACTGCCTATATAGAAGTGTACATGAAAAATTAATAGAGCACAAAAAAATTTAAGTTTTTAACAACAACATTTATTGCTGATAACATGACCATAAATGTGTCTTCAGGGTCCTACTGTCAGTCAGATAAATAGTTTTACTCAACCTGGGCAGCAACAGCTAATCAAAACAATGAATATAACTGCTTGCTTTACTTTGCATTACTGTGGGGCCCGGCCCTCCATAGCACCACCTTGTGGTGAAATTAAACCAATATTTTAATCATTGTGGTCCAAAACCTTCAGCAAATATTGCCCCCGTGTCTAGATCTTAACAAGTTCAACCATAAATGAACAAACTTATCAAGTTTTGTGAGCATTGCTCAATAATAATTGTATGAAATATCTACTAAAAGCCTGAAGTCGCCCATGTTTTTAAAGGAACCCAATAGTAATTCAAATCCAGTTACAGATTAGCAGAAGAATGAAGTAAAACAAATTTCACTTTCGGTTCCTGAGAAACAGCTATTTCAAAAAGTTACTCCACCTCCCAGCAAGATCAATTCCCCAAAATTTGCACAACTTGTAACACTGGCCTAATGATGACTAAAGTTTTGTTTAAATCCACACAGTCCTTAGTTACAACTGTTTTAGTAAATAATGATAATGAGTCTTTATTGACGGTCATTAACTCTGGCCAACAGTGGCTACTTAGGCTTGTATGTGTTTATTTTAAATTGAGGCTCTGAATTTTCAACTACCCCTCCAAGGGGGATTATATTATTCACACCAAACTTTTTCAACATGATCCCAAAACACTGAAGACGCTAAATTGTGTACAGATATTGGATATCTTGAACGGTGTGGTGTTGCCGTGGCGAGGGATTAAAATAATGACAAAAAGGGAAACAGGAAGAGTCTCATATCTCCTAAACAATAAACTATGCAACATTTATTTCTATATGGTAAACAGTCTGAGCATTTGATCTTACTCTGGCTCCCTGTGTGGGCGCATGTCAGTTACACTCAATGGTTTAGAGTTTAACCCATTACTGTGTGCTGTTTTGCCATGAAAGAGGAAGTTTATTGGTTGTTATAACGATGTCCAATCTGCTCCAAAATTCATGTTTGAGAACAGTACAGGCATGTAGACATTTACATGCCAATATTTGGTTATAGTCATTGCGCCACCTACTGGCAACAGCCATTTCCAGGCCTCGTATCTTAAATTCCTCCCAGAGATTTAATCAGATCAACATCGCATTTAGTCAGTCTAATCTAAAGGCCTTGGTAATGTTAAATTGCGAAGCTTTTGGGTTTTTGGCGAAGGTTGTGTCTGTGGCAGCCTGACAAATTTTCATATGAAACGAATCCCATTTTTGAGGCCTAAACATGCTAAAAAAAATCCTGAAACTTTGCACACATCTTGAGAAAGCCAACATACTGTTTCATACATTCTTATCTCATTCATAATACATACTGATCATAATATTTCCATCTCGCCTCGCTACCGCGTTAAACGTATCTACACATCAGCTACTGCACCGAGCTTCATAAATAACCTCGCAGAAACATGTTAGATCTGGATCACCGTCAGATCCCATAGAACTCAATCAGGTGACCGAAAGCTTGGAGGCAACACTCCGCTACACGAGAGAGAAAAAATATATATATATCTATATCTCAACCTATCGTCAATATTTCTTTTCTTGGTATCATGAAAGCTATAGAGGTTTGGTGCCATTTATTTTGAGTTGGTCTTTTGTTCCCTTTTGAATCAGCAAGGGAACTAGATTATTTAACTTGATACAGGTCAAGATAGTGCCTGTTCTGTTTATTATTTTGGCCTTTCCTTTATTATTTGCTTTCTGAGTGATTTGTTTGGGGATTATTTCCTTCTTGTCGACCTCATTATTACGATTATTAGTTATGTGATTACTTTTTGTTACAACTCAGTTGATAATTAAAAAAAAAATCCTACTAATTGATTAATCAGAGGTGGAAAAAGATAGGTAAAATTATGATTAGAATAACTGTTAGTTGCAACCCTATACCCAACGCGCCTTTGCACTCAAGAGTCCCAACTAATTGCAAAAGTTCTGAAAAGCCTGTTGCAATAAGGATTAAAAACCTATTTTGCTCACCTTGCTGAGGATCTCTTCAGTGTCAGACTGAAGCTCTGCACTCAGCTGCATACGGGACAAATGGGCTTGCAACAGCAGGTTGGTCTTCACGTGGGGGTCATTAAACTTGGGGTTGCTCAGTTTGTGAGGCACCTTCTGAGCTAGCTATACAGAATAAAATACATATATTAATCACTGAAGCCAAATGGCCTCTACTAAAATGTTTTTGAAATTTAGTATATAAATGACCTGATGGAGCAGGGTGTCTTCATGATGTCTGATTGGTATGTTCTTGTACTCAGCGGCATTGGAGATGATCTCAAGCAGACCACGGATTTTAGTCTTGGCATTCAGAGACATGCTGAATAATTCTGAAGAAACAATGAACATTTCTCAATATTCTTGGAACACAAAAATGCAAACAATTTCCGAAAGCATTCTGATTTGTAAATATTTGTCTGCAGTGCATGGTCACTATACACATTACTGGTGGAAGAAAAAAGAACCTGCACAGGTTCACACTGATTTTAAAATGACTTCCTGTCCTTTGTTTTCACTGAACCAAAACACTATTTTTGTGTGTGTGGATGAGAAGCCAAATGCAGAGATTCTTTCAATAATATCCATGTGTGTGTGTGTGTGGCCAGGACCTAAGGAACCACACAAATGGGAAATGTAATAAGCAAAGAAAGTTGGCAGACCACTGTTTAAAACTGTCTAAATTGTTATCTCAGGAGGGTGCTGTCGAGCGGGTAATGGAGTAGGTCGGTTTTTGGTTGAGCTCCCGTAGAACTTATGGGTTTTTTAAGTTAATAAGTATTTTTTCCTTGTTAAATACTAGCATACCCTGTTCCTAACGCCTTTTCTTAAATTGATGGTGCGTATATTTGCGCGAAGATGGCGGTAAACTTGCGGAAGTATAAATTCACAGAGTCAACCAAATCTGGGTCCAGTACCACTTCGGCCACGAGTTCTGCTGCCTCCCCAGGCTCGGTGCCCCTGCCCCCATCGAACAGCCAGGAGTTAGACGTTGAATCTTTGTAGATGGATATCCTACTTTCACTTAGGGCTGACATTGCTGCGGTAATAAAAACTGAGTTGAAAAGTGCACTTCCTGAAGGTTTCGACTTTCTTAAGAGCGAGTTACAAGCAGTGAAACCGGAAATTCAGAACAATACGGCCGCAATTCACTCCAAAATTGACTAGATGAAAACCGCAATTAAAGAGTTGGAAGGTGGGATAACGACCTGGTTGGATGAGGTGGCAGTCTTACAAACTACGGTGAAGGACCTGGCAGTGGAGATGGGGGGACTCAGAAACAAGTGTGAGGACATGGAGGGCAGACTGAGGAGATGTAAGATCAGAATTCTGTAGCTAGTGGAAGCGAATGGATCCAGCTCCACAACATCGGTCTTGGAGTTACTGAGAGAAATACTACAGCTGGATAGGGATGTGCTGGTGGACCGCTCTCATAGAAGCCTGGGTCCTGTGAGGAAGGGTGGGAAACCACGCACCATCATAGCTAAACTCCACTACTACCAGGACTGCGTTGAGGTACTGAGCCGGGCGCGCTCTCGGGCTCTGCTCCGGCGTAACGGTGAGACGACTGTTATCTTTCCAGATTATACCGCGAGTGTTGCTAAGGCCAGGGTAGGCCTTCAAAGAGGTCAGGATGTTGCTCTGTAACTGGCAGGGGGTTCGGTATGGCATCCTGTTTCCAGCCCGTCTCCGTATTACATTCAACGGAGAGGAAAAGGAGTTCATAAATGCGAGCAAAGCGATGAGCTACGTCAGGAAGAATATCATCACTACGGTAGAGGGCTGAGTGAGTGACGTTGCCCCGGCTAATTCATCATCTCTGAACTCTGACTGGATGCTAACTGCTTGATCAGACATCTACTGTAACAAGGAAGATGATCAACTCCTTTGTCTTATTTTCTGTTATATACACTTGGATAGGGTGTATGCTTCTACACTGTGATAGGATGCACTTTCAATTTACTTTTCATACCAGTTGTTCGGTGGGAGCTTGAGCAGTAGGCTCTATAGAGTTCCTTCACACAAGCACTGAATGTGCAGATTTGTTTTGGATGGGTACGGTGAGCACCATGTTCCTGTAGGTGCTGTGGGGGGTGGGGGTGGGTGTGCCAGACTGTCATTTATTGTGTTAATTTGCCAGACATCTGTGTTGTGGCTCATCTGCGGTCATTCTAGATTCCCTGCAGGGCTCAGATATCTAACCTTTTTTTCTCATTATGACTGACTTCAGTATTCCCAGAGAATTGGATGGTAGTATGGTTAATTTCGTGAGCTGGAATGTTAAGGCACTTAATCATCCTTTGAAGCGGAAGAAGGTTTTTACACATCTGAAAAGGCTTAATATAAATATTGCATTTCTTCAGGAGATGCATCTACAGTCATCAGACCACGCTAGATTGGGAGGGGAATGGTCAGGACAGATATTTCATTCAAACTTTAATTCAAAGGCTAGGGGGGCAGCTATATTATTTGATAGAAATACACCACTTATGATGAAAAGTGTGGAAGCTGACCCCGCTGGGCACTACGTTATTGTCGTTGGGCAAATTTATACTTTCCCGGTCATCTTGGCCAGTGTTTACACACCACACTGGGATGATTCTTCAAAAATTATTTTTTCACGCCTAGCGAATAGGTCATCGTATTACCTTATCCTCATGTGACATGAACCGTACACTTTCCCCAGTGTTGGATCGTAGCTCACCTAGATCCTCATCCCTGTCGGGGGAGGCACGTTCTATCCAGCTCTTCCTCGAGTCGTACGGAGTGGTGGACGTATGGCGTTTTCGCAGCCTGCTTCCAGGAGCTACTCCTTTTTCTCCTCAGTTCATAATACATATTCCCATATAGACTATTTCTTTTTGGAAAAAAGAATGATTCCCCTCATACACAGATGTGATTATGGACCCATAGTTATTTCACATCACTGCCCCTTGACTATGAGAATGCGCATCCCAGAAACGCAATCCAATTACCGCCCATAGAGACTTAATCCTCTGCTCCTGTCGGACCATGTTTTTACTAGTTTTATTGCATCTGAAATTTTGGGTTTTTTTTTTGGATATTAATAAAACACCTGGAATGTCCTCCTTGACAATTTGGGAGTCACTGAAGGCATATTTACAACATCAGGTCATCTCATACTGTGCTAATCAGAAGACAGTGAACATGGTTCAACTTAAAGAACTGGCGAAAGAGATTCTTGAGCTGGATAAGGCACATAGCCAACTACCTTCTGCAGATTTTAGGAAGAGGCGTTTGTCACTGCAGACAGAGTTTGACCTTTTGTCGACGAAACAGGCTGAGTATCTTATCTCCAAATCACGATACGGGTTTTATGAGCATGGGGAGAAGGCTGGACAGATTCTCGCCCACCAACTAAGACAGCGGACTGCTACTCTGATAGGCAGGGCTCAAAATGCACAGATAATCATGAAATTAACAGTTTTCAAGCTTTTTATATGTCACTATACAGCTCCGGCCGATCTGTAGCCCCTTCTGCATTCGAAGACTTTTTTAAGACCCTGCATGTTCCGTCCTTAGATCCAAGGGAGGCCGCAGAGCTGGAGGAGGACCTGTCGGTGGGGGAGATAGCATCAGCGATTGGCTCTATGCAAAGCGGCAAGTCCCCAGGACCGGATGGTTATCCAAATGATTTCTAAGTTTTCAAGGCAACTCTCCCCTTTGTTATTATCGGTTTTTAAGGAGTCATTCTCCTTGAGGGCCCTGCCATCTACTATGCATGAAGCAGTTATCTCCTTACTCCTTAAGAGAGACAAAAGCCCTCGAGTGCAGCTCCTACCGGCCAGTTTCTTTACTAAATAGGGATTTTCAAATCCTTGCTAAAATTCTGGCACGTCGATTGGAGGGGGTTCCTTCCATCCATTACATCACCGGACCAAACAGGTTTTCATAAGGAATCGATACTCTTTCAACATCAGACGCCTTTTCAATATCCTCTATAGCCCCTTCCCACCTGGCACCCCAGAAGTGGTGCTTTCACTTGATCACTTGGGGTGCACTCCAGGTACCCCTAGACTGATTACCTTTCAGAATTAGTCTAAAGAAATTCAAGTATCTCGGGGTGTGGGTTACGCATAGTTATAAAGACTATACCTTGCTAATTATCAGCCCCTGTTAACTAATCTGAGGCATAGGATATTGGCGGCTTGCCATAACCTCTCTCCTAAGGGAGCAAAAAGAAAACATGTTAAAAAAAAGACCTCAGTCTAGCCTTAGAAAATCCTTTTCAATACTATAATCAGATACTGATGCAGCAAATATAAGATCATTGTTGTACTGGGGGGGGGGGTTCCAGCCCTTTGACACTTATGGAGGGGGCGTCTATCGCATCCACCTCCCTGGCGGCCTTGCTGTGTGCTAAATTACCATTCACACAACCTCTGTCTAGCTTTACCTCTAATCCAGTTGTACACTCAATCAAAATTTGGAATCAGTTTAGAAGATCTATCTCTCTTGGGGACTTGTCACTCATGGGGCCAATTGCAAATAATCATCTGTTTCTCCCATCCTTGTTGGATAAGACTTTCGTTACTTGGTCAAGAAAGCGAGCTGTCTTACTGTCTGATCTCTATTTTGAGGGCATTTTTGTCGCATTCGAGCAGCTCATGCAGAAATATAACATTCCCAGATCGCATTTTTATAAGTATTTGCAGCTTAGAAGCTTTGTGGCCTTAAATTCGGACACCTTCCCATTGTACCCTTCTAATTCGTTATTAGATGCATTTTTTACTGTAAACTGGCCAGGAAGCAGACAATAAGGAATATCTATGACCTACTCAGCAGGCATGACTTGTCGTCCCTAGATCTCCTTAAGAATAAATTGGAGGCGGATTTAGATGAATAAATTTCTGATGCTGATTGGTGCAAGGTAATAAAGGGGATTTTCTCCTCCTCCATATGTCTCAGGCATGCGGTTGTCCAATTTAAAATTGTTCACCGCCTGCATTGGTTCAAAGTCAGACTCTCGAAGATTAATTCCGATATAGATCCCACATGTGACCGATGCAGACAGGCCCCAGCTACTCTGTTGCATATATTCAGGACATGTCCAAAGCTGTACACATTCTGGCAATCTATATTTGAGACCTTTACTAAGATATTGAGAAGAGAAGTACAGTCTTATTGCGATGTTTGGGGTGACCCCGGAAAATACTTCTTTGAGATGGTGCGAGACCAGCATGATGTCCTTCTGCACTCTCCTGGCCAAGAGATTAATATTGTTTAGATGGAAGGATCCTGCTCCACCGGTGTATGGTCATTGGGTCAGGGAATGTCATTGGGTCAGGAAAAGATTAGGTACACTGTCAGGGGGCCGACTGGGAAATTTTACAGAATCTGGCAACCTTCTCTGTTCTTTGTCAGAGACGTGGATGCTGACAGTATTATGTGATTATTGTCTATAATTTTGTTTAATTTGCTCTATTCTATGGTGGTCTGGCTTTATAATATGTATGTTCTGCCTGCTTGGTTGGTGTTGTATGTTTAATTTGAAAAAATTTTAATAAAGAAACCTTGATCAAAAAAAAATAAAAAATTCTCACCAATGGTAGTATAGTTAATGTAGTAGTATGCTGCAATCATGCCCAGATTTAGAGGGGCAACATCCATCTCATCCTCAATGCTAATGCACTTGGACTGCTCCAGATCCTGCAGAGTGTTCTCCACCAATTCCGACAGGTGGTCTGACAGATGACGATGAGACATACCTGCCATGTATAGGGCAGTCAAAAATTAATACAGGATGTGAATAAAAGTATCATAGTTAAATGGTCAATTAGGGTTAGGGTTATGTTTAGCAGAAATGTTTAGCAGAAATTAAACTTAAAAAAAAAAAAAAAAAAAAGGTCAATTAGACTCCTTGGGAGCTCACTGCACTGTCTTACCCTGAAGATTATAGTAGTTGGGGTTCTGGGTCATTCGGCGGTAAAGGAAGGTCCACGTCAGATAGTCCACAGCATCCTGCTTGTTCTCCACTGTCTTGGTGACTATCTCAGCATTGAAGTGGTCATGAAGACGGTGGTCCAAATGAGATTCAACTGGCAAAGGCTCATAAAGGAACTTCTTGAAGAAGTCCTTACATAGAACATTCGAGAGAACATTAATGAATATTATGAAGAAACAATGGGGAAAAAAGTTTATACCTTGAAATATATTATATGTAACTTGCATGTTATACCTTTTTAGAGCCCTGGCACATAATGACACAGCAGCCCTCATCATCCTGTAAGGGACGATTGGCCTTCCCCACCATTTGCAGCACATCATAGATTGGGTAATCTACATAACTAAGAAAACGAAACAAAAAGGCCAACAATAAACTTCATAATCAGTACAATATAAAGAATCGAGGTTTATGATGACTACTAAATATCTTTCAGAATTCAACTTCGATTAATACATACGCATGAATTTTCCCGTTGTAATACTGCGTGTCCATGACAATGACCAAGTGGGCAGAGATGTTGGTTCCCCAGCAAAGAGAACGAGAGGCCACCACAACCTGAATGGCACCTTTTGTACAAGAAAACATGGTAAATGGTAAATGTTAATTGTGCACTTATATAGCGCTTTTATCCAAAGCGCTTTACACTGTGTTTCATTCACCCATTCACACACACACACATCAATGGTAGCAGAGCTGCCATGCAAGGCACTAACTTGCCATCGGGAGCAACTTGGGGTTCAGTGTCTTGCCCAAGGACACTTCGGCATATGGAGTCACCCAGGAATCGAACCGCCAACCCTACGATTAGTGGACAACCCGCTCTACCAACTGCGCCACAGCCGCCCATGATAGAGAATAGAGTTAAAAAGGCTAAGTTTTATAGACTGTCTCAGCATGTCTTAACCAAAAATTGTAAATGTAATACCAGCTAGTTCACTTATGAAACACCAGAGGAATGTATTGCTCTAACAAGCTCTATGCCACAAATTTTACAGTTTAGACAGATGAAACTTTACGTGAACGAAGCTGGGCACTGCATTTCTGTACGAGCTTCAGGTAGCAGAAAGAACGGAGCATTTTATATATAAAAAAATTAAATAAAAAAAATAAAAGATAAAGTTAATCTCCTTTGACCATTTCAGCATTCAATTAGTAGTTGTACATTTCTGGCCATAGTAAATAGTAAAATTAATCTAGCACGCAAGCTACTGGAAATCTAATCTATTACTATAACCCATTTAAATGACTAATTACACTCATCTCTCTCTCATTAACTCACTAGTGTCTTTTATAAAAAAAAATATTCCACAGTTTGCAACTCAAACTGCTATACAAGATTATATAATGGGATACAACACCGCAATGAGGTGCCAAGCTAAATGCTTTTACCAAACTGTCCTGTAGAGGGTGTTAATACAACAGAGGACACAAACCACACATTAAACATGAGTTTGGTTTTTCGGTTAGGAATTTCTTTAGGGTTAATATCAGCATCCATGATGATCAGACAAAAGTTGCAATTGTTTGCTTTTTCAGATAGAAACTGTTCTGTCCAACAGTGTTTTAAATTGCATTATATTGCAACTAGGACCCAATGAACATGCAGGTTTCAGTTTGGTTATGTTTTAAATGTCCATTTATAGAGGATTTTGGCACTTGGTACTTGCTTTTGCAATGACCTTGTAAAGTTTGTCCAGGTCAGTAAGACGATAGCTTAATTTTTAACACCATGTCAGCATCAAGGGCGATATTCATGGAAGAAGCGAAGTTATAAACAAATGAATAAAAATGATCACAAAAAAGACTAAATAGGCTTACAAATACATTAAAGCATCATTAGATAGACATTTTAAATTAAAATCAAAATATGTATAAAATATTCCATATTGAGCAACTTAAAAATTTGAGTTAATTTGGGATAAAATTCTAAAATTCATTTAGGCCTTTATCAAATACCTTGATTAACCCCGTATGGCCAAAAAACCGGCTTGCCCGTCTTTGACCTATTCTCGTAAGGACGATATACCGCAAGGTCGTCTAAGCCAAATCCCCGTAAGGCCAATATAGCGGCTTTACAGTGTAAACGTTATCCCCGTAAGGCCGGTATACCGGCATTACTCTGCTATGATTCCTTACTTACTTAATTATTTTTTTTTAAACGTAAGGTTGATGACGTCATGAGATTACGACATCACGCTGTCATGACAATGAAGAAGATCCAAGCGTGAATATTGGTGTAATAGTAGAAGTTAACTAAAAATGGCAAAGCGAAAAGCTAATCACGTTCCAGCTAAAGTTACACCTACAGTGAACACCGACAGGTACATCTGAAACAGTGGGGGGGAGAAAACATACAGTTACACAGGCGAGAAAAAGGATTCTAGATAGTGACATTAGTGAAAGTTCAGGCGATGTTGAAACTGAAACTGATCGTGACCCAAACTCCTGATTCAGACCCTGATCCGTCTTCATCTTTAGCATCAACCAGTGTGACTGAAACTGCAGGGGTTTGGAATCATAACCTGACCATTTCTGTGCATTCGTGAAAACGGTACCTCTTACTATCACCAGAAAGTTGACTTTTGGCGCTAAAATGAATTTATTCAAATGCATGGACCACGCTGATGCTCGTATTGTACTTCTAAATGAGTATAAGGATTTTAGCGAGAATTTTTCGCAATTTCTCTAGTTAAGAACTGTAGTCTAAGTGGAGTAAAAACACTGCACTGCTTCATTTTCAAAGTAATATTACACAAATACATTATAATAAATTGTTTCAAGGCCGAAAAAATTTAAAATTAAAATGTTGATTTGGGGCCAATTTTGGCCTGCGAACTCAGGGTTGGCATGCTGTTTCTATGGGGTTGTGGGACATAATACTGTGGGAACTAAGGGGTAAGAGGGTAAGATAATAATGGATCTTTGTCCTGGAACGCAGATGCCATGGTGGGGGTTTCAAACTAAACAAAAGCACTCTGCTCTCATGGATATCAAACAATCGCAAACAATACAGGTTTGGCAGTGTGCTTTATCCTGCTAAAAGAGGCCACTGCCACAAAGGGGTGTACTTGGTCTGCAACAACGTTTAGGTAGGTGGAACATGTCAAAGTAACATCCACATGAATGCCAGGACCCAAGGATTCCCCGCAGAGCATTGCCCAGAGCATCGTACTGCCTCCGACAGCTTGTTTTCTTCCCATAATGCATCCTGGTGCCATCTCTTTCCCAGGTAAGTGACTCACATGCACATTTTCTTACGCATCCACATGTGAAAGAAAATGTGTTTCGTCAGACCATGCCACTGCCACATATGGTAAATGGTAAATGTGCACTTATATAGCACTTTTATCCAAAGCGCTTTACACTGTGTCTCATTCACCCATTCACACACACACACCAATGGTATCAGAGCTGCCATGCAAGGCACTAGCTTGCCATCAGGAGCAACTTGGGGTTCAGTGTCTTGCTCAAGGTCACCCGGGCCGGGAATCGAACCACCAACCCTATGATTAGTGGACAACCCGCTCTACCAACTGCGCCACAACCGCCCCGGTCCAGTTCTGATGCTCATGTGCCCATTGTAGGCACTTTCGGCAGTTGACAGGGGTCAGCATAGGCATCAGGTTACGCTTGTCAGCCAAGAATAGAAAGCTGAGGCTACAGTGGGCACAGGCTCACCAAAATTGAACAGTGGAAAAAGGGAAAAAACGTAGCTTGATCTGAGGGCTCAATTTCTGATGTGAGAACAGTCCAGGCTAGTGGAGGGTGTGTAATGGTGTTAGCAATGTTTTCTTGGCACACATTGGGTCCATTAATACCAATCAATTATCACTTGAATGCCACAGCCTATGAGCATTGTTGCTAAACTTGTCTCAAACTGGTTTCAAGAACATGACAATGAGATCAATGTTTCAAATCCAATAGAACTTTGGGATGTGGTAGAAGAGGACATTCGCAGAATTGCAGAATCTCCTCGCATAATCAGAAGGTTATGCAAGCATGTCAACATGGATCAGAATTTAAAAAAATAAATAAAAATAAAAGTTTCCAACCTCTTGTGGAATCCATGTCACGAAGAATTTAGGATGTTTTGATAGCAAAGTGAGGCCCTACCCAGTATCAGTATTGTTAGGCGAGTGTACATTTCATGCATAACCTTAAAAAGCTCCCTTGTTTCTGTTCTCATTGTGTGTTTAAACAGTTGAAAAACAACTGAAAAACCTCATCTTTCTTTTGGACCTTTTAGCTTAGTTAATACTTTCTAATGTAATGTCAATCATCAATCCGAGACTGAGATAATGACAACATTTACGTTTATGTTTTAAAAGAGACACAGCTCGTCAGTGTGTTTAACTTTTCTGTGCTTGAAATTGCTAAACATTTTAAAAGTTCAACTTGGACATGGATATTTGGCCATCTAGTGGAGATCACTTCTAATCCACCAGATGTACATAACGTACACAGGCAAAGTATTGCCAACAATGCCACTCAAGCTGCCACTGCTTTTGTGCACACACAACCAGGCATAAAGTATAAAACAGGCCAACTTGTTTTGGTAAAATATGTCTTTTCATACCCGAGTTAAAGAGCTGTTCAACTGTCCTGCGTTCCATAATTGAGAGTCCTTCATGCAGATAACCCACACCATTAGAGAGGGTCTCTTTCAGTGCACCATCAGACAGCTTCTCCAGGATTGGAGCCAAGTCTTTCTCAGAGCAGTGTAGGAACCTACAGAGCAATACTGAAAATCAATCAGAGCTGAGGAGTGGAGATGTTCCAGATCTATCATTAAAATCTAGCCTTAGCATCAAACAACATATCAAAGTGAAGGCAAGTATGAACAAAGAGCTGGCTAGGCCACTGCACCTTTGTGGAACCACATCAGCAGCACAGAAGGTTAATATGTCAATGGCAGTGAGACGAGTCTGTCTCCGAGAAGGTACGAACACCAAAGATGGCTTGGATGGAGAATGCTTCATGATGGTATGGTACACAGGTTTAGCCATCGACAGAAGCCGGGTTTGTGTGTGACTCACGTTGAAACCCTGTGGGGGGAGAAAGAAGAATAATAGGAATATCTATATCCGTATATCTGTTTTTTAAAAATATAAATAACATGTTAATAAGCATGGAATATTTCTTCACATTTCAGGTATCAAAATATGTACATCTTGCCAACTTTGAACAATTTTCAAATCAAATCAGTGTTTGAGCCAGAGGCCTGTACCTGAATGTGAAGCTCCAGTGGCACAGGCCTGACATTTGGGTGGAAGTTGAACGTTGCAGTGGTGCTACAACCCAACCAATGGGCCACATCTTTAGCATTTGACAGAGATGAGCTTAGTGCCACAATGCGGATGGGACGCTCAATCTGAGAGGAGATGTACCTCATTCTTGAGCAGATTACTTCTAGGACAGGCTAAAACCGCAGGGGAAGAGGAATTTTTTTTTTAGAATTAATCAATGCATATTTTCACACCAAAATAAATAGCCTACATGTTCCTAAACGAATCACGTTTACAGCATTTATACTATATTAAATCATTAAATAGCAGTAACATCAAACCTAGGAAAAGCACACCAGGCCTGTTTATAAAATGTGCCTTACCCCATTCTCTCCACCAATGAGATGAGTCTCATCCACAATGAAGAGACTGACATTCTGGACATTCTTCCTTTGTTTCCATCGGCGGGACAAAATATCCCACTTATCTGGGGTGCTGATGATGATGTCACCTTTTCCCAGTAGCTTGAGGTCAGTGCTAGTCTCTCCAGTGAGTATAACTACCTTCTTATTCAGAAGACCTTGAAACTTCTGGTGCCAATCCACAAATACCTACATACCAACAGTAGAAAAGTTTACTTACTTTCTATTCTAGGAAAAATATGTTATGCATTGAAATTAATAAGAAAGTGTGCATTTCTAGTGTCTTAACGAAAACAGACAAGCAGCACCTCATTCCCCAAGCAGTGGACGGTTACTGTAAAACCCTGTAAATACATGCACCCATTATCCATTTACAGTACTTTGACAGAGAGGGCTCTGTTCTCTGATCTTTCATGCTGGAAAATTGAGTCAAGTCGAAAGATTACAAGAGATGGGGGAGGAAAGGCTTCCAGAGGTGTCAGTAAATATCAGAAAATTCAAAAACACCAACACAACTGTCAATCATTACAGGTCAACATGCCCATTCTCTTATCTAGCATTTATTGTTGGGAAAATAAGACTGAATTATTTACATTTTTTGAGGGAGAACTTGTAGCATCATATGCTGTGCTCCTACACAAAAAGCATAAAGGCTGGCAGGCCTGAGCTAAGCAGCTAAGAGCTGGATCTGTTCATCCCCTGTATTAAATCCACTTAAAATTTACAAAAATTAGCAAATTTGAGAGACACGGATAGGGCCACTTCTGTGCACACTCCCTGAGACTCTCCTTAAGAAAACATTAAAGCAGGAAATTCAATTAGTAGCCCATGTACAACTTTTAAAGTGTGGATTGACGTATTAGCTGCATAAATAAAACGGACTAATACACGTCCTGAAGCTGGTGTTTCATGTTCACCCAAATACGAAAATTCTGTCAATCACTCACCCTCATGCCGTTCCAAACCCGTAAGACTTTCGTTCATCTTCAGAACAGAAATTGAGAGTTTTAATGAAACCTTGGAGATTTAAGTTCCTCCATTTACAGTGCAAGTAACCAACACTTTCAAACTCCTAAAAGTTCACAAAAGCATCGTAAACATAATCCATGTTACTCCAGTGGTTTATGACGTGATATGAATACTTTGTGCATGCAGAAAAACTAAAATTACAACAAAAAAAATTAACATAAAAAAAAAAAAGTCAAGCTTTGCAAGTCCTGCAAGTCCTCCTTTGTTACAAAGATTGTTCTTTGACTCAGTTTTAGTACAGTGTCAAAGTTTTGGTTACTTGGACTGTAAATGGAAGGACAAATCTCCCAGGTTTCATTTTGCACCAAAGATGAAAAGTCTTATGGAGTTTAGAATGACATGAGGGAGAGTAACTGATGACAGAATTTACATTTTTGGGTGAACTATATCTAAGACTAGTTGACTACATTGCGGAATTGTTGATCGACTAGTAACAATATTGCGCAACCCTTGCTTGAGCGGTCTGTCAGTATGTACAGTATTACCCAGATGTTACTCAGTAGATAATGGGTTCATAAAGCTAGCAATTTCAGGCTTTCCCCGAGTTTGAAAATAAACCAGGCAGCTAGAAAAACCTTGGTTATGGTGAAATCAGGAGTTAATATTCCCTTATTTGTCTGCTTATTCAGAGCCTGCTGACAATTTATTGTGCCATCTGTTGACAGTTTAAACATTAGAATCTCTTTAGTAAGGACCATTTCCGATAGTCTTCTGGAGTAAAGCCAGAAGGGGGTTTCGAACAAATCGAGAGGGTTTTCAAGTCATAAATCATTAAAATCAAGACTTTACTTTTTTTTTTTTTTTAATATTATATATAAATGGTGCCCTGTCATATACAAATAGAATAATAAAAAAATAATAATAATTCGTAAACAAGAACAATACTCATAAAAGTGTTCACTATTAAAATAAGAAAGTTAAGTTACACCACTTTCAGTACCATTTTTTGTTTATTTATAAACAAATGTAAAAACAAATGTAAATCCAGTGTTATAAATATAAACTTAGACTAAAACTTTACACAACTGTTTGTCCAATTACCTACAACTGAAAAGAACCCAATACACTCTCCAGAATACATATTTAGGTCTGTAGTTTAACTTAGTGCTTTTTGTGCATCCATAAAATTATTATTATTTTTTTAAATCAGTGTTTTAATTAAACATTACAGATCTTAATTGCTCTCCCACTGTGCATCAACGTGTCTACACCGTGAGTGAAGAGAAACTGCCTCATTATGGACATCACTTCCGTTATAATAAAGAACAGAAATCACACCGATACAGCATATAATGACAATAAACTTAAATCAAACTAAACCTTTTAGGCAAAGTGCAACAGCATCACTGTCGTGCTTCAGTGCTACATAAATACCACTTTATGAAGTTTGATTTCCATGGAGTTTAATATAAAATGCTCCCCTGCCTTAGAGGACCTGGAGGTCAAGTTGGGAATAATAGGTAAAGTTGACAAACAGTAAACTGAAGAAAGTTATTGTTCGTGACTGGATGTCAGACTAAAGCTAGTGGCGTCGAATTACGTGCGTATGACATCATGTGCCACTGACTAGGACGCGGCTTATCATCTCAAGTGGAACACAAGCATCTTTTTTTTACTAACCAGAGGTATATTACCTTTCTAAAATTCATACACTAGATGGCAGTACATAGTGCATAGTATAAGTGTGCAGTACTTCATTTTGGACACAACTTTAGTAATTACTCTCCAAAGCATGTTTTCGGAAAAGTAGTAACGTAGTGAGTAAACGCACCCGTTCAGCACGCAGA
>CM022780.1:11843021-11975521 GCA_012411365.1 Ameiurus melas | reverse complement strand
AACGATTTTCATAATTGATTATTATCGATTAGTTGTTGCAGATCTATCTTAAACTATGGAGACTGTTGTGTGTGAAAATCTGAGATCAGAAGTTATAGAAATACTCAAACCCGTCTGGCACCAGCAATCATGTCATGGACAAAACCACTGAAATCACACAACCTGATGGTTGATTAACATTACCCAAAGCTACTGGCCCATACACAGCCTGCCTACCACCTCCTCATACCAGACCTAACGCAGATGTGTCACAGCGATATAATAATAACAAAACAATCAAGTCAAATGAAAGAAAAGTTTATAACATTTTCTTTTTCACACTACTCAAAATAAACAGCAGGAACGAGGATGTAATAAAACACATTCAAAATAAAAACCGGGCACAGCAAAGCATTAAACTGCCACATACATTTTAGTTTGCAAATATTTAAGTTTGCATAGAAATAGCAAAAATCCCATCATTTCCCACACTAATTTATTTCTCTTTATTTTTATGACAATACAAATTGGCATAAAAATAGAGAGAAAACTTATTTAGGTGTGTAATTGTGAACGTACATTGTCTAACATCATCCTAATAAATCATTAGGTCAGTCTTTTATTCAATTTGACTTCACATTTCTTCCATCACCTATCTGCACCTTGTTGTGAGCGTTGAAATACATAATTACTCTCAATTATGCTGATATGATTATGAGGCAGTTTCCATCCCACTTATCAGTTTACAAATGATTACACTTTTTTGCCACTAGTGGTTTCTACATACACATCAGGAGCCTGCATATATTTATGCACAAGAAAAAAAATTATCAATCATATAGTTTAAAAAAAATAATAATAAAAAAATGAGTACCTTGGGTCTGAATAGGGTTGAAGAAAGGAAACATGTTTTGGTAGAGGCACTCAAAGGCAGCATTTCTGAGAGCAGATACAGGAAGAGGTTGTAGGTCCAGCAGTTCTGTTGGAGGTGGATACTTTTCTGGCAAGATCAGGTGGCGAAATGACACTGGCAGCTGGGTCTCACATGCTAGGTGAGAGAGAGACAAAGTGTAAACAGTCAACGTGTCTTCACACTCACTCATTTAGGATTAAAGACTTTTCTATCTTACATAGCCAACGATCTGAGGTGACTCTGATGAAGTACTGTGGAGGCAGCGGCTCAAACACAGGCACAAAAAAGGTGACCAGGTGCTCGTCCTGAGCATACTTGGCCTTGAGCAGGAAATATTCATGGTGTAGGATCACTTCACTGTCAACATCTTCCACCAAGATCCAGAATGCCTCTGACGACCCATGTATCTATGAAAGTGTTAGAAGTTAACTCGGGGTGCAACAATCTTACAATTAAGATCAATGCATAAACGTAAAAGGCAATGATTGAAATTAATTGATGCAGCACACAAACTGATCACTAGGTCATCAATTATGTTCAACTGTCTGCTATGGATATCTGTGGGAACCTAAGCATAGAGTGAGATGAAAGGACTTGTTCTTAATTGGTCGGCACTAGGGATTCATTGCTACTGATATCAGTATTGATCCGATACAGTGCTCATGTAAAATTGCGTCGATACCAAAAATCTATACCACACAACGTATTGAACGTATAGCACTCAGTGCACTAATATTGTCGCATAAAGAAACACCAGCAGCAAAGCACAAATTGTCTGTTTTGGAAGTACTTCAAGAGTAACACCACAAATCAAAGCATAGACTACAAACAGTGTTCTGCCAAAATATCAAGAGAAGATACAATACAATAAACTTGATAAAAAATCTGAAGGCTGAACCTAAAATCAAGCACAATGAATTTGCTGCTAGCTACAGCACACAACAACCGACTGTGCAACAAAAATTAACAAGCTGAGAAAAAAAAACATCAGATAACCCCAGGGCAGTGAAAATAAGAGGCACCTCACCCAATATTGTTCTTGATGATCAACCACGGTCATGGATAACGGATTTCAATACCTTAATGTTTTAGGTTAATCAGAGATGAAGCGAATCCATTTGTGCAGGACTTTCCCGCATTATAAAGCCGAGCTTTGTAGGAATGGCTTAAATTATGCTCAATCCCTTGCATAAATTCAAATCCTGGGAGTGATTGACGGCTAATTGTAACCAATCTAAAAATCTGCATTAAAAGTTAAGAATGTAAAGATGAAGTTTAATTGCTTAAGCAATGTTGGATAGAATGGTGGACCAGTCATTGTATCGGCTCACAGCAGGCACGTACTATGCAGCAATTAGCGAAAGTTTTGTAGAGAAATGAAAACCACAACAATTTTTTCACTCACACAAATGCTCCCCAAAATAGATTGAGGTCACACAGATTAGGAGCATACGTGACCAAAATGGTCGCAGTTTCAAACCTTGTCTGGTCAGTTAACAAAATGTGACTTCCAATTCTAGCTCAGATGTGACGAAAATATCGTTTAGCTGCATAAATTAGTGTGGAACGCGAAAGAACCCCAACCCTAGCTCTGTGTCACACATTCTTAATGAAACAAGAAACAGGCTTACAGCCAAACATGCAGAGATGCCGGTCTTTATCAAAAAGAACCTGCCACTTGTATTTTGTTTTTTAAAAATAGGATTCCTAGTGCACAGACATCTAGGTTTCACTCTAGGAACCACTATCTTCAAATAACTAGTCTGTGGAATGCCCATGTCGGCTGAATTCCAATGAACATTCTTCCCAAGAGTTGCAGTATTGCTGTTGCCACAAAGCTGTTCCATTGAAAAAAGATTTCCCCCTGAGAAATAGTTTTTGGTTAACATGATTAGACTCCATTTTAACTCATTTTTAACTGTAAAGTGCTTAGCTGCACTGTTCACAAATTGTCGTACATTTGATGTTGACTAATAGAATTCTTCAAATTATGTCTCACAGTACTTCGGTTTATTTATATATATATATATGAAAACAACAACAACAACAACAACAACAACAACAAAAAAAACGGTATAGGTAAGTACTAAAACGAAATATCGTATTCGTACTACATCTTAAAAATCTGATATTGATGCATCCCTAGTTTGCACTACACGGAATCCCGGAATGAAAACTGAGCTGATGTACATGCCAACGGGGAGTCTTCTGTAACTAAATATCCAACGTGGATTATTCAATCACACACGTGGATTTCCTTGGAATTGCCGAAATGTCTTGATGGGGAACCAGCACAGATTATCCTGAACCAGCCAAAAATCAATGGCGCGATGAGAACCAGCTGTGCATGCATTTTGGGACACTCTTTAATGGACTTCTGAACCTGCTAGAAGAGCACAATTTTTCTTGCTACTGCGTGTGTTTTGTAGAGGTCCGAGTGTTACACTAATGTGTAAATAATCTAACAGGCTACCAAGCTGATTTACTAGGATACTTTTAAAATAGTCCTTCTCTACTTGTCATCATTTGTGAACTAACCATAAACCTACCTCAGATTCTGAATAAAGTTGGTCACAGGGGACTGAATTGGAATGGATATCAAAAGTGAAATCAAATATAGAATCCTTGCATTAAGAATAGAAGTCGTACTGTGTTCAAACCCAGATAACTGACCTTTTCATCCCATTGGAAGTCTGGTGTGATTGTGAGCTCCACTTTAAGTGTGGAGCGGGTGATGGGCTGCAGATGCACTGCCAGGTCCAGTTTGGGGAACTGATGCACATACTTGTGTATGGTTTTCCCTATCTTGGGCATACGAATCAATTCACCTGAGGGGAATAGAACATTTTTTTTTTTTTCATGGAAGCAAGTCATGAGTTATGGCAAAAAGTAAGATGCTCTTGACATTCCTAAAAGTAGATCTCCATGTATGTAGCACTAACCAACTTCATTGTGGTTTAGGTCATACAATCGTTCAAATGGAAAACTTTTTTTCTCAATCTTCTTGATAACTTCTTCAGGAAGCTTGCGGAACTGTCGCAGAGGAGACATAGACTGCCACCTGAGCCAGGAACATGGAGTTTTAGACATGCATTTAATGATCACTTTGAAATGACAATACTGAAATAATGTATTAAACCAATCTTACACAGAAAATGTATTCCTAATACATTTTAAAAATAATATATATAAGAAAGTAATTCTTAATGATTTACATCCTTTTGTCGATCATCTTGCAAAGGTTCATGGTCTTGTCTGTGAGCTGTGCCCAACCTCGGCTCAGAACAATCTCAAAGATGGCCCTCATCAGCCGACCTGCACTCTGGACACAAATAGAACAAAATAACATTATGGATTGAAGTGCTGTCCTGTGCTTTCGGGAGCATAGGAGTATTATAAGCATATGAGAAGGGTTCTTATTGTAATAAAAAATAAATAGTAAACTTGCCTGGGTAACATAGACCATGTCAGCCATTAGAGCAAAGCCCTCTAGTTTGAGTTGGGAGATGTAGGCCTGAAGCAGAACATTTATCTAACAAAAGGGACAATGCATTATACATCTTGAGGACTGACATTATAAACGGGTATGATAATAGCTTTTCTCTCACACAAACACACCTTAGCACTGGGTTCCTCAATACTCTCTTTCACTGGAATCGGCACCCTTTCCAGAAGCTTCTGAAGCTCAAGTTTTTCCTCCTGTCAGTCAGAAAACAAAACTATGTTACTTTCTATATAGAATCTATAATTTTATTCAGTTAATCAGGATTTATTTATACAGATCTATAATTTGACAGAGCTAATATAATCAACTACACTAGCAGACATGGACATTGAGCACATGCTCTTATCTACACTTCACAATTAAGTGCCACTGAAGACTGCTCAGTAGCTTTTCATGTCTTCTACAATTCATGTGGCCAAGTGAGGTTCGTGTGTGAGAATTCGAGCTCGACATGAATTTGCACTCACTAATGCAAATTCTGCAAAGAGAAATAGGGGTATAGTGCAACAAAAAGTATGTGTTTACACTGTACACCACCAGGACTCATGCTGTAGTTTTTATTTCTTGCTAATAGCATAACATTCCAAATCATTTCTTAGAGAAGCAATACATTATGGCCCCCCACACAAATACCGGCAGTGCATGAAAAAACTTGTGGACAAGCCCCAAAATGAATCAGACTGAGAAAGTCGTATAGTGTTCACCGGGCTTTAATGATACTGATTATTTTACAGTTCAATCACTGTAAATACTCAAAACTAATAATACTGGCCATGAATAAACAGTGCAATGTACATCTATTAAAGAAATATTCTTTATTATGCCTATTAAAGAAACTTGGTAACACTTGGGGGTGAGATGGAAATATTTTTCATAGATTTATTTCATTCATGATGCACTAATTCTATATTCCTTTTTAGGGAACCCAGGACATCCAAGTGGGTATGTCATGAAAAGAAAAGAAAAGAGAGAAAGAAAACCACAAAAACTAAGACCTGTGGCCTATGCATCAAGAAATCTAAGAATCCGATCCTCTAAGCAGTAACCAGTAACAAGCAGAATATAGATTCAATGAAGGCTAATCATTTGAAACCAAACTAGAGATTTTACAGTTTAAAATAAACAAATAAAATAAAAAAAGAGAGAAGTAAAAAGATTAAAATTACCTCTCTCACTGTGATGTTCCTGAATTCAGAAGAGAGGGAGAACACCCTGAAGAGCTCGATTTCACTGAGTGTAGGCTTTAGCAGCTGATTATAAGTCATTATGGAATCGTGTGTGATGTAGAAGTGACTGGCAATGCGGCCCAGGTCTGTCACCTAAGAAAAATGTTGGATTATGTAGGATTAATTATCAATCATAGCTTGATGACAATCAGATAATCATATGTTTGTACATTTCTTTTCAAAGCCTGACAGTATCAATGTGGTTGAAAGCTTGAATCTGAAAAGTGTTGGTTAATTTTCAACAGCAGAAAAGATCTGAAGTTTATACTGTAGTTTATACAAACGTTTTCATTCCTAGAAGAGCTCATTATGCTCCACAAAATCTACGCCACCTAATAAATGGATTAAAACATGTTTATCAAAAAAGCTTATAATTGTATTGTATTTATAAAAGTTCTTTAATAAATTAAGATAAATATAACTTAATATAAGATGAATGCTAGCTCTGAAATACAAAAAAAAACAAAAAACTTGCGTTAAATCTTATTTAGCCTATTTCTCCATTTGTTCACCTATATATTATTGTTGTGACAGTTGCAGCTATTGCAGATATTCTGAATAAATATGAGTAACCTCTTTTAACAGTTTAGTGCCATTTGGTATAGAGCTTTAAAACATTTATGTCGTTATAATGTTGAATGAACAATCTAAATTTTTGTCATCATGAAGCATGTTGTAGCAAGAGTTGGGCCCACTATTCACCTGGAAGCTCCCAGTCCTCTTATCATATTTGATCAGGTTGCTTTTCTCTAGTACAGTGGAGGCAGTGTGCACAAGGTCCATCCTACGCATCTCCAGCAGGGGATCAGTGTTGCGCTCATCATGGGAAACCCCGTAGAGTGTCGGGTTACGCAGCATCCGCACATACAGATAAGTGTAACCCAGCCAGTTCACTGCATCCTGAAACAGGAAGAATACAAGAATGAAATAGGATGATCATCTAAGAAGTGATCTGCTTCAATATCTAAGCGACCTTCTGGTTTTATATGATCCGCAACACCTACTTAGATCAAAAGATGCAGGCTATTTGACGGTACCCCAAATAATGAAGGCTACAGCTGGGGGAAGAGCCTTTGCTTATAGAGCCCCACAGTTATGGAACAGTCTTCGGGACTCAGACACAGTCTCAGTGTTTAAGTCTAGGCTTAAAACGCATTTGTTTACTCGAGCCTACCCTGACTAGATTCTATTTTTACTACTTCACAGTCATAATCATCTTTTTTCTCCCTCTCTCCTTTTGCCGAGCCCCACACGAATTTCTGGAGATACTGTAGATCCAGATCATTTCAGCCTCTGGATGGAGCTCAAGTCTCGAATCTTCTCTACTGGGACTACGGCTGCTCCTAAGACCATACAGACTTCATTTACATCCATATTGTACTATTTCACACTATCTGTTGTTACCCAGATGAGGATGAGTTCCCTTCTGAGTCGGGTTCCTCTCAAGGTTTCTTCCTTTAAACATCTTAAAGTGGCTTGTTCAGTTGGGATAAATTCACACATTTAATATCTGTATACCGTGATTATATTTCTGTAAAGCTGCTTTGAGACAATGTCTGTTGTAAAAAGCGCTATACAAATAAAATTTTATTGAATTTAACTTTGGACTGTGCTGTACAAAATAAAACAAAAAAATGCTTGGGTTGTAATACCATTATCATGCTGAAATGCATTATTTTTGTTTAGCAGCATGGTCTGTACTATGATATTCTGCTTATACAGCAGCGATTTTCCAATGATTAAACATTTTAATTTATTAATAAAATTACCCATCAAACTTATGGTTTATACAGTCACCTCCAAAACCATTGGAACAACAAGGCCAATTCATTTGTTTGTGCTATACACCAAAGATATTCGAGTTGGGATCAAAAGCTGAAATCCTAATCTCTTGTTCTCATAGCCTTTATTTCATGGTATTTAAATGTAGATGGTGTTAAACAGCATAAAAATAGAACCTTTTGTATCACACCACCCAATTTTTAGGCGAACTTTTAGGAACAGATGCATTTTGAAATAAATTCAATAATATTTGTATCATATGTCTTGCTTGCTGTAATATCAAGCCTGCATGTCACGGACATCACCTTGTTGGTTTCTTCTTTTGTGATGCTTTTCCAGGCTTTTATCACAGCCTTTTTCAGTTGATCGAAAGGAGGCTTGCTGAGACTGAAGGTAGAAACAGTCTCTAAGTGCCACATGCCTAAATCACCCCCTAGGCTTTTGAGATTGTGTCTAGTGGCCAGACAAATGAAACGTGGAGTTTACATGTGTCATTACCGCAGAAAAAATACCAGAAGCTGGTTATGACTCATTTGTAGCTGCAATGGCCAGCTGTTCAGTAAGGGCTTTTTTTTTTTTTTTTTTTAAATTTAGTAATTACTCGTTAACAAGATCAGGAATGCTTGTAAAACTGAAGTCAGGAATGCAAAAACATAATGGGTTATTAGGTGGAACTTTGCTCATTATAAAATTAAATAAAATTTTCTAATCTATTTTATTCATTTTCAATAATGGACATTGTTACAAAGCAGCTTTATAGCAATCCAGAGGGAATGGTGGCAAGAACAAGTCACACTGAGGTAACAAGAGGAAGATGCCTTGAGATGAACCAGACTCAAAAGACTCTAAGCCATCCTCATCTGGGTGACAAGAGATGCAATTATAAATAATTTTGCTTCTATATCTGTACATTATAAAGTCAAGCAGCGCCAAGTGTCGTAAGAAACTGGAGTATGAATTCAAGGACCTTTTCACAAAAACTAAGCCTATAAAACTAAGACTGCATGTGGTCTCTTGTGATCAGCAATGAAAATACAAAATTCTTGCATAGAGAAGTAACCCCTTCACACACTAGCACTATAACAATGTGCCAAACCTGACAACAATTTTCATGAAAGATTATTTATGGTGCATGTAGAAGTCTTACCTTAGCATTCTGGACATTGCCCAGCACAATCTCAGCATTGAGCATGTCAGGGAGTTTGCCTAACATTTGACTCTCTATAGGCAACTGCTGGTTGAGCAGAGACAGGTAATACTGCAGCTCTCCATGGGATGTGATCAGAATGCCCTCTCCTTTAGAGTCGTACTGTGGGCGGCCTGCACGCCCCAGCATCTGAAGCACAGAAAAATGGTACAAAGAAGAAGAAAAAAAGAAGAAGAAGAAAAAAAAACAAAACAAACACCCATTAACGTCTGTGTCAGTCCAAATTAGTTGCAGGTAATGGGCTACTTGAACAAACACTACATTTTATGTGTCACGGCAACTGTTTTTTCCGGCTCATTCACTACATCATAATTGTGGAATATTTAGTCGGCCTCAGCAAGAGCTCCCAAAGATACAACAAAACTTTTGTAAATTCTGTAAAGCAAAAAATTATTTATATAATAATGCAATTAAATGTGATCTAATTTAGAAAAAAAAAACCCTACTATAAACTAAACCGACAATATTTTAAGACCACAAATCAGTAGTTTCAGGCATGCTTTGTTGAGTTTTATAAGGAAATTAGCTGGCAAGTGTTAGGCAAAGTTGAAAGGAAATCTGTACAAGACAATGGTGAGGCCTGCAATGCTGTATGGGATGAAAACTTTGGCAGTGACAAGAGGTCTGGAAAGGAGAATGGAAGTAGCGGAAATGAAAATGTTGAGATTTTCTCTAGGAAAGACAATGATGGACAGAATTAGGAATGAAGAGATAAGGGCTACAGCTGAGAATGACAAGACTGAGATGGTGGGGTCACAGTGAGAAGGGATGAAGGCTACGTTGGGAAAAGGGTGAGAAAGTTAGTAGTTGGAGAAAGGAGGCGTGGTAGACCAAGAAGGCGATGGGAGGATTGCGTGAAGGAGGATTTAAGGACAGTAGGAAAGACGGAAGAGGATGCGTGCGATAGAATGGTCTGGAGAAGAGTCACCCGCATCGGCAACCCCACCTAGTGGGATTAAAGCCAGAAGAAGCAGCA
This sequence comes from Ameiurus melas, assembly GCA_012411365.1. Classification (NCBI taxonomy): domain Eukaryota; kingdom Metazoa; phylum Chordata; class Actinopteri; order Siluriformes; family Ictaluridae; genus Ameiurus; species Ameiurus melas. The sequence continues at coordinate 11,965,933 of CM022780.1, read as the reverse complement.
GCTGGCAAGTTACAAAGCATCTTGGAGAATCTGAACCAGTCTCGAAGTTAATTTAACTATGAAAACCCATTTGTAAACACGGTAAAATGTAAGGCAAGTTATTAACATGTAAAAGTATGTTTAGTAATTTAATAATAAGTCATTGTCAGGTACAATGCTTCTTGTTGGGTGTTAGAATCCAGTGCCTCCTTTTCCCACACACAGGGCCATAATGTTTTGAATACAGCAGCTGTCCCATTCAAAACAAAAATTGTACTGCCCTTTTTGCCGGTCTTCGCTGGTTCTTGGTGATTCTGGTTCAACTAGCTCATGTGGCGTGAAATGTCTGCTACAGACTTTTGTATGGGTGGAAAACGTGAAATGGTTACAACTTGGGTTTTCTAATCATCTGTGTTGACTCTGATCTGGGGAGCTATGGAAGCTTAAAGTTGTTAAATTTAGAAGACGTTGTACAGAGAAGGAGACAGCCATGCTCATTATATTTCTTCATTTGTCATTTCAAATATTTTGACAGACACTCATTTTGATCACATTACAAAAGATGAACAGTACCGAAGAATGTAAACAGTGCTATCAGAAACTTGAGAACCACACAATTTCAAAATTCGTCATAGGAAATGGGTACAGCTAGCCCATTGATCAATTGAATGACTTGCCTGCAAAATGTCCAGAGCCCCTAGCTCCGTCCACCTGCCTTTCTCTGGACTGTACACCTGTGTGCCTTTGATGATGACAGTGTGTGCTGGCAAATTAACTCCCCAGGCCAATGTAGCAGTTGACACCAGTACCTGAAATAAGAAGGCATTTTTGTAGAAGCAGTACTCCATGCTGGATCATTAACTACACTGCGCCTAAAAATCTGTAAAAATATCCGACCAATAGCTTTATGTATACACCTCAGTCAGAAGAGATAAACCAGCTTAAGCTAATCCAAATAATTTTATCCAATTAATAATCAGTTAAAGAGAAGAATAATAAACCTTAGTGTCTGATATTTTCACTAGCAGAATCTGCACATACATAATATAAAGTTCATAAAAAAAGCTGAACATGCAAGACTCATTCCATTGTGATTTTCACTTTTATGGTAATTTTCATTCTAAATCTACAGTGGCTCTAGAGAACAAAACACAAACAGCAACACCAAAAACACAATAGAAAAAACAAAATAACTAACTCAAAATGGAAAAGGCAGGTCCTTAATGAACATATTCTCGTTTCTTATTGGACATGGGGTATGACTATCACAGTGAACGGAACTATGATTTTTCAGCCTGTTATCTTGGCCTAACAAAAACGTTTGAATGAATCAAGAGAATTTTTTTCAGTTTAACACTACAGTCTGAGGCCTTTCAAACATTTTTGAGGTAGTCTGACATGCCTTTACATATTAATATTTCACCTTTCTAAAAAACATTCAACCAAAAATGCTACACATGCTTATATTTACAACAAACTCAACAGTAATTTGAGAGCAGTTAGAATGTAATGAATAGATTTTCTTTAAATCAACTGTAAATTTACACTTTTCAAATACCCATTTTCAATGGTGTTTGGGATACGATGATAAACACATTATAAACATTTATTGACAGGACTTTTGAGCTCTGAACCATGTACATGTAGGTGTTGGCTACACATAGGTGATGAAATCATGCAGAAATGTCATGTGGTCTGACTACATAATTATATATACTATAATAAAATAACTACATAGAGTTGTAGAACTTTGAATTGACACTTTTTTTTTCCAAAGCCAGTGGCTTACACAATGAATATTGATGAAAAAGGTGTCAACACGTGTAATAGCTCCCCTCCCCACTGTCAAAGGTAATTGCCCATCTGGGATCTCCTTGTGTCTCCCACACCCCACACCCATCCGGTCAGTGTGAATTGTAAGGAAAGAAGAGACAATAAAATCCTATTTACAGTTCATTGAAAACACTGTTCAACCCCAAACATGTAATGGAATACTGCAAAATAATATGAATAAAAGAACAATGAATTGTCAGTCCTGATCAGGATGCCAAGTTTGTCTTATTGAAGGCAAAGGAAGACATCACATGCTTTGTACTGGGGTTTTTGTTTGGGAGCAAAGACTATGAATGAAAAACTTTATCTATAGCTTATGGGTAATTAGTTGACCTTTCTGGTTGCTATGATACGTTTTCCTAATCTGTTACGTAGACAGAAGTTTTAGCAACGCAAGCTGCTTTACATAGGTTTTATCTAGAAAAGTGATTGATATGGTAGGCATAGTTGGCGGAGACAAAATAATTCATTAAACTCTGAAAATGTATGCACTATGAAAGGCTTTAGAAATGTTTAGCTGCAGCTTGCGTGCATCATGAAGTGCAGTGCTAAGCATGTAATCAATCATTCCAGGTCAAAAGCTAGTCAACAAAACTTACTCATCACAAACATCCTCTGCCGGATCAAGTCAAAGTTTGAAATGGCAATGTTAGTCATCACTGTCCTGATTTTTGGGTAAAATTAGCTCCAGGCACTGTGTTTCCTTAGAGAAGTGCCAGCTTTTCAGGTATGAGTATATCTTGTCACATTTCCTTGCCTCGTAATTACCCAATAACGACCGGCGATTTACCAGATTATCATCATATGAATAGCTCTCGTTGCTAATGGATGGGACATCAAGAGCTGTTTTCTGACTCAGAGACTGAAACGTGAATGCTGTTCATTTTATTCTCCACACAAAGCTCTTAAAAATGTGTGTAGTTTTGATCTACATACATTTGGAAAGTAGATTGTTCATGGTTTCAGGGGGCTGTCAGTTTTATGTTTGTAGGACAAAAACTCGGATATTTTGATGCGGAAGTTCAAACATTACATTTTCTCCTGCAGGAGAGTGCCAACTGCTAAGCTGAAAAGTTTTGCCCTTTTTGTGGCAAAAGCTTTGAAACCGTACCAAGCTTCAATGCAGTTAACAGTCAACAACCTAGCAACATCTTCCTCCAGAAATACGGCTGACCCATCGTGCTGAAAAGTTTCAGTTTTGTTTCATCGCTCCACAGAGCAGAATCCCAAAACTTCTGTGGTTTTTATTTTTTTTTTTATGATTTTGAACTGACTTTTCTTGTGTTTTTGGGTCAGTAGTAGTAGATCTTCAAGTTCTGTCCTGGAAACCTTCTGCATTTAGTACGTGCCATACTGTGCTCACTAAAACCTCAATGCTTGTTGCCACCAAGTCTTGCTGCAGATCTTTTGCAGTCACTTGAGGTTTTCTTTTTTTTCTTGTGTGTAAAAAAAATTTACACACAAGATATCAACAATGCACTAAAACTTTTTGGAAGAAATATCTTGAAAGAATAGTTCTTTCTTTGAAAGAAGTGTTTCAAATAATTTAGTCAAAGTCAATGTCAGATTTACCCACTTAAGCTGTGTGAGCTGAAGCTGAACAGTGAATGAACACCAGTAAACTGAAGCGTAGTGCTTTACTAGCAAGTTAATTAACACACCCCAATATAGGGCTGCACAATTAATTGAATATTGATCGCGATTACAATTTTGACTGTCCATGATTAAATGAACATGATCGACAGAGATATTGACATTTAAAGTTCGTCCTCCGCTAATAGAAAACTCCGCCGCAGATCAAATCAAGCGTTTCCTCCACTTACAGCCAATCACCATAGAGCGGCACAGGGATGACGTCATTTTGTAGTGCCAAAACCCCAAAACAGAGTTAGCATTTTAGCCCTTGAGCTGCCAGCCAGAGAGGAAATCATGACATGATGTTAAATGCTTGTTTATTTATCAATTAACCAACAGTATCCTATTGCTATTATTTTAACTCAATTAACAGTGACCATGAGCAGAGAGCTTACATTTAACTGTTTATGACGGACCTCCTGATTAAAGCTTAAACAAAAAAAAGATTGGTATCTGGAACAGTATCGGCTGAAAAAATCCTGATCGGAGCATCCCTAATGAACAGCATTAAACTAAAGTGCTTTGAGTCTGACGGGTAAATGAACTCATCCAATCACATCTTATGAGATTATTCAGATATATACACAATATACGCAGAGTGGTTCGAGAACTGACTCCAGCCCAGAACCATGACAGTTGAAAATGTCTGGTCTGCTCCTCTTAAATACATTTAAAGCTACACTATTAAACACTGAACATTGAGGTTTACTGTATTTGTTTACAAGGTGGGACAGGTTAACAATTGTTTTTTTGCATACAGTCTGTAAAATTAACGGAAAATATTACATTTAGTTTATCAGAAGGTAAATTAATTTGTCATGGCTCACACTATGTTCGTATATTCTGTCATAATTGACCAGATCAAGTTTTCTCATGCCTACCTGTGTTATATTGTGGCATGAGAAAACTCAATAAATGTGAAAGTGCAATAAAAAGATTGTCACTAAAATCAATTAATAATCGTGATAAATAAGAGATCTCAAGATTGATCAAAATAATCAGGATTATCATTTTGGCCATAATCGTGCAGCATCCTATACGCATGAGATTAATCAAACATTTACACAACATAATTGTAATATTACAACTTGCTATTGGACAAAATGACATGAAGGCACAAGTGAACTTGAACTTAAGTAAGGCGCTAGGTAGATTGCAAAGTCACATTGTGAATACACTCTCTCTGTAACTCCATGCTAAAACACAGACAATGAATAACTAAAGCATAAAGAATTCACAATATTGTATTACAGTAGTGTAATCACTCATTTCAGAAGATCGGGATTTCACAACAAAGGCAGTTTCTAAGATTTTGTTGATATGTTGCTTTAGTTCATATATCAAATGTGTAAATATTTGGTTAATGTTGACTAATATTCGATGCCTTATTAGTAAAACCGACAAATTATTAAATAAGACATGACTAAATATTGACTAAACTTAAAGAATATTATCATCAGAAAACAAAAACTTTTTATATTATAATATAGTCATATCAGTGGCATAAAATGGTCTTAATGTTTATCGTGATTATTTCTGGCACAATATATTGTCCAATACAATTAGTTATAGTAAGAGGCCTACTTGAAGTCAAAATAGGCTAACCTTTTAGAATAAAATTTTATATTTATTCGACGCACAGCGTACCTTAACTCAAACTGATAAGTGGGTTTCATCATCAGGGACTTGAAATATCAAGTTTATAATATTAAAATGTGCCTCCTGGCTCAATTATATTGATGGATCCAATAGTTTTGACGAGCAATTACTTTAAAAATGAATACACTTTGCTGTAGAATTTTATTGTCAGCATAGAGTAGGTTACTGTGAACTGATATGAGTGGGTCTGATCATTACCAATTTGAAATGTCCATTTTTATAATAAATCAAAATAGCCTACTGGCAATTATATTGACAGACCTTGTGATTTTGAAAAGCAATTACTTGAACATTCTAGAGTAAAATTGATTCATTTTTACTGTGAGCATAGAGGAGCTCACTGAACTGGTATGAGTGGGGTTTAGATTTGAAATGTCCCTTTTATTTCAGCATTAAGATGAAGTAAAATATAAATATTTTGGTGTCCGAGGCTTCCTCTATTTTAAGATGCATATATGCTTTGATTTATATACCACTACTGCTTATAATAAAGTTTCTTAAATGATGTTTTTAGTTATTTTTATTTGACAATGATTTATAGCATCTCTAAATTTGAGCGATTTTGCCATTTTTTTAAATGTAAAAACAAATAAAAACCTTCAAGCCCGTATACTCAGATACTGTGAATTGTTGCGTTGACTGTATGAGCTCACGGACACATGCTTTCCTCTTTCGACACCATTATCTCTAAAGTACTATTCAGACAGGACTTGTTTTCTAAAAATAGTTTTGAGTTACAATTATAACCTGATGTTTGATTCCATGTCTAACAGGGCTAACACCTTAGTGTTTATTACAAAGGAGGGAGTGTCCGTTTTATACATCTGGCCATTGCAGATGATCACGTGCTCTGGATTCATGCATAAGTACTGTTAATTTTAAAAAGTAAAATGTTTTAATTTATTGATTTATTTTAATTTATTGAAATAACTTACTAAAATAAACTTCACATGATTTTAGTGCTGGCTACTTATAATAAACTCACTGAAATAAAGACGTGATTACTCACATAATTAAAACATTAGATAATTGAGTGCAGAAGTTAAGGTGAGTAATCACCTGACACTGATATTACAGTGGCCAGTCTTAATTTACATGATCTGGCTCTTGTTGATTTTTTTTTTTTTTTTGCCAGGTAGCAAAAACATCCATACTAAATTGCATGCAGCAAGCAGAAAATGTGTGTAAGAGCTTCTACGGTAGTTCACATTGGCCAAATACCCAAGGAAAAGCGTTGAAGAAATATCGGCATTCACAAATATTCGGAAGAGGTTAGATTTCTCAAAGGATCATAGAGTTAGCTGTAAAACAGTAGGTAATTTGCTCTGGAATTTTTACAGAGGTTGTGTGAGGGAAAAAAACACAGACTTGGCAGAATCGGATAGGAAACCGTGAAGTACGTTTGTGATATGCGAATTTCTCTAACATAGCCCTGGAAAACTAGGCCCATCCGAAGTGCTTTTTTTCTAAAAGCCGTACACATAAAATTTACGTGTGGCTAATTTAACCGTGGTTTCTGGAAGAGTGGCTGACTTAACCGCACTGAAGCTTGAAATGACTTCAAAGCTTTTGCCACAGTAAGGGCAAAACATTTCAACATGTTAAGCAGAAGAAAAAGAAATAATTCCAACTGTTTGCACTAGATTAAGATAACAGCAGACTGAAAAAGCAGTGTTCCTTTCACTGTGAGTCATACCGTGTCCAATCAGAAACAAGCATGTGATGTTCATAAAGGACCTTCCCTTTCCATTTTGAGTTAATGTAATTGTATTTTAGGTTTTGCTACGTTGAAACAAATTAGTGTACAGAAACATCTAAAGTACACCTAGTTTAAGATATCTACAAACAATTCATTCGGAATCCGCAGTCTGAATGAATTTAAATGGATTGAGGAAACCGCTCCAACATGTTCTGAAACGTGTTCAGTAATGTGCAAGCTGTCCAAGAAATGGTGAAACCGTTTACAACACTTACCTGTATATGTCTATCAGCAAAAAGATCCTCAACCAATGTTCTGTCCACTCTAGTCATGCCAGCATGATGGATGGCAAAGCTATATGGCAGCAGGTCCTTTAGCTCCAGATTCTGCATAATTGATCAGATCAAAGGTGCACAAATGATCAGAATTGTGCATTTAAATTGGACTAGCATGCTATAATCGTGCAACCAGTGGTGTGTGAATGGGTGAAAGCAGTTCTACAAAGCACTTTACACTAAGGTTAAAAGGTGCTATATAAGTGCAGACCATTTACCAATTAAATCTTTCCACAAATCTTGTTTCTGCTTGAACCAAAAGTGTACAGTAATGTTGGGGAGAAAATGATTAGTACCATTACTGTGTGATTTGATTCAATCATGGTCAGTCTCTGAACACGGTAAATCTCAATGCACTCTCATTATAGTGCACCCTGTGAGCAGTTAAAATAGTTGTACAGTTCAGGAATAGAAGTATGTAGTGTATAAGTATATTGCAAGAGTAAAGGCTGACCTTGCATTGCTCTGCCTCAGTTCTTAAGACCTCAGTGGAGGCAGAACCTTCCCGGAGGAAAAGTCCCAATGTGTCTTTCTCCAAACACATGTCCCTGATTGCTCGTGCAGTCTTCCCCGTCTCCTTGCGTGAATGGACAAATACCAAGACCTGAGTTGGAAAAGCAAAATTTTCAGGTTAGCTGATCTAAAGCTGGGGCTCTCAAAAGCCAGGGACCCTTTCAACTGCTTAAAATAATAATAATAAAAAAAGCTGCAAGGAACATTTCCAGTGGCCAAGCACCCAGACTCAGTAAGCTGCACATTCACAGGCGGCCTACAATTGTTGCATAAGTAATCAGAAGAATGTAGTCTCATTACTATAGGCAAAGGGATTAAAAATATGATTTATAGTTTCTGTTGATTACTTTTGTTGAGACAGGTCTCAAAATGATGTGAGCTAAATTTGGTGAAGATAGCACTTCCGGCATGTTATTGAAACTTTTGACCAGTAAGTGGCGCCATCACAAAATGTGTTGCATAGCCTCAGGGCATGGTCGTGATAATGCATACCAAGATTTGTGTCTGCATGCAAGGGCATTGTTAAGATACAGCCTCACTTGTTTGGCAGGTTCGCGTACACTGTTTGGCACATTACAGGCAAACCATTTGGAATATTCAAACTTCATCTTATAACTTTTGAGGCTTACTCCGAAGATGGCATGTACCAAATTTGGTGGGGATTGGACAAAATTTGTAGGAATAGTGAAAATAGTTTAACAAAATCCAAGATGGTCGACATTTGAATTTCATATGTTGGTGTGCACTCACTTCAGCATACTCCAGGGATTGAAAGCTTAACTGTGAATTTAGCACAAATTTTTAAAATTAGTAATGCCATAAATGTTGGAGATAGATGCCATTAACATTATTATTACAATTTTTTAAACATTCCAACATAAGCCTCCACAAAAGGTGTGAATTATGGTAGAATGTATTTGTTGATGAATTTGGTCACATTATATCGAACAATATGGTAATGTTCAAGAAAGTTTAGACATTCTAAAACATTTAGGAAGAAACCAAAGTGAATCTGGCATGTGTTGGGTTCTAAATGCAGGCTAGAAGTGACTCAAACTCATAGCACAGTCAGAGATGAAGGTGGTGTGTAGCGGCATTTACTGTGACCCGAAAAACACTGATGAGCTACACACTGAGTGCAACACAGTCACACGGGTTTACCATTTCAAACTAAAATGAGCGAAAATAAAATCAAAATCTTTGCGGAGTTTCTTCCGCTGCATTTTTAAGATCTTTGAAACGTGAATTCAAGCCATTTTAAATGCTAATTAAGGCCTTATTTTTACATTAAGGAACTTTAGACATTTTAAGCCTTTTTAAGGAACTGTGATTTAACCCTGTAGATAAGTGACCGACTCCCTTTCATTGCACCTTACAGTTTCTGTTACTCACTGCTTTCAGGCATAATGTTTTACTTATGTTTACTTTGATTGTACTATTTAAGACATAGATCTTAGTTGTGCTGCCACTGTTCATCATTGCGAGTGAGGAGCAATGTGGCATCATTACAAATAGATCACTTCTAGATCGCTCCTGTTATAATAAACAGAATTAACACGGCATATGTGGAAATACAGCATATGACAAACCTTAACTAAACCATTTAAGCAATTTCCCCAGCCCCTTGCATACAGTGAAGCATTTTGGATATAAACCCAAGTCCATACTCATGTATCTCATTTGTGCTTAATAATAACTGCTTATTAATGATTTTAATGATTAGTTGTTGCAGCTCTAGTCAATACTTTTGCCCTACACTATGTGCCACCTCTGGGTATAATTATTTGAAAACATGGTATTAGCTGCCACTTCTATATGCAAAACCAGGTGACTGAGACCAGCTTAATAGTTTAGGAATATGTAAAGGACAAATGAGTGACCAGTATCTTCCTCCCAATTAATTCTACAGTGATTTTGTTCGTTTGCCCACTGACAAAAAATGATCAGTCTATAATTAATCTTGGTTGAGAACCTCCTTCCCTCAGCCAGGGCATTGAAAATGGGTCGTGGATGGCTATTCCAGCATGACAATGACCCAAAACACACGGCCAAGGGAACAATGGAGTGGCTCAAGAAGAAGCACATTAAGGTCCTGGAGTGGCCTAGCCTGTCTCCAGACCTTAATCCCATAGAAAATCTGTGGAGGGAGCTGAAGGTTCGAGTTGCCAAACGTCAGCCTCGAAACCTTAATGACTTGGAGAAGATCTGCAAAGAGGAGTGGGACAAAATCCCTCCTCAGATGTGTGCAAAAAAAAAAAAAGTCTTTTGGAAAAAAAAAAATTTTTCAAAAAAAAAAAAAAAATAATTTTTTACAGGTCAAATAGATATTTCCCTCATTAAAACGCAAATCAATTTATAACATTTTTGACATGCGTTTTTCTGGATGTTTTTGTTGTTATTCTGTCTCTCACTGTTCAAATAAACCTACCATTAAAATTATAGACTGATCATTTCTTTATCAGTGGGCAAACGTACAAAATCAGCAGGGGATCAAATTAGTCCCCCCCCCTCACTGTACACGACAAAAGTTCTTCTACTAAGACCATAGACAGGTAGAAGTAAATTTTCCAGTTATGTATGTAGTAGCTCTTAATGTCCTTTCAGTTAAATCATAAGGTAAAGAGAGCATTGACTCAAGTAGATATAAGGATAACTTTCTCATCTCACAATCATTGCTAAGCTAAGAAATACGTCACTTCATGATGCAGAAAATTGTTTGCTCATGATGTTTGTTCAGTCTCTAAACTGAACATTATTAACACCTTCCTGTCCATGTTCCAATAGGTAAATAAACAAGCCCCACTTAGTCAAGAATACAGTAGCCAGAGTCCCCACTAAAACCAGACAATTTAAACAGACACATACAAAGCACTACATATATAATGGCTTATAAATTAATGAATTATAAAAATCACTAAAAGCACCCCACATTACCCAAGTAATCTTTCAGTTAATTATGGGCCTGCTTCAAAGAAAAAGTACAGGCTCCATCAGTAGCTAGAATAATAACTACTACAGGAGGGGTGAAGCTCCTCTGCTGTCATTGCTCTCTTCCTTCTTATTTTTCCTCATTAGTTATTGACAGCTACACACTTTTTGTGATAGTATCTATTGTTAAATGGGTATTATGTAATAATGAAATTCAATTAAATTGAATTTAACTTTAACTGGTGAAAAAGAGGTCCGGGTAATTCTGATGTAGCTTTACCTGATTTTTTCCTGCATGTTCCATGATCTTCTCATAGACGATCTCATTCATGATCTGAAAGCGCTTGATTGCCTTCTTCTCTGTGATTCCTACGTATGTTTGTTCTAGAGGCACAGGGCGGAAACTGGGCGGGGGTGTTCCACAAAAAAGAAAAATAAATCATATTTACACATATATTGTGACCTTTTAATGTGTGACCATAAACAACATTTCTCATGGCTCGAGTGTGCCTTTACACAAACATGATGTAAAAGAAAATGTGCCATTGTAACGAGTTGATCAATGTTATTCACTTCACATATCAGTGGTTTTAATATTATGGCTGATTACTCAATCTACTCCAAAGATATTGGAACAGTGAGACCAATTCTTGTGTTTTTGCGATACAATGATGTGGGCTTGAGCTCAAAAGATGACAGATCAGAATCTCAGCTTTCATTTCCTGACATTTACACCTACACGAGTTAAACAACGTGGAACATGGAAGCTTTGGGGGCAAATCACCCAATTTCAGGTGAGTAAAAGTACTGGAACAGAAACTTCAAGTAAATAACACTAAATATCTGGTTGCATATCCCTGGCTTGCAATAAGTGCATCAAGTCAACAACCCACTGACTGTTCACAACAATCACCAGACTGTTGCATTCTTCTTTTCTGATGCTTTGTACCACAGCTTTCAGTTGGTTGTTTTGAGGGATTTCTCCTGTCAGTCTCCTTTTCTGGAGATGCTCAATTTGGTTAAGGTCTTGTGATTGAGCTGGCCAATCTAAAACTTCCATTTTTCCCCCTGATGAAGTCCGTACTGTGTTGACTGTATTTTGGGTCGTTGATTCATGATGAAGTTCCCCCATAAATTGGCAGACAATATTTCTGTAGTCTTCTGAATTAATTCTGCTGCTATAGTCATGAGTTACATCAATAATGACTAGTGAGCCCATTCCAGAAGCAGCCATGCAAGCCCAAACCATGACACAGGCTCAGCGGTCAAGCACAGTGGAGGTAGTATGTCCGGAATCACAAGCACACCCGGTCTTTCTCCACACATGAGCATTTCCAGGACTTTTTTCCAGAGCTTTTGTAACTCATCACTATATTTGCTATATCAAATATCAAATCTGGCCTTCTAATTCTTACTGCTGTTGAGTGGTTTGCATCTTGTGGAATGACTTTGATATTTCTGCTCTCAAAGTCTTCTTCAAACAGTGGATTGTGATACCTTCACCCCTGCCCTCTAGAGATTGTTGGTGAGGTCACTGGCTTCGGGTTTTTCCTTCACAGCTCTTGTAATGTTTCCACCATTAACTGTGGTTGCTTTCCTTGGTCAACTTGTTCCATGTCTAGTTGCTAGTACACCAGTGGTTTTTCTTTTTCAGGACATTCCAAATTGTTGTATTGAATATGCCCAAAGTTAGTGTAATGGCTCTGACTGATCGATTTTCCCCATTTACTTTCAAATGGCTCATATTTCTCTCAAAAAGCTCTCTGGTCTTAACAACAAAAGCAGTCTCCACAAGCAAAACCCAGGGCTCAAACCAAGAGCAGACATTCAGAGCTATTAATTGATTAAACAGAGCCCACCTGGTTAACAAGAAACAACTATAGGTCACATATTCCAATATTTCTGATTACTTGAAAATTGGGTGGCAGGGCTCTACTAAGGGGACAGGACAACTTCACCGCATCAAAGGGACGATGGACGGGGCCATGTACCGTCAAATCTTGGTTGAGAACCTCCTTCCCTCAGCCAGGGCATTGAAAATGGGTCGTGGATGGGTATTCCAGCATGACAATGACCCAAAACACATGGCCAAGGCAACAAAGGAGTGGCTCAAGAAGAAGCACATTAAGGTCCTGGAGTGGCCTAGCCAGTCTCCAGACCTTAATCCCATAGAAAATCTGTGGAGGGAGCTGAAGGTTCGAGTTGCCAAACGTCAGCCTTGAAACCTTAATGACTTGGAGAAGATCTGCAAAGAGGAGTGGGACAAAATCCCTCCTGAGATGTGTTCAAGCCTGGTGGTCAACTACAAGAAACATCTGAACTCTGTGATTGCCAACAAGGGTTTTGCCACCAAGTACTGAGTCATGTTTTGCAGGGGAGTCAAATAGATATTTCCCTCATTAAAATGCAAATCAATTTATAAATCAATTTATTTCTGATATGCGTTTTTCTGGATTTTTTGTTGTTATTCTGTCTCTCACTGTTCAAATAAATCTACCATTAAAATTATAGACTGATCATTTCTTTATCAGTGGGCAAACGTACAAAATCAGAAGGGGATCAAATACTTTTTTCCCCCTCACTGTATTAATTTACTGACGCCCGACACTGCTGTAGCTACACGAGCATGTCGCAGATTCAGGTCATTTTGGGTGATCAATAAATGATCGTGGTTTGCGAGATTGGCAAGTTGAGAGAAGCAGAATGGCTTATTTGCAGCATTTGCACACTTGTTCGGTTTACTCCGAAAAGGTCACTCGCACCGGTGCGCCTAAATATATTTTCATAGTTGCACAAAGCATTTTCAGTCGCAAATGCGAGTGAAATGGTCGCACTGAAGAGCCCTGCAACTCTCAAACCCAAATGTCTTCGGTGTATCGCAAAAACAAAACAATTGGCCTTGCTGTTCCAATACTTTCTGAGGGGACTGTAGATTACATCAATCAAAAAATTACTTTCTTGCTATTAGAAAAACTTAGTCGTGACGGGGTATTGAACCCTTTAAGTTTGGGATTTGAATACTTCTAAAACTTTGCTTTTCTGTTTAACCAACGCATCACGATAATACATTTTGAACCTTCAAATGTTAGAAACTGTACAAATCAAGTTGTAAAAACACTTTCCATTCATTTCAGGTTGTAACACTACAAAAATGTGTAAAAGTTCAAGTTGGGTGAATACACTGTAGGCTATTTATTTTCACACCGCAAAATTTACAACACACACTAACCTGTTATCAAAGTAGTAAAGACCCTTAGCAGGGTCTACACGAAGGCATGTGGCCACATCCTCATAATTTGGTAGTGTGGCACTGAGGCCAATGAGGCGCACATCCTCCTGAGTCAGTTCCACATTTCGGATAGTCCGAGCAATCAGAGACTCCAGCACTGGCCCACGGTCATCATGAAGCAAGTGGATTTCATCCTATAGACACGACAAAATAATTCAAGAAAAAAAAAGAAAAAGAAAAAAAAAAAACCCTGCCAGTGTGCTTTCAGTGTTCATGTAGGAGTTCCATGATCTACTTACAATGATGATGAGGCGCACTAGCTGGGTATATGTGCGTTCCCCTCCCTTGCGGGTGATGATATCCCACTTCTCAGGTGTGCACACAATGATCTGAGTAGCATTGATTTCTTCTTTACAGAGCTGGTGATCTCCAGTCAACTCTGACACTGTGATGCCATAACTAGCCAAACGCTACGGAAAAATCATGTACAGTGTGTTACAGACCATGCACAACCAAACTTCTACATCCCAAATACATATCTTTATCTGGTGTTAATTTAGAAGTGAGATGTATTATGAATATGAAATCTCAAATGGCAAAACCACTAATATACTGTGTTTGGGGGGTAACTTTCATTGTCTGAAGATGATCGGAGTCAAATTTGATGAAGATCCAGTGAACTGACTAGGATGAGAAATCCAAAATGGCAGAAAATCTAGTCAGGCAGAAATGGAAAACATATGGTATGATTATGTGATAGGCTCCAGGATCCCAAAGACCCTGAGAAAGGAGTAAGCGGTAGAGGATAGATGGGTGGACTGTTCAAGATTTCTGGGGATGACAGATTTATGTTTGTAGGACAAAAACTGAGATTTTGAAGCGGAAGTGCGAACATTATTTTCCCTCGCAGGCGGGAGAACCGCTAAGGGTTAAGTTCTACTGGAAAGGTACTATTGCATCAGACTCCAAGGATAACGTCTACAATGGGCTTTTCAATGCAAACAGAACATTGTCTGAGTCAACTGCATCAGTGTGGACATGCTTATACAGCATCGGTCCAGCAATCACACAAGTGGAATTTCGGTAAGACTGCGACACATGCTTTCTTAAACGTAAGCTGGCTTGTAAAGTTACCATGACACATCACCCTAATATAGTGAATTCTGTGGAGAGAACTTCACTGAGATACATGTAAATATAGTGTTACTGATGTTCCTGATCCAACTGATAAGTGATCTACAAAATTACTTGACTAATTTCTAGTCACAGCTTAAGACCATGACTAGAAATGACAGGACATGATTAAATGGAGGATGTGTCCTGTTACTAAGCTAATTGATCATGTAAAGGCCTGCACAGACTATACCCATGCTAGCTACACAGAAGAATGAAGTATATCCCATATTATAGCTATAAGATACATCTTGTAGATGTAATGTTAAAATTAAATTTTCTTTCAATATGAAAAGGCAACATTAGCTTTGCATGAATGTGTTTAATATTCTATAAAAGTGTTTTTGTGCGTGTAATATTCTCATAAAGGGGGGGCGGTGAGGATTATTCTCCTTTACTTTCTCACATGCTTAAAATCTTATTCTCTTAAAACTGATTCTTATTTGTGAATGTATTCTGTACCAGGATGTTCTGACCTGATATGTCACACCATAACATAAGTGGATGGAATGTACACAAGGAGACCAATGGTACACATTGTCATGCGATGACACTTATCACATAACGAGCTAAGGCTCTGTGTGTAAACACACACACAGTATCTCACAAAAGTGATTACACCCTTCACATTTTTGTAAACATTTGATTAAATCTTTTAATGTGACTACATTGTAGCAAAGTATCATTTCTTCAGTGTTAAGTAGTGAGTGTCCAGCTTGTATAACAGTGTAAATTTGCTGTCCCCTCAAAATAACACCGCCATTGATGTCTAAAGCACTGGCAACAAAAGTGAGTACACCTCCAAATGAAAATGTCCAAATTGGGCCCAAAAGTATCAATATTTTGTGTGGGCACCATTATTTTCCAGCACTACCTGAACCCTATTGGGCATGGAGTTCACCAGAGCTTCACAGGTCGCCACTGGAGTCCTCTTCCACTCCTCCGTGATGACATCACGAAGATGGTGGATGTTCGAGACCTTGTGCTCCTCCTCCTCCCGTTTGAGGATGCCAAAGAGATGCTCAATAGGGTTTAGTCCATCACCTTCACCCTCAGCTTCTTTAGCAAGGCAGTGGTTTTCTTGGAGGTGTGTTTGGGGTTATCATCATGCTGGAATATTGCCCTGAGGCCCAGTCTCTGAAGGGAGGGGATCATGCTCTGCTTCAGTAGGTCACAGTACATGCTGGCATTCATGGTTCCCTCAGTGAACTGTAGCTCCCCAGTGCCGGAAGCACTCACACAGCCCCAGACCATGACACTCCCACCACCATACTTGACTGTAGGCAAGTCACTTGTCTTTGTACTCCTCACCTGGTTTCCGCCACACACGCTTGGCACCATCTGAACCAAATAAGTTTATCTTGGTCTCATCAGATCACAGGACATGGTTCCAGTAATCCATCTCCTTAGTCTGCTGGTCTTCAGCAAACTGTTTGTGGGCTTTCTTGTGCATAATCTTTAGAAGAGGCTTCCTTATGGGA
Organism: Ameiurus melas; assembly: GCA_012411365.1. NCBI lineage: Eukaryota > Metazoa > Chordata > Actinopteri > Siluriformes > Ictaluridae > Ameiurus > Ameiurus melas. The sequence goes on along the minus strand of CM022780.1, from coordinate 11,949,469 downwards.
CGAGAGCCATGCAGAGTGCGGCTTATGGTCTGAGCACCGACAGGCTCAGAGCCGGGGTCTTGGCAATCTTCTTATAGCCTATGGCATCTTTATGTAGAGCAACAATTCTTTTTTTCCAGATCCTCAGAGAGTTCTTTGCCATGAGGTACAATGAATTTCCAGAGACCAGTATGAGGGAGTGTGAGAGCGATGACACCAAATTTAACACACCTGCTCCCCATTCACACCCGAGACCTTGTAACACTAACAAGTCACATGACACTGGGGAGGGAAAATGGCTAATTGGGACCAATTTGGACATTTTCACTTAGGGGTGTACTCACTTTTGATGTCAGCGGTTTAGACATTAATGGCTGTGTGTTGAGTTATTTTGAGGAGACAGCAAATTTACACTGTTACACAAGCTGTACACTCACTACTTTACATTGTAGCAAAGTGTCATTTCTTCAGTGTTGTCACATGAAAAGATATAATCAAATATTTACAAAAATGTGAGGGGTGTACTCACTTTTGTGAGATACAAATACATAGTGGCAAATATAAAAAATATACGAACCTTTTGGAATTTCATGGTTTTCTGCATAAATTTGTCATAAAATGTGATCTGATCATGAGTCAAGAGTATTGACAAATATGTCTAAAATAATAATAAAGAAAAAAAATTCTGATCCCTCATGTTTTTACTGAACACACTCATTCAACATTCAAAATGTCAGTGGAAAAAGTAAGTGAACCCTTACTTCTGACCCCCTCTTGGCAGCAATAACCTTAACCCGGCACTTCCAGTAGCTGTGGATCAGACCTGCACATCGTTCATGAGGAATTTTAGCCCATTCTTCCTGACGGAACTGCTTTAGCTCTGACATGCAACTCTTACTTAGCATCTTTGTCATATTCTTTGGACGTCTCATGTGTATGGCTCTCAAGTCATTCCACAGCATCTCTATTGGGTTGAGGTCTGGGCTCTGACTTGGCCACTCCAAAAGACAGATTTTGTTTTTCTGAAGCCATTCTGTTGTGGACTTGCTCTGGAGTTTTGGGTCGTTGTCCTGTTGTATCACCCAACTTCTACACAGTTTCAGCAGACGTACAGACATTCTCACATTATCCTGAAGAATTGTCTGATATACTTGGGAATTCATCTTCCCCTCAATGATTGCAAGCTGGCCAGGCATTGATGCAGCAAAGCAGGCCCAAATCATGAAGTTTCCTCCACCATACTTTACGGTTGGGATTATGTTTATGATGATATGCCGTGCCCTTTCTACACCAGATGTAGTGCTGTCTGGTTTTTCCAAATAGTTCAATCTAAGTTTCATCAGTCCACAAAACATTTTGCCCGTACCGCTGTGGAGTGTCAATGTGCTCTTTTGCAAACTTCAGGAGTGTAGTGTACTTTTTAGTAAGCAGTGGCTTCCTTCGTGGTGTCCTGCTGCAGATACCCTGCTTGTTCAATGTTTTACGTATTGAAGACTCATGAACCCAGATGTTAGGCAGTTCCAACGATGCCTTCAAATCTTTGGCTGTCATTCGGGGTTGTTTCTTTACCTCTTTGATGAGTCTTTGTTGTGTTCTTGGTGTCATTTTTACTGGGTGCCCACTTCTTGTTAGAGTAGCAACAGTTCCAAAGTGTCTCCATTTGCAAAATGTTTGCCTAACTGTAGACTGGTGAATTTCTAAAGTCTTTGAAATCACTTTGTAACCCTTGCCAGCTTTATGTAGATCAACAATTCTAGACTGTAGATCCTCTGAAAGCTCTTTTTGGCGAGGCTCACATATGCATGTGCTTCTTGTGCAGAGCAAACTCCAAAAATTAAAACTGGTTTTTATCAGTCAAAGTAGCTGCAGTCCACACTTCCAAACTCGTTTTCTTAACGAGGCTCCAGGTGTGCTAAAACCTGACTCCAATTAGCTTTGAGGTCATTAACTCAAGGGTTCACATACTTTTTCCATAAGCACTATGAGGATTTTTTGGTCGTTTATTATTTTAGGGACATTTATATTTGTCAATACCCTTTACTTAGATGAAGATCAAATCACATTTTATAACAAATATATATATCTCACAAATGACCTAAAATTCGTAATGTATTGGGTAATGTTTCACACACAGGCAGGAAGGGAGACCAGGCTGAAACAGAACTATGACTACACATTTCTCCATCTAGATAAAGAGGTGACGGAGGGGGTATGGGAGCAAAATGCTGAGATTTACTGTTCATTTAATTCCACCTCACGATACATTCAAATTCTAATCAATGTTTTTCTCACGACCAAAAAATAAACTTGTGCCCCGTCCAGTGTACAAACAGCAAAATTACAATGTTCAAAAGGTCAAATACATGACTTCCAATCATAATTATCTTGTCTTTCGCAGTCAAAAATGCATCCACTCAGTCAAGCATCAGTGCGCATTTTACCGCGTGTCATTTTTCGCCAGAACACAGCTATATGATGAAGTTAAGTAATAGCTTGTCATATTAAAATGGAGAAGTGGCTACAAAGCTAATCGGCCTGCAACCACACCAAGCAATGCTGATCCACAGTCCTCTGACAGCAGTGGCCCAGGTCCCTCTAACACCACATCCGTAGCAAGTGTAAGTGTACCCTCTGTTACTAGCCCAGTTCACCCTGATGCAGACAGCAGTGTATCCGAACTTGAAACACCACCTGTTCTTCACCAGCAATTCGCAGAGAAAACCATCAAAGAGGCGCAAATATGATGAGAAATATTTATTTGGGCTTTACATACGCTGGCAGTGAAGACAACCCCTAGCCACAGTGTGTACGTGTGCAAACATACTTTTTCATAACTGCATGAAACCAGCATTTCTTTGCAGACATTTAGAAATAAAGCATGCTACTTACTTTTTGCTAAATAAACCTCGAGAGTTTTTTGAAAGACATTTAAGACAACTCAGGAGTAGTAAGAGCCTTATAACAGCATAGGAAAACCTAAATAGGAAGGGTCTGGAAGCATTCTAGATGGGGAGTTGTAGAGTGGCTAAGATGGGCAAAACCCATACTATCGTGGAGGACTTGATTCTTCCTGCTGCGGCTGATATAGCTGGTTTATGCTTGGGGAAAAGGTAAATAACAAAAAAAAAAAAAACACAAACAAACAAGCAAGCAAAAAAAAAAAAAACACAACAGAGGGTACCATCATCAGACAGCACAGTTTGAGAGAGGGGGGTATGGAAAGTGATCTTAAATGTTTGGGGGGGGCCACTGTAAAAAGTTTGGGAACCAACCGATCTGGAGAACTTCTAAAATAAAATTAATCTACTGTGAAGAACCTGTCTCCAGATTTATCTTTACACTCATTGCATCTGACTTATTAGTTATTCTGGTGTAAATGACAACAGAAATAAAAAATTAAAATCACAGCTAGTCATTTCACAAGCACTTTAAAATAGCACAAGTTACATCTGGTAGTCCTACCTTTCCAAAGCTGCCAACCATTTCCTGTACCAATGAACGCATGGGAGCGACATAGATAATTTTGAAGTCATCTATGTTGATGGTGCCATCCATGTTTATGTGCTTGCCGATTTCTCTGAGCATGGCCATCAGTGCAACATTAGTTTTACCAGCTCCCTGTGGGTAACAAAAAAAGCAATAAAGAGGCATAAGTAAGCAAAGATATTGTCTCCCTGGTTAAAAGAAATGTCACAGATCAAAACAAAGGCTCCAATGACAAACATTTTAATTGAAGTGCTAAAAAGATACATTTGACTGCAGAGTGCAACCATGATTAACATGCTTAAAAGCAAGAGGTACACTTAATTCTTGCAGGTACTTTACAAGACTTGAGCACACCTTGGAATAAAGTGACTTGCACGCATCAATGAAACGGTAGGACGTTGTGTTTTCTGTAGGTCAATTTTGTCAGAATATGCTTGTCAGATATTGTGGGCAGCATCTTTTTACAAACTGAAAGCAGCTAATTTTGTTCTTAATCTTTAAAATAAAATATTAATTTTACAGAGTAACAATTTTTTTTTTATAAAAGTAAAAAATAAAAAAAAGTTTGAACACTCTGAAATAGAAGGGGTTCCCCCAACCTGATTACAACTGGGAGCTATTAGCTGGAAAACACAATGGGACCACAACATGAAGCCTTACATAGTCCAAGTTTACATTTGATAATATCAAAGAAAATGTCCATTTTACACATTTTTCTAAGGGTATGTCCATGCGTTTTTACCAAAATCACCTGTTGGAGACCCCAAAGGACCTTTAGTAACCATGGACACACAACTAGAACAAAAAAGCCACTACTCAATTTTCCTCATAATTTTGAGCATTTATGAAAGGTGACACTAAGCAACATATCCAGACATATATTTCAAGTGTTCATTCCTTTTCATTTTGATGATTATAACTCAGAAAATTAGAATATTACTTAAGACCAATACAAAAAAAAAGAAAAAAAAAGGATTTTTATAAATGTTGGCCAACTGAAAAGTATGAGCATGTACAGCACTCAATACTTGGTTGGGGCTCCTTTTGCCTGAATTACTGCAGCAATGCGGCGTGGTATGGGGTATCATCAGAAAACATAACTTTGGACCACTCAGCAGCAGTCAGGTTCTTTTTGTCTTTAGCCCAGGCGAGACGCTTCTGACGCTGTGTCTTGTTCAAGAGTGGCTTGACACAGGGAATGCGACAGCTGAAACCCATGTCTTGCATACGTCTGTGCGTGGTGATTCTTGAAGCACTGACTCCAGCTGCAGTCCACTCTTTGTGAATCTCCCCCACATTTCTGAATGGGTTTTGTTTCACAATCCTCTCCAGGGTGCGGTTATCCCTATTGCTTGTACACTTTTTTTTCTACCACATCTTTTCCTTCCCTTCGTCCTCTATTAATGTGCTTGGACACAGTTCTGTGAACAGCCAGCCTCTTTAGCAATGACCTTTTGTGTCTCGCCCTCCTTGTGCAAGGTGTCAATGGTCGTCTTTTGGACAGCTGTCAAGTCAGCAGTCTTCCCCATGATTGTGTAGCCTACAGAACTAGACTGAGGGACCATTTAAAGGCCTTTGCAGGTGTTTTGAGTTAATTAGCTGATTAGAGTGTGGCACCAGGTGTCTTCAATATTGAACCTTTTCACAATATTCTCATTTTCTAAGATACTGATTTTGGGGTTTCATTAGTTGTCAGTTATAATCATCAAAATGAAAAGGAATGAACACTTGAAATATATCAGTCTGTGTGTAATGAATGTATATTATACTAGTTTTACTTTTTGAATGGAATTACTGAAATAAATCAACTTTTTGATATTCTAATTATATGACCAATATGTATTATATAGATACACCTAACACATTTTATCTTATTTTGTTTAAAGATCCCCCCACTTCGTACTGCCCTTCAGATGCTAAATAAGAGTTACATGTCTCCCAGAAAACACAATACTAACAATTTACACCGATCATCCTGCTCAAAATTTTGCAAATTGCCCATGTCCCTCAGTGTGGAAAGGTGAAAAATAGAGGTCAACATCATATAGCCACTGTTGGCTATATGATGGCTATATGCACAATATGATTGAAAAGCAAAGAATGTGCGGCCTGAAGGATTTTTCTGAAGAACAGTGAGCAGCTTAACTGCTCAGCACAAACAAGGGGCTCATGAACCAAAAAAAAATTTTTTTGTGTGTGTTTTTCTGGATTTTCTTGTTATTCTGTCTCTCACTGTTCAAATAAACCTACCATTAAAATTATAGACTGATCATTTCTTTGTCAGTGGGCAAACGTACAAAATCAGCAGGGGATCAAACACTTCTTTGCCTCACTATATCTTGCCAAAAAATGTATACTAACTCTATTCTCTAGTATGCTCCGAAGTTCAAATAAACCCTTGGAGAAGTTAGCCCATCTCTCTTCGCTATAGACACTCTCTTTTGGAAACTCTGGTCATATGTTTGTACTTATTCCCATGGCAGTCTAAGAGTCATGTATTTCCTGAATCAAAGAAATGTCTTTGATGAATCAATATTTTTTGTCTTACTACCAACCCCTAGCACACTGGTATTCACATCTCTATTCAGGTAATTGTTATTCCCAACTCCACATTAAATTAGTAATAAATGAACACAATGAAACTCAGGCCTGAAGTTTGAACTACACAGCTTAATTAATTAACATGGAATGTTATGCTGGTTTGACATTCATTTCTGTGCTTTCATTTACTGATTTAGATGTACTATGTAACTATCTGTACCGACTATCAGATTTGAATTTTAACCATCAGATCACACTGTTACCGTAGGACAGGGGTTGCCAAAATAAGGGTTGCCGGAGTTAAAAAAATGGGGTACAGAGACAAACTCCTCAAGCTCATTTGTTTTTCATTTTATAAATTGATATTAGAAACATCGAAGACAGACTTTTTGTTCTATTATTTTGACATGTTACTGAGTCATAGACAAGCTACATTTAAATAGAGTGCATCTTGTTTTAGTCTTTTCACGATCCTGACACAAAAGCACTACCATAACTCGGCAAAAAAATTAATTAAACAAATTCTCCTATTCATCTACCTCTGATAAATATGTGATTTGAGACACTATTTTGTTTAAGTGTTACTCTAGAGTACAAACACTGAACGAGATTTCCAATTACGTTGTGTTTGATTTTTTATTTATTTTTTTTTTTTTAAGTCTTCAAAAGTCGGACTTGCATACCAGCCGTTTAAATTTTCAGGATTAGTAAATATTTTTCCATGCAAGGTTAGAGGTTTTGATTTGGGATGCAGCCCATGGCAAATAATCACAATGGCAGCAGAAAGTTAAGAGAAACAGAGCTTGCCAGTGTGTGTTTAACTGTGCATGAAATCAAACATTTTACCATTCAACTTGGAAATCTGACAGACGACTGTTTTAGCTCTGACAAGCCATCTAGTGAATGTCGTTTTTAAATCTTCCAGATGTTTACAAGATACACAGTCAAGTGTGTGAACGCTGTGACTTGCACAGCCATTGCTTCTGCATGCACACACAGTCGGGCATCTAGTATAAACCAGGCTCTATAATTATGAGTTCACTTGGCTGCAAACCTAGAAAAACAGGCACCCACTTTGATGTTAGGTCAGTGATGGTGTAAATTTTGTTTTATTTATGGACATCTTGTGTGAAACCAACACATGCGCCTGGCAGATCTGCTCGGTCATATAGAGACTCAGAGTACAGCCGAAAAAAGGGAGGTTGGGCAATTTCATAGAAATTTCAAGTTCTTTTTTCGCTGCACAAAACACAGAACTAAGCATTTGGTGTGAAAATAATTACATAATAGTTATGGAGCGACTTAGAAAAAGGAAATGAAAAATATACAAAATGAAAAATCTGGCATGATAACTGAACATGTAATCTTACAGTGGGAGCGCACACCAACAGGTTCCCATCCGTCTCCATGGTGGTCTTGAACAGCTTACTTTGGATGCGGTTCAAGGTTTTGAACCCCTCAAACGCTGCTTGGGAGTACTTTGGCATCTTCTCAATAGCCACAAGAGTCTGAAAATCAATTACACTAAAATTGTAAGCACTAGCATGCAACATAATTGCCACAGACAATACAGTAATGCATCTAAAGTTTCACATATCTGAGACAGAGCTCACTTTAAGAAAACAGTACTTCAAATGTTATTTAAAATAAACTGCTTCTATGGTGTGGAGGATTCATACAAATTAAATCTCCGTTTACAGCCCAAATAACCAAAAGTTTCAAGCTCCAAAAAGTTCATAAAGGCATTGTAAAAGTAATCCATGTGACTCCAGTTGTTTAATCCCAATTTGCAGAATATGGTGTAACTTCAATTTTTTTTTCTTTCGCCATACAATGAGACCCAGAAGCACTGCACGGTTTCCAGCACAGGAAGAGGGATGCTGTACACAAACCGAGTCACATAGAATAATCCTTGTATTAAAATATATCTGCAGATTTCAACCTAGAGGAAGATTTGCATTTTTTGTCTGTTGTCATGGCATTTTTTTCTTCGTTTGCGCTCACGTCAACATGCATACGCTCTGGTGCTCTCGGGAACATGCATTAGACATCGATGCAGAATTCAAGATATTTTGTGAATAGAGACTTAATTTTAGTTTTTAGTGCACACACAGCATTTATGTGCTTCATAAAATTGGGATTAAAAACTGGACTCACATGGATTACTTTTACCATGCCTTCAGGGACTTTTTGGCACCTGAAAGTTTTGGTTACAGTGACTAAACGGAGGGACAAGTCAGACAGATTTTGTTAAAATGTCGACATTTGTGTTCCAACGATCAACTAAAGTCTTATGGATTTGGAATGACATGAAGGTTGATCAATTGATAGTTCACCAAAAATTTTTAATTCTATCCAGTTGAAGTAAATAACTAGAGATGCAAAATTTCTCAGCTGATACTGATAACCGATTATTCAGAGTGATGTCAGCCGATACCGATAGTTGCCTTTTATGCCTTCTTTTAAATTAATGATTAATTTAAAAGAATTCTCAAAGAAATGCAAATAAAAACTTTATTCTCTCCATTTCAACAAGTTTTCTCAAAGTAACTGGTCTCAAACAGGAAACACATTACTCAAATGAACATGAACACATTAACTAAATTCTGAAGATTAAAGTAAGATTTAATTCATATTGACATTTATACTAGATTATTGATCAAACTGGTAATATACATCAACATACGTATATAACACACACACTAATATTATATATATAAATATATATATATATATATATATATATAAAAAATATATATATATAAAAATATATATACACACGCCGAGACTTCTGCGTTGTAAAATCTTTGTAAACGCTGTAATATCCGCACTGCAATCTGCAGTTTTGTCGTTATTCTGCAGAAGAGACCTGATTACACACAGCACAAAATCTATGTGTTTTCCCGGCCTCTTTTGATTGATAGGATATATAATCGATCCTGATCATTGGATGTTTGTAAACTGTCGGCCGATAGCGTGAAAAATAGCCTTTATCGGCCGATACATCGGTGCATCTCTATAAATAACACTGAATATTTGAATGCATAGCCCTTGCTTGCAATAAGATTGGACAAGTGTCAGACAATGTTTCAGTAAACTTCTGAATTCATTCTGTAGCTACTATCATGAGTTACATCAATAAAAATTAGGGAGCCTGTTCCAGAAGCAGCCATCCAAGCCCAAGCCACAAAACTACCTCCACTGTGCCTCAACGATGAGCTTGGACCATGAGCAGATCCTTTCTTTCTCCATACTTCAGTAGAGCTTAATCTAGGTTCCAGAGCTTTTGTGTCTCATCTCTGTATTTCATTGCAAATTCCAATCTTGCCTTCCAGATCTTACTGCTCATGGATGATTTGCACTCCAAGTTTTCTTTAAATGTTGGATTGTTGGGCCTTCCGTCCCTGCCCTTTGGAGGTTGTTGTTCAGGTCAGTGACACTTTTTTCTCTTCACAATGTTTGTCATCTTTTGTTACCTCGGCCCACCTGTTCCATTCTGGTTGTTGGTACACCAGTGGTATTTAACTTTTTCAGGACATTCCAAATTGAAGTATTAGCTGTACCCAATGCTTGTGCAATAGCTCTGATCAACTTTCATGCTTTTCTCAGCTTCAAAATAGCTTGCGTTTCTCCCACAGTCAGCTCTCTGGTCTTCATGTTGGTTTATCATTTTTAACAAATAATGCAGTCTTTACAGGCAAAACCCCAGGCTCATTTGTTTGGGCTAGGCCTCTTATTTTCAGTCAAGGGAAGGTGTAATGCTAATGCATACAAAAGAGATCCTATACAATTGAGTGTTTCCAACAGTTTGGAAAAAGCCCAAATATGGGTGTGATGGTGAGGTTTCCACAAATTTTTTTAACCATGTAGTGCAAGTACTGCATGGCTGTTTGCCTGAAAATGGAATTAAATGTACTTTATGTTTCTCCACTATATTTGCCACCAAATAATAAACAGATACTGAACAGCGATTTGATTGAAAGTTTGCATGGCACTGTACACTCCAGAACACGGATTCTTTCCAAAATGCACCAGCAAAGAAATGACAAATTGTGGTGGCATTAGAATTAAGTAAATTACTACAATGTGTGTGAACCTAAATGTATTATTTAAAATAAACCCTCACCTCATCCTCAGAGAAGGGCTTAGGTTTAAGTGCAGGTACATGAACCTCCTCATAACCTTTCCTCTGTTTGCGGAAGGAACCATCGGGCAGCTGGCAGCGCTTATTGGCCATAAAGTGACTGCCCTGGGTAAAGGCAAGGTCCTCTAGATCTAGCAGACGCCGAGCTGACATTGTCTATAAAGAGAATAGCAGAGAACAGAACCTCCTCAAAACAAATTGGAAACAACCATTCAGTCCATACAGGATTTTGTGGCTTGTGATTGTTGCGGCCAAAAACGCTTGATTGTCCTGTGGGTTTTTGACATAATCTGCAATGCAATTTGCTGAGATTTTGTGTACTTTTTCTTGAGCCAAATCTGCAGTTATTTTGAAAAAGTGCAAGAGTACAGAGTTTGCTTGATTTTGCATTCACTTCTGCAATCGCAAAATCACAAAATCCTGGACTGATCATTTGAGAGGTCATGCTAAAAATATAAATTAAAAAGCACATGGGGGATTAATAATAAAAAATTACTTGTATAGTAAAAGCTTTAAACCACCTGTCCATGGTCAATGTCCATTGATTCCAGATCATTGTCTACTCGTGACTTTCTAACTCTCTCTCGTCGGGATCTCTCCTCCTACAAAGAAAAAAAAGACAAAAAAGCAGTAGTCGTTTAAGGTTTCCTTCTACCAAACCAATTTTGACACAGCACTAACTACTGTGCAAGTCTATTGACATTTAGGTTTAAACTTCTGCGTGCAGAGAAAGTTGTCACAACGAAAAACACAGTATTCCTGCCAGAAAGGTTTTCTATTGACCAAACCACAAAATCTTACACCCAGCAGCATTAAATAGTTACAGACAATGAGAAGTGAAGGTGCTCACTCGAATGATGTCTTCTTTTTCAGTCTCTTGCAATTGGTAAAGAACTTTGGACAAATCCTGATCCGCTTCCATTTTGCTCATAATCCTCTCCTTCTCTGAGTCACTCTGAGCACTTGCCAACATGGTGCAGTAAAGGACTGCAAAAGAAAGAGAAATGTTAATGAAGAATTGTGAAAAAAAATAAGCCAACTTAAAATAATTGGTCAGGAGTGTCTTTACTCATGCGTCTATGCTGGCGTAGGACCTTGATGAAGTCGAAGGTGTTAAAACCCAACAAAAGTACCAACTGATTTTCACATTCTCGGTCATCAGTGGCAGTCTGAAAACAGAAAAAGAAATGGGAATGCAGTTATGTTTAGTTAAATCACAACATTAATTTCAGGATCAGAATCTATTAATTCTAAGAGCAATGCAACAAGAAAACAAGTAAAACTCCTAAAGGAAATAGAGGTCAAGGATCTCACCTTGAGAATCTCCAGAACCTCATCAGCTTTCTTCTGAGACACAATAGCATCGTCGTAGAAACGACTGAGCTGTCGCTGAAGCCAAAAAGCATCGATATCTCTTGGATGAAGGTCTTTCTTTTTATTTGTCATCACATCGCCTGCGCTTCCAAGCTATATAAATAAGAGAAAAGAATTGACCAACCAAATTCGATCATAATTGTTGGCAAAGAACATTATGATCAAATAGCTGGAGTGTGTTGTGAAGCAGGCTCTGGTGCACTCGGAAATGTCAGAGACTAAAAATGTATTTGATTTATGTAAAAAAAATAAATTAATTAATTAATTAAAAAGAAGGAGTTTGCTACAACAAAGAAAGCTTCCACAGGACTGCTGGAAACAAAATTGTTCATTCGCAACTTATAACTTCTATTTACTTTTTTTATTACATAACATTATCCAACTCCTGAAAGAGCTATCCTGTGGAAATTTCTTCCAAGCTTTCAGTCTATCTAATGTGACGGAGTAAGCCACCTAACCATGTTTCAAAACACCCTTTCCAAGGAACTGTTACAGTTGACCGTTGCAATCAATATTTCAAACAGAAAAGAAAAGAAAGATCGGAAAAGCGATAGGAATGCTGACTGGTAAGAACAGCAGAGGACTTACACTCAATCATTAGGGTACAAACACACAACAAACACTGCTGACCAGACCTGAGGCCTCATTCATCAATCATGTGTATGCACTTTTCTCTGCATTAAATGGGATTCATCACGTTTTGCTTGTGTGAGGTATCAGCATATATTTCTGCACATGCCCAAGCACGTTTCTGCAAGAACCACCCTAGTGGTAGAAAAGTGTAATAGAAACTCCACATAGTCAATTTACCTGCTAAGTCATGTAATCATGAGCACAAACATGATTTCGGTGCTCATAAAATGCAGATGAGAAAAAGTAAAGTAAAATTGCACAAACGAAACATTTAGCAATTGATTGGGATTATGCATTGTTTTGCTCATGCAGAGGAACGCGTTTTTAGCACCACTGTAATATATGCTGAGAGTGAGGAGTGGATCATCAGTTGACTTCATTCGCACAGTGCAGTTTTAGTTGATTTATATTCTAGCACAAAAAAATAAATAAAAAATTAGGCAACAGAAGTGTTTGTTACCCAGGTATATCCTGATGGGTTAACGGTCAACAATAAACCGAACATCTACACTTGGTTTTAAGCCTTCAACTTCATCTGTGAAGACACCATTTACTGCTAAAAGGGATAAGCCAACAAGATCAGAGAGCTTTCTATGGGAGAAAAGCAAGCCATTTAAAGCTGAGAAAAGAGGAACATCAGAGGCATTACAAAAATATTGGGCATAGCCTGTGCAACAATTCAAAAGAAAGAAGTGTACTGAGCAGAATGTGTCAGCCAAGGATCACAACAGCTAATGACTAACATTGTGAGAACTTAAAACACAATTTACACCAAGAAGATCCAGGAGATTTAACCCAGTAGCAGGATGCGCACAGCCCAGTAGTGGAATTGAAAATTGGGTAATGCAAGTCTTCCACTAAGTCTACATCCCTGCAATAAAGTTTTACAAATCCTTGGTGGCTTCACACCCCTAACAAAAGAACTAATTATTTTATCCAATGAATCGAAGAATGGTTTTGGCAGAAAAAGAGGAATTTGCTGAAATAAGAAGAGAAACTTTGGTAACATATTAATTTTAAAAACATGATACTGCCAATTAGAGAAAGGGGAGGTTACCCCAACTTTGAATGTTGGATTTAACCTTTGAAATAAGGGGAGTGAAATTAGCTGATACAAGATTCGATAAAGAACGTCTGACGTTGATACCTAGGTATTTAAACCCTGACTAAATCAATAAATATGAAAAGGTAAGAAAATGCTGCAGTATTGACAGGAAAACAGTCGCTGAGACAAAACTGAAGGTTTCCAGAACACCTAAGACAGCGGGCATAGAGGCAGTAGATGGCGGCACGCACAGTTGCGGCGGCTCACGGCTCTCCTTTTCAATGCTTTTTCTTGCTGTTTTTTTTTTTTGTATTATTTTCTTATTACTTGTCTGTGTACTATCGGCTCTGCGAACATTCGCTACACAAGACAGAACCTCATGGATATTGGGAACCAGCACCAGATACCCATCACGAGACTTTTTCATCACACGCACAACATCCCAGACGACATAGCAAGATTACCGGGCTCTCTGTGGATTGTTGTCGGATCCAGGAGGCGACGGAGACGGAGGAGGGAGAGGAAGCAGAAGCGGGGATGCGGGTCCGGCGTTATGCTAAGGCTAAGAAAACAACCACACAAGCCACCTTTACCGAGCCTGTATCTCTCCAATGCCAGATCTCTAGTGCATAAAATCGATGACCTGGAAATCGCTACGTTCGTGATTGCTGTGTTTTGATTATCACTGAAACCTGGCTTCATCTGAGGATACCCGACGCTAGCATGCAGCTAGCAGGCCGTGCTCTGCTCCGCTGGGACAGGACTGAGGACTCCAGTAAGAGCAGAGGGGGAGGGCTCTGCATGTATGTGCATGAGAACTGGTGTAATAACGAAACAGTGATGGATAAACATTGTTCCCCTGATCTCGAGTACTTGTCTGCAAGATGTTGGCCCTTTTATCTACCAAGAGAGCTAACGGTAGTGATTATCACGGCTGTGTATATTCCAACCAGAAACCTTGGATGACCAACCAGGTCCGCACACTCCTCAGAGCCCGCAACGCTGCCTTCAGGTCTGGTAATAAAGCTCTTTATAGAGCCGCTCGTGCCAACCTGAAAGGTGGTATTAAAGAAGCTAAGGCGGACCATAAGAGGAGCGTAGAGTCCCACCTGTCCAGCAAAAATAAAAACGGGAGATGTGGCAAGGCATACAAGACATCACAAACTACAGAGGCCGTGATGCAACAACTGGAGACCTGAGTGCGAGGCTGGCAGAAGACCTAAACTGCTTCTTTGCTTCGCTTTGAAACATCTCAACAGCAGCACTCATCTGCTCCAGTCTTGCCTCCATCCCCTCCTGGTTTCTGCTCCACTCTACTTACTGTGAGTGAACAAGAAGTTAGACGGATGTTTCTGACAATGAACCCCAGGAAGGCTGCTGGCCCAGACGGAGTACCAGGCAAGGTGCTTAGATCGTGTGCCCACCAGCTTGCCCACATCTTTACCAGGATATTCAATCTCTCCCTGGCCCAAGCAATTATCCCGCCCTGTCTAAAATCAGCCACAATCATTCCTGTGCCAAAGAAGTCTCCCACCACTAGCCTAAATGATTATCGTCCTGTTGCCCTCACCCCAGTTATCATGAAGTGCTTTGAGAGATTGGTCCTTGGTCCTCCTGTACTGTCTCTACAATAACAACGTTATCGTCAAGTTTGCTGACGACATCACAGTGGTCGGACTCATCTCAAAGGGAAATGAGGTAGCCTACAGAGAGGAGGTCCTGAACTTGGTAGCCTGGTGTTCAGAGAACAATCTGACTCTGAACACTAAGAAAACCAAGGAGATCATTGTTGACTTCAGGAAGCACAAAACTGAGCTAGCCCCCCTGCTCATAAACGATGAGTGTGTGGAGAGGGTCCACACCTTCCAGTTTCTGGGCGTCCTTATCACCGCTGACAACTCCTGGTCAGACAACATCACAGCGGTTATTAAGAAGGTCCAAAAGCGGCTACACTTCCTGAGGGTTCTCCGGAAGTACAATCTGGACCTGGACCCCAAGCTGCTGCTGAACTTCTACCGCTCGTCCGTCGAGAGCCTGCTGACATACTGTATTACGGTATGGTACGGTAGCTGCACCGCGGTAGACAGGGAGAGGCTTCAAAGAGTAATAAGGACAGCACAGAAGATCATTGGCTGCCCTCTCCCCTCCCTGATGGCCATCTACACCTCCCATTGCCTCAGCAGAGGAAAAACGATCATTAAGGACAGCTCTCACCCTGGCCTGTTTAATCTGTTGCCCTCAGGGAGACGCTACATGTGCATCAGAACAAGGACAAACAGGCTCAAGAATAGTTTTTTCCCAAAAACATTAACATTATAAATACACACATTTGTAATACATCTATTTACACGTTTAATTTTTTTTTGTGTGCTTTTTGTATATGGTATCAATATGTATGTGTACATGTATGTATATCGTGTATATGTATGTATATGTGTATATATATATTACACATATATACATATATACACACACATACACACACACATACATATACACACACATGTACACGTATAAATGTATGTGAAATATATATAATATATATATATATATATATATAGTTATATTCTATTTATTTTTTTTTATCTTATTCATTCTATGTATATGCTAGCAAGAAATTAAGACTGTGCATGTGTATAGTGACAATAAAGGCATTCATTATCATCATCAATAGGATCGGTAACATACAAAAAAAAACCAGCATCATAGAGCGACGATTTGTATTCTACACCGTTTCGGACTATTCCTTGAAATGAGTGGGAAAATCTTAATAGTATAGACAGAGGCTCAATAGCGACAGCAAAAAGCAGAGGGGGTAAAGAACAGCCTTGGCGACACCCATGTCCGAGAGCAAAATCAGAATAAATATCGTTCGTATGAACCCTGGCTTTAGGGGATGGCGAATCAAAGGAGGTGTAAAGGAGGTGAATCAAAGAAATAAATTTATCCAAAAATCCGAATTTCCTCAAAACTACAAACAAATACTCCCACTCAACCCTGTCAAATGCTTTTCCAGCATCTAAAGAAACGACAATTGCAGGAAGCTCAGCCGAATGCTTTGAATCAATTATATTGGAGTGTGTACAGGTATTGAAAAACAACTGACGTAAACTGACATTTATAAAACCATTTTGCTCTTCAGATATAAGGGAGCACGTTCTCTAAACAAGACGCAATTACTTTTGCCAACACCTTTACACCTGCATTAAGCAGAGACCGTGGTCTATAAGAACCACAGGAGGTTGGATCTTTATCCTTCTTAAGAAGGAGAGCTATCATGGCTTGTGTCAGAGTTGGAGGCAAAGACCCACATTCCAAGCATTCGCTGAACAAAGATAAGAGCAAATGGTGCTAATTTTTTAATAAACATTTGAAAAAAAAAATTAAATTGGAGAAACGTCCAGGCTAGGGGCTTTGTTAGACTGTATAGTTTTAACCGAATTTAAAATTTCTTCGAGAGAGTGGGGAGTCCAGTTGCATGGCAGAATTCAAACAACAGGGTTAACAAAGGTTTTGAAGAACTGCATTCACTTTAGTATTGTCTGCAAGAGATTTGGATTTATAAGGTGAAGAGTAAAACAGTTTAAAAGTAGCATTAATTTCCATGGGATCTGTAGTGACAATATTATAAGTGTTCAATACTAGGTATGAGACAGGAAGTGGCCTGTCGCCGTAGCTGATGTGCCAGTAAACGACTCTGTCGCAGTGGTCAAATTACACATCAAAGTTTGGGGCATGCACATTTACCAACAAAATCTGTCTTTGCATTAGGGTACCAGCAACTATAATATACAGTATCTCACAAAAGTGAGTACATCAATCACATTTTTGTAAATATTTGATTACATCTTTTCATGTGACAACACTGAAGAAATGACACTTTGCTACAATGTAAAGTAGTGAGTGTACAGCTTGTGTAACAGTGTAAATTTGCTGTCCCCTCAAAATAACCAAGCGGTTTAGACATAAATGGCGGCGTGTCGAGTTATTTGGACTAACCAAAAAAATATTACCAAATATTAAAAAGTTAGTAAGAGAAAAGGTCCATACTGACTTCAAGTCTGATACAGTCTGCACACAACAACAAATAGTGTATTATCTTTTAAAGACTTGTTACAAATAATGCAACAGTGTAGCACTTAAAGCTGAGGAAAAAACACTAATACATGTAAATAAACAGCCATGTATTTCAAGAAATTAGATGATTAATATTCCGTTATAGATCAGCAAAACACCACAACAAATTTCAGCTCAAAAGCACTTTCGGTTCCTGAGAAACAGCTAATTTAACCCAAGTCTGCTCTCTTTTAATGACCACACCCCAACCTTACCAAACATCCTCAGAAACTTGTCCTGAACATGATTTTCAAGTTTGGGACAATTCCATATAACCACGTATTAATTACAGCTGCTTCAGTAAACCAGCTCAGCTTACTTAGAATTAATTATACACATACACACACTAATTTTATATTTATTTATATATATATATATATATATATATATATATATAAAATATATATATATATATATATATATATATATATATATATATATATATATATATATATATATATATATATGAGAGAGAGAGAGAGACCCCTGCTGATCTTGTACTTTTGCCCACTGACAAAGAAATTATCAGTCTATAATTTTAATGGTATTTACTTGAACAGTGAGAGACAGATTAACAACCAAAAATCCAGAAAAATGCATGCCAAAATGTTATAAATTGATATGTATTTTACCCCTCTGCAAAACATATTTCCCTCATTAAAATGCAAAACTCAGTACTTGGTGGTAAAACCCTTGTTGGCAATCACAGAGGTCAGACGTTTCTTGTAGTTGACCACCAGGTTTACACACATCTCAGGAGGGATTTTGTCCCACTCCTCTTTGCAGATCTTCTCAAAGTCATTAAGGTTTCGAGGCTGACGTTTGGCAACTCGAACCTTCAGCTCCCTCCACAGATTTTCTATGGGATTAAGGTCTGGAGACTGGCTAGGCCACTCCAGGACCTTAATGTGCTTCTTCTTGAGCCACTCCATTGTTCCCTTGGCCATGTGTTTTGGGACATGCTGGAATACCCATCCACGACCCATTTTCAATGCCCTGGCTGAGGGAAGGAGGTTCTCACCCAAGATTTGACGGTACATGGCCCCGTCCATCGTCCCTTTGATGCAGTGAAGTTGTCCTGTCCCCTTAGCAGAAAAACACCCCCAACGCATAATGTTTCCACCTCCATGTTTGATGGTGGGGATGGTGTTCTTGGGGTCATAGGCAGCATTCCTCCTCCTCCAAACACGGCGAGTTGAGTTGATGCCAGAGAGCTCCATTTTGGTCTCATCTGACCACAACACTTTCACCCAGTTGTCCTCTGAATCATTCAGATGTTCATTGGCAAACTTCACACAGGCATGTATATGTGCTTTCTTGAGCAGGGGGATCTTGCGGGCGCTGCAGGATTTCAGTCCTCCACGGCGTAGTGTGTTACCAATTGTTTTCTTTGTGACTATGGTCCCAGCTGCCTTGAGATCATTGACAAGATCCTCCCGTGTAGTTCTGGGCTGATTCCTAACTGTTCTCATGATCATTGCAACTCCACGAGGTGAGATCTTGCATGGAGCCCCAGGACGAGGGAGATTGACAGTTCTTTTGTGTTTCTTCCATTTGCGAATAATCGCACCAACTGTTGTCACCTTCTCACCAAGCTGCTTGGCAATGGTCTTGTAGCCCATTCCAGACTTGTGTAGGTCTACAATCTTGTCCCTGACATCCTTGGAGAGCTCTTTGGTCTTGGCCATGGTGGAGAGTTTGGAATCTGATTGATTGCTTCTGCGGACAAGTATCTTTTATACAGGTAACAAGCTGAGATTAGGAGCACTCCCTTTAAGAGTGTCCTAATCTCAGCTCATTACCTGTATAAAAGATACCAGAAATCTCTCTGATTGAGAGGGGGTCAAATACTTATTTCCCTCATTAAAAGGCAAATCAATTTATAACATTTTTGACATGCGATTTTCTGTATTTTTTTGTTGTTATTTTGTCTCTCACTGTTCAAATAAATCTACCATTAAAATTATAGACTGATCATTTCTTTGTCAGTGGGCAAACGTACAAAATCAGCAGGGGATCAAATAATTCTCTCCCTCACGGTGTGTGTGTAGAATTATATATACACACACACACACACACACACACACACACACACACACACGGTCATTTAATTAGAATATCAAAAAGTTTATTTCAGTAATTCCATTCAAAAAGTAAAACTAGTATAATATACATTCATTACACACAGACTGATATATTTCAAGTGTTCATTCCTTTTAATTTTGATGATTATAACTGACAACTAATGAAAACCCCAAAATCAGTATCTTAGAAAATTTGAATATTATGAAAAGGTTCAATATTGAAGACACCTGGTGCCACACTCTAATCAGCTAATTAACTCAAAACACCTGCAAAGGCCTTTAAATGGTCCCTCAGTCTAGTTCTGTAGGCTACACAATCATGGGGAAGACTGCTGACTTGACAGCTGTCCAAAAGACGACCATTGACACCTTGCACAAGGAGGGCGAGACACAAAAGGTCATTGCTAAAGAGGCTGGCTGTTCACAGAACTGTGTCCAAGCACATTAATAGAGGACGAAGGGAAGGAAAAGATGTGGTAGAAAAAAAAAGTGTACAAGCAATAGGGATAACCGCACCCTGGAGAGGATTGTGAAACAAAACCCAATTAAAAAATGTGGGGGAGATTCACAAAGAGTGGACTGCAGCTGGAGTCAGTGCTTCAAGAATCACCACGCACAGACGTATGCAGGACATGGGTTTCAGCTGTCGCATTCCCTGTGTCAAGCCACTCTTGAACAAGACACAGCGTCAGAAGCGTCTCGCCTGGGCTAAAGACAAAAAGGACTGGACTGCTGCTGAGTAGTCCAAAGTTATGTTCTCTGATGAAAGTAAATTTTGCATTTCCTTTGGAAATCAAGGTCCCAGAGTCCTTGAAGTCCAGTGTGACGTTTCCACAGTCAGTGATGGTTTGGGGTGCCATGTCATCTGCTGGTGTTGGTCCACTGTGTTTTCTGAGGTCCAAGGTCAACGCAGCCGTCTACCAGGACGTTTTAGAGAACTTCATGCTTCCTGCTGCTGACCAACTTTATGGAGATGCAGATTTCATTTTCCAACAGGACTTGGCACCTGCACACAGTGCCAAAGCTACCAGTACCTGGTTTAAGGACCATGGTATCCCTGTTCTTAATTGGCCAGCAAACTCGCCTGACCTTAACCCTATAGAAAATCTGTGGGGTATTGTGAAGAGGAAGATGCGATACGCCAGACCCAACAATGCAGAAGAGCTGAAGGCCACTATCAGAGCAACCTGGGCTGTCATAACACCTGAGCAGTGCCACAGACTGATCGACTCCATGCCACGCCGCATTGCTGCAGTAATTCAGGCAAAAGGAGCCCCAACCAAGTATTGAGTGCTGTACATGCTCATACTTTTCAGTTGGCCAACATTTCTAAAAATCCTTTTTTTGTATTGGTCTTAACTAATGAAAACCCCAAAATCAGTATCTCAGAAAATTAGAATATTACTTGTCAGTTATAATCATCAAAATTAAAAGGAATGAACACTTGAAATATATCAGTCTGTGTGTAATGAATGTATACATTATACTAGTTTCACTTTTTGAATGGAATTACTGAAATAAACTTTTTGATATTCTAATTATATGACCAGCACCTGTGTGTGTGTGTGTGTGTGTAATATATATATATATATATATATATAAATAAAGCAGATGCTGACAAGTTTGTGTCAACTATTGGGGAAAATGTTTTTGGGTTGTGTGAGAGATTTTGTATTGAAAATGATGTGTTTTATTGTACCAAACACAAGACTGGGATATGCAGTTTCATCTTGAACCCAGGATTTTTTTTTTTATACCATATAAAACAGAAGACAGACTTTCAAGAAGAGGTGTTCCTTACAGCTCTCCATGTAGTCTGAGGTTCACTTTAATAATTTTTTTTATTTTTCTTCTCATTTGATACGTTATAACTCTTATTTTTTATTTTAATTATTACTTTTACTTAAGTAATTAATTTTAATATGTAGTTTCATTTGTACTTGAGTAACATTATTGGTTACTCTACCCACACCTCTGCTGATCCATCCCTCTATTTCAAGCCCTGATTCTAGCCAAAAATGAATATTAGCTTGAAAGGCACTCCCCACTGTGCTTGCTTAGTGCTGATATGCCAAGTGCAGAACAGGAAGGGAAACTGCCACTCATGCCATCCAATGAACAGGATATTTGGATTGTAATTTACAGGGGGGAGAATAGGGGGGGGAAATCAGTCACAGTTTGTGTTTAATGACAGTGTCGTCTTGTCATTGTCTCATCTTAGTCATGGAAAAAAGGTCGTCAACAAAACACAGCCATAGTTTTTGGTAACAAAATTAATAGCACCAGTCATCTTAAGAACTACCCCTTTGTTCTCTGAGCAAAAATGCTATTTTTCTCTAATTGATATAATCCACTTAAATGAAACTGACTATGGCTTGATTACTTACATTAGCAGACAGCGTACATCCCACATCTGCTTCTTCACCTTCACTGTCATCAGAGCCTTCATCACGTACTTCTCCAAACTGGTCTTCATCACCTTCCTAAACACACATACAAGTACAGTTAAGGCCAAAAAGTTTACATACACCAAGGCTAAAGACATTCAAACTCAATTTTTCAGAATTTCACATATTTCATGTTACCATATATTTTTCAATTAGGATATGTACTTTATTTCCCCAAGTGATCATTTCAAGGTAACGGCTAAGCTAATTTCAACTTTTATTTACAATATCAGATTTTCAGAGGTGCGATTTAGATACACTTAGCTTCATTTATCAAACTGGATGCGAACTGATTTATTCATACAAGCATTTACAAAAGGGGTTTGGTATTCATAAAAAATATACATATTACACAAAAATCAAACATATCCTATTCATCCTCTCAAGTGTGTAAATTTACTCAAAAGAACATTAACGAACGCAAGCCTTGATAGGATTCAAAACCATATAAATCATGAGTAATTAATGCACTTTTATACAGATTACACAATCAAGTTTCATGTTGGTTATAAAATACTATTATTGACCTGAATGGTCTTGTGATCAACTTTTGATCGTTTTGGTCATTTATGACCCACCACACCCACTTCCATCAAAAGGTGCAGGCTATTTGTTAATAGTGAATGGGAAAGTAAATATACACACACAATTAAAACTGCAAGCAACAATGAACGGGCTCTCGCATCCGGGTGCGTGTTTGGGCTGTTCTACCAGGGGAAAACCATTCCATTTTTAAGAAGGTATATATGGACTTTCTGTTTCATCATGTACAGCAGTTAAAGACATTGGAGTGATTATTGACTCCAGCCGATCATTTGATGCTCATGTAGATAATATTACTAGGATAGCTTTCTTTCATCTCAGAAATATTTCTAAGATAAGAAATATATTGTCACTACATGATGCAGAAATACTGTTCATGCATTCGTCACCTCTAGATTAGATTACTGTAATGCCTTACTGTCTGGATGTTCCAGTAGGAATATAAACAAACTCCAGTTAATCCAGAATACAGCTGCTAGAGTCCTAACTACAACTAGAAAACTCAAAAGCTTCCCAATTTCGCATGGTCAAGTCCTTTAGATTAGACTGACCGAATACGTCAATCCGATGAAATCTCTAAGAGGAGTTCGTTTAAGTACGAGGCGTGGAAATGGTAAAAGGGGCAAAAGTTGAAGAAAAAAAAATCTAAATGGCTGACGTCCTGTTGACTTTAGTGCATGTGTTCAAGCGACTTATGGATTGGCATGTTACACGTGTACCAAATTTCATACATGTAGTCAAAACATAGCATGAGGCACACATCATTCAAATAATATAGGTGGCACTATCAAGAGGTTGTGTCAAAAGCTTTAAGTGCAGTTAATTATTTGTCATGATATACGTGCTAATAGACAAGCACTTGAAGCCATGGGTGTGTCCCAAATCGCGTGGTTACCGTCTATATAGTAGGCGAGATACATGAATTTTCCCCCACTACAGGCCTATAGTATGCAATTTGGGACGCAACCAAACTCTTGTTCGCCGTAAAGCGGGCTGCGGTGCCGTATGTGATCGTGTCCTGTCGCAAAATGCGGTGAAAACTCACACGATGTTCATAATGTAATTCAGGTGTTTACATGTCTGTAATACACATCCATAATGCGACTAAAACAGGAGTACTCCACATGTCTTAATTGGATTAGAGCTTAATTTGAGTATGGCCTTAATTAGATTAAGTAAAAATGGCTGTTTACATGGTAGTTTCTTAGAGTATTTTCTTAATCGGATTAAGAGTGGATTATTGTTGTCCATGCAAACGCAGCTATTGTCAGATAAATAAAATACCCCCCTTCTTTTTGGCAGTATTGGAGAGAGGAGGATGTCCTTCCAGGAGTTTTTATTTATTTATTTATTTTAAAAAAGTTTTTGCTTTTTTTTTTTAAACCACCATCGACTTTGGTTTAGAGTATCATGTACTTTTGGTGGTATCGGTACAGACTACTAGATTTTTGGTATCGAGACATTGATAACGTAAACGTGAAAGTTTTCATGGACTGTACAAAAATGCAGCATTAGCCTGTCAAATTGTCATAGAAAGAAAATACTATCATCAATACAGTATATAAGATCTCACCTCCTCATCAGATTCAAATTGCACATTTACTCCATACGTTTCGTCTATGTTGTCATCTGTAGGAGAAGAATGACAGGGTTTATTAAGCATTGTAAGCAATGGCTGAGCACATTTCATGTAAACAATGTAAGAACCTCAAAGCAAACATAACAGCTGTCACAATCCAAAAGAAATCAGCCACAAACAATTGAAAAATTTGATTAATTCAAGAAGAGTTGGTGACAAATTACATTATCGCTTAGTTGGACTGTGTTATGAAGAACTGTGCCACCACACTTCATTTAGACTAAAATATAATGGAAAATACCCTACATCACACTTTTGGCCACATTACATTACTGTATGCTTATGTGAATAATATTTCTCTTTGTAATCATTAATTTGTGGGAATGTGAGAAATCTTAGAAGCACAATGTACCAGATTGATCGCATAGATTCCAGGCACTGAAAACTAAATCTCGACCACAAAATCCACAAACTGAAAACGATTCACCTCAGGTACGTGGCAAGCAAAATTATTTAGAAACAGATTTTCAATTAGCAAGATAGTCAGCGGATAAATATTTTGGTTTTATTCCAAATTTGTTGCGTCAGACTCGAACAAATCTGGGCTTCAAACGCATAAGTAAATGCAGGTACAGGCGCCAAAATGTGCGTAGAACCGGTTTTATTTTGTGTGTTTTATTTTTTGTTTTTTTTTTTAAAGCACACATTGCATTAGTTTGGGTTTTTAATTTGGATGACATAAGTACTTGATAATATTCTCAGGTTGTGACAGAAATCCAATTTTACCCATATTTTGGAGCTCCTTGTCTCCTCCATAGTCTGTGATCTTTTTGCCCAGGTTGACTAGGACATGGTAACGCGGGTCATCAGCAGGGCCAAGCAGCTGCTCAACCTCTCTCCGCCTTTCCTTATCTCTCATCTTGTCGTTTTTTAATACAGCCAAGACTTCATCCGCAGCCCCACACAGGATGTCTCTTGGCTTAGTAGGAAGCAGAGAATTGAGGGAATTTGTACAAAAATCAATCTACAAATTAGAACTATAGATGATGCCTAGCACAACGCATGGTAGAATAGTTGTAACAGCAAAGAAAAGAACAATCAGTCCCTCCAGGATTTTGTGATCACAGAAATTAAAACAAAATCAAGCAAACGCCGCAATACTCGGAGGACTCTTTCGTGATGCATCGAGTGCTGTCATCACAATGCACATTCAACCAAAGCCATCTTTGATTCACGTGCATCGAACAGGAGTACAGCTAAACTGTCTAACCAATAATAATCACTGCGAAACACCGTGCAAAATAATTTGGTGCAATTTCAAATTAAAGCAGCTTTCTGAGACCAACATTTAAAAAAAAAAATGAAATAAAAAGCACAGTAAACTGTGCGATCTGCATCACAAAAAGAGAAGAAAAAAAATGCAGCAAAATCAAGCATTTTTGGCCACAACAAACAACCTTCTGCAAAATCCTGTACAGACTGAACAATTCAACAAGTGACGTATAAAATCACGACACAGTTATTACCTGATCTCCAAGTGCAGCCTGGATGAAGCTCAGGAGGATCTCATAAGTTTCTCTGGTCTCTTTCGTCTTGGGCTTATAAACAATACCCACCATGTCATCAATGCCCTCAGACAGGAGAGTGAACCCTTTCATTTTATTAATGTCATGCCTGTCCTCGTCCCGCTTTCTTCTCCTACAGAACACAGACAATTCAGTTTATCATACAGAGACACTACTGTACAGTAGGCTATAACAAAACAGTTCAGTTAGACTCCGGTGTAAACAGAGAAGTATTAGTGAACACACTGGTTCTGTAGCAACACCGTAAACAGAAGTAACAAAAACACCTACTTAGCCCTCCTTTCCTCCAGCATTTGTGGTTTGGTTCTCTGACTCTTATCGCCCATTTTTGTTCCCTCCAATTTTCCAACCAGTGACAAGACCTCACCGGTGGGTTCATCTCGGCGTGTCCGGTCGATCAGAGAGCGGTCCGCTTGCAACACTAAGTTTGAGTTCTATGGAGCAAACACACTATTAAACAAAACAACAACCGCAACACACAGAACCACAGAAGTGCAAAACGTTCCTTAAAGTGTTCTCTAAAAAGCAAACAACTCAAACTAAAAACACCACACACGTTAACTTCCTGACAGGTTTCACCGAAAGAAATGTAACGTTAGCTAACTAACTCAAAAGACATAACGGCGGATGGGGTAATTATAAAAACAAATAATACTAAGAAGCAATGAATGTTATACTTACCGCTTTATATTCATACTGCAAGCTACGCGCTGTAACATCCGCCATGTTTTTTTTAGTTAATCCGAGCTACTTCTCAAAACTAGTAGCTAACAAAAAAAAAGACGCACCGCTAGTTTTCGCTAACCTTTCTTTTATTGATTTTTTTGTGTGTGTGTGTAAATAATTTAATCTAAATAAGAAAATGAAAAAGACTGACGTACTGGCCAAATATATTATATTAAACCGCAGTATTTCCACTACTTCTACACCAAACTGAAGCACGGCTAAAGACAGGCACAACGCAGTTACAACGACATGGCTTTTATGTAGAGTACCGGTTCCTGGTACTTCCTGAACTGTTGGTGAATTATTGCCCCCATGTGGCTTGGAGGTAGCAGGTCGTATAAAGTTGGAATAAAGTTGGGTTGGCGTTGGACGTTCGGTATTCGCGGAAATTAAGGGACCGTCTCTAAAGTTACACACGGCATTGTTATACACGTTTCTAACTTCAATAGCACTTGAAGGGAATGACTTACAGTCACAACACCAACTGGAGAGTGTTCATCTAGGTGTCAGGTATGAGACACACCTTTCAGATTTTTGATGTTTAACCCTACAATGCATGAACCAAAAAAACCTCACGAATGCATAAAGTGGGTTAAAATGACCCGTACTGGATTGAATGGTTTTCTTTAAAAAAAAAAATAAAATAAAATAGATGCCGTATTAATGAAATAATTAAAAGAAATTATGATCCACAAATGTTTTCATATTTCAAACATTTTTATTTGTTTTCTTTTAATATATTTATGTACATGTTTAGATTGTGGATGGGAGCCAAAGAAATTCAAAATTATTTTACATAGGCACTACATCCAGTCAACCTTTTGAGCCCTTTTGAACTGCTTCTCTGACATAGAAAGACATGCCACATGAAACCACCTCTTGCAGCAGTGACATTCAATCTGAAAAATGATCATAGTAATCTTATCGAATTGCTCAGTCATCAATTAGTTTCTCACTCTCTCACCCTCTCTCTTACACACACAACACACACTTTTAAAAAAAAAGGGGGGGCCTATAAAAATGTTATAACCATTGCTACATTACCCACCCAAAATGTTTTGCACAACCACCCGGGGATACTGAAAACAAGCAGTTATATGTTAGCTCTTTTGGCAAATGGTACTCACTGTAAATAGCGTTACCATATGTTTACTTCTTAATACTAACACTCAGTATGATGTTACAACATGTGTGGTTTTTCTGTGATAAAAATCTATACTTTATACCATAGTCTAAACGACAGGTGTTGTTGTACAAGTAATAAATTACCTGTGGCTTTCAGAAGTTCCTCTGCCATTGTCAGTCGCAGATGTTCCATGTACTCCTTGGATGAGTTTATAGTCAAATGGCAAGGGATATTTGGAAACGCACCAACAACTTCTTTTGCTATCTAGATAAGGTAATGTTTTTTTTATTGTCCATGGGAGATTGTTTCACCACGGCAGCCATACATACAAACAAACAAAACACATACATCTAAATCCATTAATTATATTCAACACACTATTTGCATAATATACATTGAACAAACCTTAGCTGCGTTTACATGGACAACAATAACCCACTCTTAATCCGATTACTCTAATTAAGAAACTACCAAGTAAACAGTCATACTAAAACAGGAGTACTCCACCTGTCTTAATTCGATTAGAGCTTACTTAGATTATGACCTTAATTAGATTAAGGTTGGTGTTTACATGGTAGTTTCTTATTCAAAGTATGGTCTTAATTAGATTAAGAGTGGATTATTGTTGTGCATGTAAATGTATAGATTTTTACTTACCTTAATCTAATTAAGGTCATAATCGAAGTAAGCAATAATCTAATTAATACAAGTGGAGTACTCCTGTTTTATTCCATTATGGACGTGTATTACAGATATGTACAGTGCCTTGCGAAAGTATTCGGCCCCCTTGAACTTTTCAAACTTTTGCCACATTTCAGGCTTCAAACATAAAGATATAAAATTTAAATTTTTTGTGAAGAATCACCAACAAGTGGGACACAATTGTGAAGTGGAACGAAATCTATTGGATATTTTAAACTTCTTCACTGTGCAAGCGATCATTTTGAAATGGACGAGACTAAAGTTTGCCACAAGCCTTTTTATGGATATCTTTGTGAAATGGCTTTCTTCTTGCCACTCTTCCATAAAGGCCAGATTTGTGCAGTGTACGACTGATTGTTGTCCTATGGACAGACTCTCCCACCTCAGCTGTAGTTCTCTGCAGTTCATCCAGAGTGATCATGGGCCTCTTGGCTGCATCTCTGATCAGTCTTCTCCTTATCTGAGCTGAAAGTTTAGAGGGACGGCCAGGTCTTGGTAGATTTGCAGTGGTCTGATACTCCTTCCATTTCAAAATGATCGCTTGCACAGTGCTCCTTGGGATGTTTAAAGCTTGGGAAATCTTTTTGTATCCAAATCCGGCTTTAAACTTCTCCACAACAGTATTACGGACCTGCCTGGTGTGTTCCTTGGTCTTCATGATGCTCTCTGCGCTTTCAACAGAACCCTGAGACTATCACAGAGCAGGTGCATTTATACAGAGACTTGATTACACACAGGTGGATTCTATTTATCACCATCAGTCATTTAGGACAACATTGGATCATTCAGAGATCCTCGCTGAACTTCTGGAGTGAGTTTGCTGCACTGAAAGTAAAGGGGCCGAATCATTTTGCACGTACCATTTTTTTCAGTTTTTTATTTGCTAAAAAAGTTTAAAATATCCAATAGATTTCGTTCCACTTCACAATTGTGTCCCACTTGTTGGTGATTCTTCACAAAAAATGTAAATTTTATATCTTTATGTTTGAAACCTGAAATGTGGCAAAATGTTGAAAAGTTCAAGGGGGCCGAATACTTTCGCAAGGCACTGTATATCTGTTTATATGATATATATTATTGTAAGGATATTAGCCCGCGTTGGGTGGAGCACAGACATACAGGAAGCCACTGTAAATGCAAATATGTGATGAAGGTGTTTACATGTCTGTAATACACGTCCATAATATGACTAAAACAGGAGTACTCCACATGTCTTAATTTGATTAGAGCTTAATTCGAGTATGACCTTAATTAGATTAAGTTAAGTAAAAATTGCTGTTTACATGGTAGTTTCTTAATTAGAGTATGGTCTTAATCGGATTAAGAGTGGATTATTGTTGTCCATGTAAATGCAGCTAATGTTAATATGAATTAATAACATTCAATAAGTTAAGAAATTGTACTTTAATCTTCATAATTTAGTTCATGTGTTAATGTTAATTTGAGTTATGTGTTTTTTGCTTATGAGACCAGTTACTGTGAAACAAATTGTTGAAATGGAGAGAAAAAAGCTTTTATTTGCATGTCCTTCAGAATTGTGGAATTAAATATTATTAATTTAAAAGAAGGTATAAAAGACAGAACTATCGGTATCGGCTATTGGTATTGGCCAACATCACTCTCTCTTTTTCTGCTTTCTCGTGCCATGCCTCTTTGTATGATTAAGGTATTTTAGATTATACCATACAATTAAGCAGCATATACATATCATAATTAAACAGCATACATGATAATTATTATAAGCAAGCATTTGTACCACAAAATCATTCATTCATTCAATCTTTCCTTGTGCCTTTATGGTGACCTTAGGGAATAGCCATGAACTGGAATGAAGTTGGTTTGATGTTGGACATTCGATATTTGCAGAAATGTGGAAATTAAGGGACTGTCTCTAAAGTTACATACGACATTGTTATACACATTTCTAACTTCAATAGCATTTGAAGGGAATGGTGTACAGTCACACAACCAACTGGAAAGTGTTCATCTAGGTATCAGGTATGATGCACACATTTTAGATTTTTGACATTTACCAAATTAAGCTATTAAATCATATGTAAACTAGACATGTATTTCACTACAGAATGGATGGGCCCATACACAAAATATACCATTATTTAAAGCTCAATAGCATTTGAAGGGAATGATGTACAGTCACACAACCAACTGTGAAGTGTTTGACTAGGTGTCATGGATGACGCACATCTTTTAGATTTTTAATATTTAACCATACAATGCATGAACCAAAAAAACCTTCACGAATGCATAAAGGAGGTCAAAATGACCAGTACTGGATTGAATGGTTTTCTTCAAAAAATAAATGTCCTATTAATTAAATAATTTATATATATATATATATATATATATATATATATATATAATATATATATATATATATATATATATATATATATATATATATATATATATATATATAAAAAGTGAGTACACCCCTCACATATTTGTAAATATTTTATTATTTCTTTTCATGTGACAACACTGAAGAAATGACACTTTGCTACAATGTAAAGTAGTGAGTGTACAGCTTGTGTAACAGTGTAAATTTTCTGTCCCCTTAAAATAAATCAACACTTAGTCATTATTGTCTGAACCACTGCCAACAAAAGTGAGTACACCCCTAAGTGAAAATGTCCAAATTGGGCCCAAAGTGTCAATATTTTGTGTGGCTATCATTGTTTTCCAGCACTGCCTTAACCCTGTTGGGCATGGAGTTCACCAGAGCTTCACAGGTTGTCAATGGAGTCCTCTTCCACTCCTCCATGATGACATCACAGAGCTGGTGGATGTTAGAGACTTTGTCCTCCTCCACCCTCCATTTGAGGATGCCCCATATATGTATAAAAATAAATAGAATCTATTCCTAAATAGAATCAAAATATTTAACTTTCCATTTAAAAGAAAACAAATCAAGATTATATATATACAGTATGTAAGCAACACTGAAAAAGAAATACAAAAAATAAATATTATTTTCATAAATTGAAATTTAGGGATTAGTGTTTGGGACAGCCACTTCCTAATAGAAAGTACTCTAAAAATTATGATTTTATATATATTTAGCATATTGTTATCTAAATTGATACCATGGGTTTAACTAGATCACAACATTATCTGATAAAATAGCCAAAGTCTGAATTACTTGTTCTTTAATAGTACTTAATAGTACAAATTCGGTAGAATTGTACACACACACACACACACACACACACACACACACACACACACACACACACACATTATTTTAATTTTTTATTTTTATTTTGACCTGTTATGATTTTGAATTTGTCGTCCTTATTGTACATAGTTTATTATGGTTGCCTTGTCATGATTATTACTGTGATATTACAAGAAGCCAAACTATTCAGAACTAATCTTTCAGAAACCAAGTCATTAATTATTATTTCTTTAATAAAATTGAGGTTTTGATCAATTTGACTTATTTTTAAAAAATTTCACGTTTAAAATATAACTAGAATATACCTATAAATAGAATATAATTGATGTAATTAACAAAGATGAATTTTTAAATGTAGAATATATTCTTTAGAGAAAATTCATATTATTACTCTTTAGGATATGGCAATTTTCTAATTCTAAATCTAATAAAATCACCCAGGACTATTTAAGAGAGGTAACATGCAGGGCAAGCAAAGCAGTGGTACAACCTCAAATTTGACTTGCATTTATTTTGGGTATGCTCAAATAATTCAGGGCTTATGTATAAAAGTAAAATTCTTCACTTACCATTGCTCAAATTACTAATATTCATATATTCAAAACCATATCACAGAGGGAAGCATGTTTTAAAAAACATTTTGTGCTGTTGTACACAAAATGGCTCCGTCTCTGATACATGTAACTGAATTGCTTGAAAATCAGAAGCTATACAAAGTATAGTTATAGTATAGTTTTAGCCATGATAATAATTCTAAATGACCATAACCTATTATTTAAGTTCATTCTTATTATTGTTGTTGTTGTTGTTGTTGTTATTATTATTATTATTATTATTATTATTATTATTATTATTACTATTATTATTATTATTACTATTACTATTATTATTATTTTACAGTCTTTTATCTAAAATGAAGCTGGTATTAAGCATCTATTCCACATGTGAATGAAAAAGTGTGTTATGTGAAGACCCCCCAGGAAAAGGCTTTTAATTGCCTGGTGAATTTCCACACCACAAAATTTGGAGGTGGTTAAGTTGACTGATCATGCAAATGTACCATTTGCCCACAGTATGGGCAGACTACTCAGGCTTGGTATAAATGTGAGACCATTTTATGTTTCCGCCGACATTGCAGAACATCATAAAAAGATTCAGAATGAATCATGTCATTGTAGGTCCAAACAAATGGAATAATATATTGCTTAATTTTACTTCTCCAAAATCCAAGAGTCATTGTGACAAAAGCCACTGAGGTAATGTAATCCTTTTTCATCCTAAGTGAATTTTACATAATAATAGATGTACTCAGTATAAATTGTTTTTAAGCAGCATTTTGTCATTTATTATGTTATTATTACTTTTAAAATCTATAAACATAAATTCGTTATGTAACAGGTGCCTACAGAAATATCATCAATCATGCTGAATTCCGTGGACCAGATTGGACTCTGGCTCTTAATTGGCTTTCTAGCCACTCTTACAATCTTTTTCAACATCTATATCTTACTTGTGAACCAGCGAAACTGCAGAAAGAACCACTTACATCTATGCCCAGGTGACACTATAATGACTGGTATATCCGTGGCTAGTATCAGTCATCAAGCCCTCTCTTTCTTGTGGATGACGTTGGTTCAGGTGGACATAACTTGTATGTATGACACTGTGGAATCCATTCTATTGGTGTTAGTTTTCTCCCTGAAGTTCTCAATAATGTGGACCACTGCCTTCCTTACCTTCTTTTATAGTACCAAGCTTGTGATCAAGCCTATCCACTGCTACACACGCATTCAGGAAGCTATTCTAAAGCATGTTCTCACTGTGGTGATTGTAATTTTTGTGTGTGGATTTACCAATTGTCTGCCACTTTTGACGATTGTAACATTTCACAACAGTAGTGCTGGAACCATTGACTGTGGTTCAATAATACCACATGAGTCTGTGGGACTTGGCTACATTATTTATCTAGTAGTCAGTGCAGACATTGTTCCAGGTATACTGATGATTAAATGCAGTATCTCCATCTCATATCACCTTTCTATCCATCTACGCCACATGAAGGAAAGCACCAATGGCGCTCATGCTCCCAAGCTGGGTACTCAGATGAGGGTGATCAGAATGAACCTTACCTTGGTGGTAGTGTTCCTTTGCTTTCTGGTTGTAGATCTCTATACTCAATCCACAGTAGTCTTGAAAAGTGAAAACACCATGGGCTTATCAATTCTTTTCTCCACACTTTACACTACAGTCAGTGGATTTGTGCTGATCTATGGGAAGAAGAGCTTCTGGAAAGAGTTTCTTCATTGGTATAACCTCTTTTTAGATGAGTTCTCTTGTTTAAGCTTTATGAAAATACCAGAGAGTAAAACTGTGACACACACTGCTCCAAAGCACTGACTGTTGTTTAACACACTGGCTGTAGCACTATATCTGGGTTGTGTAGCACAGTATTGTACATGTATAGTTATTAACTTGATTATACTTTACATGAAATTAGTAGTTGACTGGATGATCGAAGAGATCTAGATGCAGTATATGGGGTAAGGAGATCACATATGTACCTATATCATTCCTATTAGGTAACCTATGCAGTCCTGTGCATTTAATGGATAAAGTACAACAGCTGCTATATAATATAAAACAAAATGCACATGTATTGTGAATATGCAGCACATATATTATTTTTCTTTGTATTGTTCAATTTATTACATTATAAGTCAATTATATGCTGTGTCTTGTATATTGAAACACATACACACACAAAATCAACATTTTATGCCTTACAGAGTGCTAGTATTCAGATTTGGTAACCAGGTTCAATACTGTTCAATGAATTTAAAAGAGAAAGAGAGGTGAAGATAAAATATTAATGTAAATGATCAAATGAAGACATTGCCTTCTCATGATTTTTTTAGTTTAAAAGAAGTATTATTATTATTATTATTATTATTATTATTATTATTATTATTATTATTATTAAACTTCTAAATTCATTTGTCAGCCCTGCTTTGTACCAGTATAACAGCTCAATTATTTTAACTATAATTTATTTTAATATATTTTAACTTTATGGATAAGTAAATAATAAAGTGAACTTCATTAATAATGACGAAAGTGTTATTGTGTTGATCTTCAGTAGTTAATGATCTAGAACAGTATCATAAAGTGGAACATGGAAACTCATTACTAATGACTGAAGCATTACTGTGTTTTTCACTAATGGTGGAAGTATTACACCTGGTCATTCATTACTAATTACTGTGGTGTTAGTGTTTTGTTAATGAAAGGTAAATTATTGACAAAATTTTTGAAACTATGTTAATAGAGAATATTTGCTACTCATTGCTACAGTACAGCCTTTCATCTTTGTAGGTTAATGTTGTCCATTTTTTTAGACTGTTGTGGTTAAATATATACATAAAACAAACACAAGGGAGACCTAGTATGAGTAGTATGAGTAATAGGTAATTTTATTGAAAATCAGCAGTGAGATGCACGATTTGTGTGCTCGAATCCAAATCCAGCCCTTCCAATAAATGGGCACCTAGACACAAAGAGGAGGTATTAGGTGGATATTGATGAACAGGATTCACATTTTGGGATTGACACACTATGGTTTAATAGTCACAGAGAAGGAGAGTTAGGGAGGCACACACACATAGATAACGCACACACACACTTGCGCATTCAGGGTCAGGCGTGCAGACATGGCACATACACACTCTCTCTGTCTCTCCCTCTCTCTCTAACACACCCTCCCGAAGGCCCAAACGCACACACACAACATTAGAACTTTACAAGAATAAATAAAAAAGGAGTATTAAGATATTATTACGATAATTTAATAATATGAAGTAGAGAGTACAGTAAACCATTTGCAAGTAGTATAACCATATATAAAATAGAAATATAAAACAGATATGAAAGTAAATTATAAACCAGAAAAAACAGAAAAAAAAGGTAAAAGAAACTTACTCATAATGCAGAGGATATAGATCCTTGTCTCGCAGGGAGGGGTCGGGCATGCTGTGGACGTGGGCCTTGAATGTTTGGGAGAGAACCGTGAGGAGCTATTTATACGAATAGCTGCGTCAC
This sequence comes from Ameiurus melas, assembly GCA_012411365.1. NCBI lineage: Eukaryota > Metazoa > Chordata > Actinopteri > Siluriformes > Ictaluridae > Ameiurus > Ameiurus melas. The sequence goes on along the minus strand of CM022780.1, from coordinate 11,914,067 downwards.
ACTGCACCTGTGAGACCAAGGTCGTTCTCCAAATTGTTTTCTTTTCTCTCTCTCCCTTATTTTCAATCCTAATGGTACATTTTTGAGAAGGTTTTTTTCCTATTTTTTTTTACCTAATGGTAACTGTTTGAGAGGCCTTCTGAAATTTATTGGTTATTTTCTCTGTACATACAGTGAGGGAAAAAAGTATTTGATCCCCTGCTGATTTTGTACGTTTGCCCACTGACAAAGAAATGATCAGTCCGGCGTCTGGACCCTACTTTTCCTCACTCACGGCTGGTCGTCTTTTTTCCTATCTCCAATTGGGTTTACAGATGTGAGTATTTGCTTCTAAGTCGAATTTTAATTGTCTTTGGGTAATATGCAAAAATCGGCCCTTCAAGACCATGACTGTCTAAGTAAAATAAACACACTGACCCTATGCTTCTCTATGGAGACATATATTAACTCATAGGTTTTTAGATTTTAGACACTGTGGTACTGGTATAGACACTGAGGTACTGGTACCTACCAAGAGGTAGGTAAAGCGTGTTGATGTGATTGGTAATTAATCAGTAGCTATTATTAAATAATCATAGTAGTTCTCATTAGTAGTTCTGCAGGAAAAATATAAGACTCAGTAATTACTGCTTAGTAACAATGAACTCCTGCTAATATATTTACTGAGTAATTGACTAGTAGTAATTAACTTAGTATTTAATAGGAAATGGAAAAGTTTTTAATGAACATACTACTCATCTGTTCCTGCCTAATTTCTGCATAGCTGTTACGAAATGAGACTGGAGGCGGATGTAGGTGCAGGTCAAAGTCTTTATTGAACACCTGAGTCAAAACGGAAAACGAGAAACTGGAATCGTGGCCAAAAACGAGATCATGAAACAAGGCATGGAAACCAACGATACAAACTACATCACCTATCTAACCTCTACAAACAATAATACTGAGTGCTCAGTAACCGAGGGGTTTATATAGTAAACATAATCAAACCAAACCATGGACACCTGAGGCAAATTAAAGACACATAAACTAAACTAAATCCTCAAGCAGGAAGCAAGCAAACCAAAACAAAGGTGACAGTACATTAACTTGTGTTATAAATAGAAAGGAATTGTAGTAAAAGAGATGGCAGTTTTTTTCCACACTCGAGTATTATTATTACAGTTACACTGTGGAGTTTTTTTTCGTTTTCATTTCACATGATAAAGTCTTATTTTGTATCATTACATCCAAACGACTTTTTAGCGTGGCCACATAAGGGGTTCAATATATGTACATGTATACATATAGGTTCACGTAATAATGTGATTGTATGTTAATTATTGTTATTGCTGACCCCTGTTGCATGATTTGTCCTTAATACACAGTATCTGGTCATGTTCTTTTACTCTCATGATAGTTCACGTGAGACTTCCTGTCATGTTAGATCATGCGACCTCAGGCAGAAGCCAGAGGACTGTCCACACTTCCATAAAGACAGCTGGTAGGCCGGCACTGAGGAGGCCTTCTTCCACTTTCTTATTTTTTAAATAAGGAATCGCTTTCCAATTCTGAGTACCTTTTTTCTCTTTTTATTATATATGTCCTTTTCTGAATGAATGCCTTGTTGTGGAGTAATCTGGGACTGAGCATACTCAGCATATGAGTATGCTGAGTATGCTCGGCTTCGCCGAGGACGTCGCTCCGCAGCCTTGCGTTCCTGAGCCGCCGGGGGCGGCGCCCCGACTTTCAACTCTGGTGGGCATGCTGTCTCGTCCATCTGCTGGAGGACGGAGGCTGCCTAGGGTCCGGTGGCAGGGAAAGACACGCCGCACACGGGTCCCGGACCCCCGTTGGAGGGGGGTTCTTGGTGCTCAGAGAGGAGCACCCTTTGGAGGGGGGTTCTGTCAAGATACGGCCAGCAGATGGCACTGTGGCCCCGGTCAGGTCACGTGACCGTGGTTTTGCTCGCGCACTTCCTTGTTTTGATTTGTCACGGGTGTTTTTCGTGTTTTTGGGTTAAAGAGCACTAAGATTTAAACGCATTGGTTACTGAGCACGTCGCTCTGTATTAGTTAGATTAATGCTAGGGATTCTAGCGGTTCGGTTCACAAGTATTATGTGTTGTAGCGGTTTCCTAGTTTGTCTATGCCACGTTTGCTCCTGGTCTGTTTATGCTCCATTTTTTATTTGAGTTTTCATATTTATGTTTAATAAAGAAGTTGAACTGCACCTGCCTCCGTCTCTATTTTAGAAAAGTTAGGCATGTAGGTCCGATAATATGAAAGGAATCCCAGGACTTTCCTCAGCTTTCCACTGGTTGCAGGTTTCCTTTCTTTCTATACCTGGACCGGAGTGATGTCGGCTGGGTCCAGTGTATGTTTGTCCTTGGTTACAAACCTCCCCAAAAATCTCACCTCATTCTTTAATATCTCACATTTCCTTGGCGTCAGTTTAACACCATGCCCCTGATAATGATGCAGTACAGCCTTTAAGCCCTTGAGATGGTGTTCGAACATCTGAGTGTACCAAGTTGTCATCCAAGTAAGGCTGGCATACTTCGTCACAGAGGTGGACGAGACACTCCTCCATTGATCGTTGAAACTCTAAAGAATGATGATAATCAAAAAGGAATTCTCACCCACTCCTATAATCCCCATGGCGTGATGACGGCAGTGAGCAGGTGGCTTGACCCTTCCAGGAAGCCTTGGTGATATGCCTTTCCCTGATCTAGGACAGAAAACCAGGCACTTCCTTTCAGGCTGTCCATCATATCCTGTATGCGTGGAATTGGGTGGCGGTCAGGGGATGGACTTCCTGTTTAGCTCCTGATAATTACAGCACAGGCGGGGACTGCCATCTTTTTCCGCACGCAATGGATGAGACTGGAGTAGGGAGATTTAGATTTTTGAATACAGCCCTTGTTTATTAGCTCTCCAAGGTATTATTTTACCTCTTTATATAGCGGCTTTGGTACTGAGATATATGTTGAGGCGTTGAGGCGAATCTTGAGTTAGAGCTATGGAATGCTCCCAACACCGTTCTCATTCCTTGAAAAAGCACTACTCTCTGCTCTCAGTAGCTGTTTTACATGCTGTAGTTGCACTGGTGGGAGGTGATCAAGGTTAACTGGGGAGTCCCATAGGTCTTCCTTCCTTTGTTCTGGACTTGGAGTTGATATCTCCGCATGGTGTGCTCCCATTGGTGTAACAGCTGCAGGATATATGGCTTTGGCCCTAGGTGTTCTTCTCAAGACGTTTCGTGGAGGCAGCATGATATCATGAGCGGTGTTGTTTGTGACTGGGATGGCCAGGTGTGACCAAGTTCCCCTTTGTAGGCGTACTATGTTTTCTTCCACTCCTAAACCTGCTGGCCACTGTGGATTTAACATTGGCTCAAAGAGTACATCTTGTGTTACTGGAAGCACCCCTGCCCTCACGCTACACTTCACTGCACAGAGGAAAATTTTATTGCTCAATGGTTACTCTTCTACAGCTCAGGAGACAAAATTGTGGTTCTCATTTCAGCCTCATTTTAGTTTCAATTTTGTCTGACCTCTTTCTCATATGATGCTCCTAAAATTCACTAGGAGAAATAGGTGAGACAAGCAATTAGCAGCAGGAGTCATAGTTGAGACTCAAGGGAGATACCTTGCTCAGTCTCATTGATGGCTCATTTCTTGTAATGAGGAGAAGAAAATGAGCAGAACTGGAGCTACTATGGAGCAATATGTGAGGCATGCATTTGACACACATACATACACACGCACACACACACACACGCACACACACAATATATATATATATATTGTCACGCCGGACGCCGGTCCGGCAGGTATGACAGGCGAAACGCTCCTTCCCCGACTGCCGCACCGGCACAAAGCGGACAGCTTCATGCCGGACCCCACACCCGCCGGAAGTGTTGTCATGGCGGGGCGGAGCCGCCAGCGCCGCAGCACCGACACTGCACCCATCTGTGAAGCTCATACAAGGTATTCCATCCGCTGACGCGGATCCCAGGTTAATATTAACCTCTCTCCCTCTTTGAATGAAATGACCCAACAGGTCACAGTGGACCAATGAAACTGTTCGAATTAAATCTAACGCGCTCACACTACATTCTTCATATCAGTCGTTTTGCGCTTCATGCACACCCCCTCATCAGGGAAAACACACGAAGAAATGCATATTGGTTGACGTCATATCTCCGCCCCGTCTATCATGTGTTGTCGAGTCACGTGTATATTGGTATTGCCCGCAGCTGTTAGCAGTTTGGCTGGTGTGTGTATATATACTGGGAGCCATGACACACACAACGCGGGTCATTAGATATAGAGTTAGAATTAGATAGTGAATATAGTTAGAGTCTATGTTCATGCCATGTCTTACCTCTTGTTCATGTTTCCTAGCCATAGCCATTGTCCATGTCTGAGTTCATGTCAAGGCTAGTTAGCTTATAGCTTAGCCTGTAGCCTAGTAGCTTATAGCTTAGCCTGTAGCCTAGTAGCTTATAGCTTAGCTTATAGCCTAGTAGCTTGTAGCATAGCTTATAGCCTAGTGGCAGATAGTATAGCTTAGAGTTGTATAGACCTAGTTTAGAATAATGATGTAGAAGTGGTTTATAGAGTCTTTGTTCCAAGCCATGTCCATGTCCGTGTTCATAGTCATTGTCACGTTTCATTTCATAGTTAATGTTTAGGTTAGTTGGTTTAGTTAGCTTAGTTCAGTTGGTCATGGTTCTTGTTTCTCTCGAGTCTGCTCTCCTCTGTTTCAATAAAAGCTCTCGTCCTAACTTCACTTGCATCCGTCCTGCTTCGTTTAAGTCACGAATCGTGACAGTTACAACGTGGACACCTGCGGCTTATAGAGAAGTGCGACCTATATAGGTACAAATTTTTTTTTCTTTTGTAACATTAGCGAGTGCGGCTTATATTCAGGCGCGCTCAATAGTCCGAGAATTACGGTACATTAATTTGGCCAATCAATGATAGCGGTAGACGAGACCATTTCTGAAAACCAGACTAAATCTTTTCCAATAAAAGGGAGAAATTTACACATAAAAGAGAGGGTAGAGATCTAGTAATATTCATGCCAAGGTATCTGAAACCTGTTTTAATTAATTTAATTGGAACATCCAACTGCAAAAGACTCATAACCAAAGCATTAACAGGGAAACACACACTTTTATGACGATTTATTTTATAACTAGAAAACAAGGCAAATTTTTCCAACATGGATAAAATAATTGGCAAACTGGAAATCGGGTTAGAAATATATAATAATAGATCATCAACATAGAGTAACCATTTAATTTCAATACCTGATTGCACCACACCCTGAAGCTAAGGGGATGACCTCAGAGCGATCGACAATGGTTCAATGGCCAGTGCAAACAGCAAAAGGGAAAGTGGACACCCATGTTTGTGCTGAAATTTCTTTAAAAACTTGACTGGAAAGTCATTGGGCCCTGGGGATTTATTGCAGTGCATCATTTTAATTTCCCGGAAATTTCTTTAATGTCTAAAGGGGCTTCGAGATCTGCACCAAAAGCTGTGTAAGATGTGCAAAATTCCTTACTGATGAACAAGGTAACAAGGTGCTATTTTGAGAAATTAACGTACTTGATCCGTACGAACATAAAGTGTGGTCTGGTGATCTTAATGAGCTACCACAAGTAACATTTCCAGATGTGTTTCCAGACATACAAATCAGAGTTTATAAATCTCTTATAAATTAATTATAAATCTCTCGAGGCACACCTTCACTTTAGTAATGGATCAAGTTTACTATTTAACTTGAACATTTATCTATTTTTTTGTTTTTTATCTTAGTTGTCAGTACTTGAAAGTCACACTGCCATTTTACTTCTTTTACCTGTTGTATTTGCACTACATTGATACTGTGAACCTTTCAAGGCAATAGGTTTTAATTTTTACCTTTTGTAGGCTATTTAACTTGTTAACATATTGATGTTAGTATTTAAAAGGTTATGCTGCCACTTTACCTCTTTTAACTGTTGTATTTATGGATGCTACCCAGGGCTAGGTTTCAGCTATAATGTGCAATGCGATCTGTCAATGATAATGTCCTTGTCAATATTAAGTGCCTCCTTAAGTAGCTTGGAGACCACCGTAGTCATAGGAGGTTTGTCTTCTGGAGCAACGATAATCCTTATATTGTTTTACCATGGCAGCAGAGAGAAAATCTACCTTCTCCTGTAGCATGGTGAGGTCATCAGAACAGGTGGAAAGAAACTTTTACATGTCCTTCAGCATATTATTTATTGTCGACATCTCAGTCTGCAACTGAACCATGCTAAAAGAAAATTCCACTTTTACTACCTGAAGTTCACTCTTGATAGTTGAAAAGTCTTCGCCCAACATGGACCGTAACTCAGAGAAAAATATATCTGCCAGATCATTGCATAATGATTTCTGTATTGAAGTGATGTGCTATGTGATAGTGATGTGCTAGTTCTTCACAACAAAGAAGGTGGAAAGAGAATGAGGGAGAGAGAGGATAAGGGAGAGAGAAAGAGGCAGTGAGAGGGGAAGGGAGAGAGGGAGAAAGAGGGAGAGAGAGGGAGGGAAAGACAGGGAGAGTGGAGATGTTCAGGCACCTGCATAGTATGGATTATCTCCATCTTCTTCTACAAAAGGCAAGAAAGGAAGACAAACAGTTATTATGCAAAGATTAAGCAAAAGTCCTCTGATCTCTTCACTGACTACCAGTACAGTAACTAAGATCAATTTGAAAATATTCTTGCTTGTCTACAGAATACTATATTGTTCAGTTGGAAAAACTATTTGTGCTACAGTAGCTCTTCTGTTGGTTCAGACCAGATGGGCTAGTCTTAGCTCCCCACGCACATGTTATCGAGCCTTGGGCGTCCATGATCCTGTTATGGCTTATTGGTCTATATCTTGCTTGGTTTGTGGACAGAAATGGGCACCAATCAATCAATAAGATGCCCGATCTGCCCAGTATTTAGAATTCTGGATTATGTTCATAAAATAAATTTGTGCTGTGATCATAAAGGTGGCTGTTTAGTGGTTTTTTTTGTTGTTTTTTTTACATTGGAGAACATTCACAGGACTACTGATATTTGAATTGATATTCCTGTGTTGTTACAGCACTAAACATGACCTGCAAATGACTCCTCGTTGGGGATTACATCTTTGTGATGCTATGCCGCATACTAGCAGGGGACTTTTGAGAACACTTGGCTCGTTATCATCATAACACTTTTCAATCTGTGCTTTTGCTGTGGTTGCTCAGCAGCCTGAAAGCTGTGTTTGAACGTGTAGTATCTGCAGCTCTAATGATCAAGTGACCTGAATGAGGCTGACTAGCTGTGTAATGTTTTTCCAGATTTATTCTTAAAAGAGTCACGGGTTTGACTCTATGCTTAGAGTTGGATGAATTTGAATTCAGGCCAATACCTGCTGGCGTCAGCTTCTCTGCCCTTTCACTCGTCATTGCTGCTGTGCCCTTTAGTGATGTTCGTAACCTCCAAATACTCTGGAAGTGCTGTCATGCTTCAAGGGACTATAAATGAGTCTCATAAGAGCATCTTCTAAATGCTCGCACAATACAAGGCCTATGAAGAGCAGTATAGCTTCGATTCAAGTCCACAGCACATATGAAGATGGCATAATTATTGTATCATACTATAATGGAAGTACACTGTGCGCATGAGAGGTGTATAGTGCTTGTAAAATGTTGTAATTGCTCCAATAATGTAAAAACATCCAATAATGTTTTAGCTAAAATTGCATTGAATTCATGAAAACAAACTTGCCTGATCTTTTCTAAGAAGCCTTCTCTTTATAGTCACAGGACTGAGTTTTTAGCATCGAATTAGCAAATAGATTAAATATAGCCACATGTTGTTCATACAAATAGCATGAGGACACTGAGCACATTCTAGTGATTTACCAAAAAAACAAAAACATTTAAATAAACAAATAGTATCTAAGAAATATTTTAGGTAATAAGACTGTATGTTGAGATTATGACCTTCTCAGTCATAGTTGCAAACTAACTATGGATCTTCTGAAGGCAATGGTAACACCAAAAGTCCTCAATTTTATTATTTTTTTAAATGAGAGAACTTACTTTTGGTGTTACCATGGCCTTCAGAAGATCCAGATGATACAACTTCCTGGGGAACATGTGACTTGTGAAATATTAAAAAAATTTTAAGGGGAGGGGGCGGTGTATGAGTGTTATGGTAACAGGACTGACTGAAAAACTGGGGGGGGTATTTCAGGGTCAGAGTTAATGGATAACTTCAACTTTCGGTTCCAAAAACATGGGTAACTTTCAAGGTATGTAAGGAGCCATAGCAACTTACTCTTTGAACATAACCTGCTGTTATGTTCCAGGGTTTGTTTGTTTCAGACAGCGGACTTTTGAAGAATATCCAGTGGACGAAGCAGCACGGGTTTAAACAAAATCTTTTTCGCTGTGAGAGGGTGATAAGACCATGTACAGATGTGTTTTTATATTTGGATGAATATTTTCACATTTTTCATGTGAATCATTAATGTATTTAATAAACCTTTCAACACCTCACATCACCAACATGACACACTGTAGATCAGCGCTTAACACTAAGCACATTTTATGCATTGCCTGTTTTTTCCCCCAGAAACTTTCTGTATAACGCAAAATTGAACATTGATCCTATTAGACCCCTGCCATAACATTTAATAGATATGCCTTTAATTTTAACCCTCCATCAATTTCTTAACAATGCACATGTACTAATACTAAGTACTAATAATATAATAGGCTTTATATTTTATCAAGTGTAATCCTTCTGGACCCAGTCAAAAAAATAATATTTCATAACCTTCCTAAATTGTAACCTGACTAATTGGCCCAACCTTCTATAATAACTTTTCTTTCTGGTCTATACATTCACAGGAAGAAGGCAGAGGCCCGTAAAATGGGTGTGGGACCACCAGCACCTTCTGAGGAGCTGGCACTGTCCCTTAATCAAGGGGGCAGTTCCAGGGAGCAGTTCATCAGCTACTTCCCATGATATAAGTGGCTTGATAAAATGTGTTGTACGTTGATTGGCATATCCAAATTGTCCAATGTGTGTGAAAATTGATAGATAAACATAATAATAATAATAATAACTTTTAACCCCTCTTTTCTATGGGGTTAAGGAATGATGAACAAAGTGAGATAAAGTGTGATGGCATAAGGATTTTCTCACTTTTTTTGCATTTAAATTGTTAGGGCTTTGTTAACTAACTTAACTACAGTACCTGCTGTTTATTTTGATTTGAATTATGAGTATAATCTGTTTTGAAAGAGAATATACAATCATTTGTAAATTGGGCTAAAAATAAATAATAGGAGTTTTACTAATGCTACAGCTCAAGTGACACTGCTTTGACACTGAATGTATTTTGAGCCAAAGCAATTAAAGCTTATTCAGTTTAGTCTAAAAAGAGCACTCTTGTGTAATCAATTTTGAATAGGTCAAGAAAGATGCCTTTGAAAAGGTTCAGAAAGATGCTTGTTTGGAGCAAGCTGGTGTTGTGGTAACAAGCTCCATAAAAAACTTGGTAAAACAATGAACACTCACAAAACCACATAAAATGTATAATGAACACAACTTTAATTTACTTAAACGGTATCATGTAGCAAAGATAATGCTAAATTTATTTACTGCCAAAGAATACAAAACAAAAGTTACTGATGACAAATAGTTAAATATGAACTTAATACAATATTCAATATTTAATAATTTTAAAATAACTGTCAAAATATAAAGACTAACACCACTTTCAAATAGTGTGGACCAAAACCCTAATGGACAAAGTAACAATAAAAATGCATAACCAGACCAAAATATCTAGGATCACCTCATGTAACAGACCCTTATGCATTTCTCTGAACCAGCAGATATTTATTGCTTAAAAATGGGAAAACAAAATTTATTATTAAATTTAAATAATATTGTATGTTTAAGTTTTAAACAGTCCCCTCCAAAATATTGTAATGGCAAGGCCTATTCTATTATTTTTGCTGAAATTTGCATGCATAATAAATGTATTAAACAACTTAGAACATGGCAACTTTTGTTTGAACCCATCCATTTTTTAAGTGATCAAAAATATTGTAACATGCGACTGACAGGTATTTTATTGTTGCCCAGGTGTGCCTTGTTAGATTGATTGTTTAAACAATTAATAGCTCTGAATTCTGATCTTGGCTTGAGTACTTGAATACTGCATTTGTTGTTAAAAAGGATAAACCAACATGAAGAAGAGAGAGCTGACTATAGGGAAAAAGCAAGCCATTTTGAAGCTGAGAAAAGAAGGGAAATCGATCAGAGCAATTAGACAACCAATTTGGAATGTCCTGAAAAAGAAAGAAGCCACTGGTGTACTAAAAACCAGACATTGAACAGGTCAGCCAAGAAAAATAACAGCCACCAATGACAAACATTGTGAGAGCTGTGAAGAAACAATGATTAACCTTTACCAAAGTGATGACAAGGTCGGAATGTGGAGAAAGAAATTATCTACTAATGATTCAAAACATATAAGCTAGAATGGTGGAGGTAGTGTCAATTGTCGGAAGTAAAATGCTAAAGTTAGTCTATGAACAAACTACACCATGGTCAACATCACCACCACTAATCTTCCAATAGCATTTATAGCACTACAACTTGAACAAAAAAACAACAACACTAGAGTTGGAAAGTATTATAAATTGATAAATCTACAAGTTGGATAGTTTGAGTTGGAATCGTTTGCAAGAGTGTGAGTATAAACACAAGGAGGCTGTAGTAGATGAGTTTTCCTGTTTGGCATGATAACGTTTAATGTCCCCAACAACCTCTGTAGTACCATTTGTTAGCAACCACCTTTTTCAAGACACATAAAAGCTTTTAAAAAATCACGAGTATAGTTTTTTTAAAAAGGGATTTTGATTAAATGCCGGAAATAAGTTCTGTGGTTAACACAAGCTCAAGATATTTTCATGTTTTATTCTATAACAGAAAATACGTCAGTAATACCCCACTCATGGTTTTGTTAAGCTTTTAAATGTCTTGAAAAAGGCGGTTGCTAAAAAGTGGCTAAATGGGACTACAGAAGTAGTTAGGGACATTAAACGTCAACATGTCAAACTGGACAACTCATCTATTGTAGCTTCTATTTACACTTGCGCTCTTGCAATCTATTCCAACTCAAACTTTCCAACTTCTAGATATCAATTTATAGTATTTTCTAATTCTAGTGTTTTTACAAATTGTATTGCTATATATATTATTGGAAGCTAAGTGGCGGTGACGCTGAAGTCATGCGACCGTGGCGTTGTTCTTTTGTAGCTTCTTTTCTTTAGCTTTTTACTTCTGGCGATTGACTGGCCACATGAATTACCAGATCTTACTCCCATTGAGCATGCATTTCACCTCCTGAAGGAATAAATGCTCAAAACAAACAACAACTTAAAAAAAGCTGTGGTACAAGTCTGGAACAGCATCATAAAAGAAGAATGCAACAGTCTGGTGATGTCAGTGGGTCAGTCAGTTTCATGGACAACAATAATCAACTATTAACCAGATTAAGACAATACTGTGATTAAGAAACTACCATGTAAACTGCAAGTTTTTAATTTCCTTAATCTGATTAAAGTCATACTCGAATTAAGCACTAATCGAATTAAGACATGTGGAGTACTCCTGTTTTAGTTGCATTATGGACATGTATTACAGACATGTAAACACCTTAATCACATTTTGAACGTCGTGTGAGAGTTTTCACTGCATTTTGCGACAGGACACGATCACATACGGCAGTGCTCAACATTTTACAGTGAACAAGAGAGTATGGCTGCATTCTAAACCGCATACTTGCCTACTGCAGGCCTGTAGTGGGGAAAAATACATGTATCTCGGCTACTATATAGAGACGGTAACTACGCGGTTTGGGACGCAGCCCACAGCTTCAAGCAGTTGTCTATTTGCACGTACAGGATGACAAATAATTAACTGTACTTAAGGAGTTTTTAAAATTTTTTTTTTATAAAACATCCAAAACTGTATACGGTAACATAACGAAGACAAACTGTATGTTGATACGTGAAATTCTGGAGGGACGTCGGACGGCGTGGCGCGGTGACGTAATGACGTGTGCCATTAATCTAATTATGTTCTATAACATGTAAAACGGGTACATGAAAGGAGTATTCTAAAAGCGACTCATGTAAACACCGTAAACACATTATTATCTTACTCAGAGGAAGGTCAATAATTAGATTACTGCTGTCCATGTAAACATAGTCACTGACGATGCAATTACACCAAGCAAGGGATATGCAACCAAATAAAGTGTTTTCTGTTTAAATTTACTTTAAGAATATTTGTTCCAAGTCTGATCCTTTTTGTGAAAATGAAAATTGCATGGTCTACAACAAAGGAGCCATGTATTATCTAGATGTAAATATCAGAAAATAAAATCTAAAATTTACATTCATCTTTTGATATCAAACCCAAATGTTTTCAGCATATAGGAAAAGGCCTTGCTGTTCAAATACTTTTGGAGGGGACTGTATATACTAGAAAGCTACTGGGCAGCCTATACGATACCTGTGTACAAATGGATTTTTATTTTACAATAGAAAGGCAATAAATGGATATTTATATGGGAAAATATATATGAAATATTTAAAGCCCAATGTCCAATATCTATGTATTCTTCACCAACATTGTTGTTATATTTACCTAATATTAAGTAAATATAACCCAAGAACAGCCTCTGTTTTACAATCTGCAAAATGGACAGAGGCTGACAACTAGGCACTACGGTTACACTCACATTGGGCTGTTCATATATTTATTGTGATACTTGAATACAGTTTTAAATGTAGATTTTCATAGGCTGGACCTCAGCTTTTGACAGTATTATAGTATACAGATATTTCTGCATATGTGTATATTTGTGTACATATTACACCAATACTCACATTTCAGTGTATTTAGGTCGTCTTGTAGAAATAAATGTGGACAATAAATTTGTAACTGGAGTGGTGTCTACAGTTTGCTAGGATTATCATTGATGACTTTCCTTCTTTTCCCTAGCAACCATTTCATCAACTCCCCTTTGAGAATCCAGTTAGACCATGCTTTTAAATGAAACATGTACTGTATATGCAACAGTACTAATGTCAGCGTAACTGAGACTATTTCAAATTAGTCCACTTTTAGCAAATGGATCTTGAGGTTTGTGCATTAGTTTGATCTCATCTTGCTGGAAATCCAGGTTGTGTACTTGGTAACACGTGTGTAAACACCTGGCATGTCTTTCTTTCCACATCCATCTCCCCAGCTGATCAAACCTATGAGGGTCATCTGGCTGTCCGTTTCACAAACAAGAGGACCACCTGAGTCACCCTACAAATAGAGAGAAAAATAAACAGAACTGCTAATGACAAAATGTTCAATCATGCCAAACAGAAGAGAAGTAAATAATTTTACCAGTCCAGTAGAATTACAATAGATTAACCACCAAGACAAAGACATTTACTGTTTTTACAGTAGTACTTACACATGCATGCATTTCAACAAAATAACCATTATGGACAGTCCTTTAGTGTGGGATGATGTCATGATTTCCCCTTGAAGCAGCGTGCTCTAAGCGCGAATGTGCAAGCACCTGCTTTTCCACTGTTGACAGTAGTGACATTTAGACACGTGTGTTTATGTTTCTGTCATGTCTCCTCCCTGTTCTGTCATTGGCTTGGATTTGACGTGTGTCTGTATTGCCCTCAGATGCTAGCGGTTTAGACGCTGATCATGTCCGCATATATACCGCGCACCTCCCAGCACACAACGCGGAATATTAGATTAGATTGTATATTAGTCATAGTCACGTTCCATGTTAGAGTTAGTTCACGCTGGGTTATCTGCTCCCAGTTCCTCGTCATAGTTCATGTTTCTGTTTTCCGTGACCACGACCTTGATTCATGCTTAACCCTGTGTATGCCTGTTTGCCAATCGCCTGACCTTCGCCTGTTTTGGATTACGTTTATGGATCATGTTTTGGATTTATCTGCATGTCTCTCTTAAATAAAACTGATAACCTGCGCTTGAATCCGTCTGAACTTTCTCACGTCACGTCACGAGACGTGACAGATGAGCTCAAATTCATTACCTTGCAAGCATCGTCCAGGCCACGTGTGTCTCCAGCACACAGCATGTTCAGCGTGATTTCACGCCCAGAGAGTTTCTCTGGCACACACTGCTCCTGGGGCCAGAGGCGCACATGACCCTGTTTTATTCGCTCAGAATAGAATGGAGAGACTTAGAAAGAGAAATGCCATCTTTTAGAAATCAGTTCATTGATCAAGAGACTCTTGCTTTATATTCATTTTACAGATGAAAAAGCCTAAAACTTACATTCTTTGTCTTTGCCATAACCAGAAATCTCACATTCCATCCAATCTGGGAGAACTATGCCAGGCTTTGGTAAACAAACAGGCAGCACCTCTGGAGAATTTACAGCACAGATGCCAATGTTACTCTTCAACTTTAGCAGAGCTGTTAGACAAAGAGTGAAATGAATGTTAGTATTCAGTCAAAAATAATTGTGACCGTGGCCACCAAACTGATAATATAAGTGCATTTAAAAAGAGTTGTTGATGCTCATCACACTGGAAAAGGTTACAAAACCATCTCTAAAGAGTTGGACTCCATCAATCCACAGTCAAAGATTGTGTAAAGATGGAGGAAATTCAAGATGAGGACGGATGAGACCAAAATAGAATTTTTGGTTTAAATGAGAAGCATTATGTGTGGAGACAGGAAAACACTGCATTCCAGCATAAGAACTTTATCCCATCTGTGAAACACAGATGGTGGTGGTGATATCATTGTTTGGGCCTGTTTTTCTCTCTTTGCTGGGATGGCTTGCGATCATTGATGGAACAATGAATTATAAATTGTACCAGTAAATTCTAAAGGAAAATACCAGGACATCCGTCCATGAACTGAATGTTGTGGAAGCATAGGAAGGAAGTAGTTCATGTCAGGAAACCCACCAACATCCCAGAGCTGAAGCTGTTCTGCAATGAGAAATGGTCTGAAATTCCTGCAAGCTGATGCGCAGGACGTATGAACAGTTACAGGAAATGTTTAGTTGCAGTTATTGCTGTACAAGGGGGTCACATCATAGAGTTCAAACACAAAAGTTCACTCATAGATGTGTAATATTGGATCATTTTCCTCAACAAATAAATGACCAAGTATAATAAATATATATATATATATATATATATATATATATATATATATATATATATATATATATATATATATATATATATAGTATCACACAAATTGAGTACACCCCTCACATTTTTGTAAATATTTCATTTTATCTTTTAATGTGACAACACTGAAGATATGACACTTTGCTACAATGTAAAGTAGTGAGTGTACAGCTTGTGTAACAGTGTAAATTTGCTGTCCCCTCAAAATAACTCAACACACAGCCATTAATGTCTAAACCGCTGGCAACAAAAGTGAGTACACCCCTAAGTGAAAATGTCAAAATTGGGCCCAAAGTGTCAATATTTTATGTGGTACCATTATTTTCCAGCTCTGTTTTAACCCTCTTGGGCATGGAGTTCACCAGAGCTTCACAGGTTGCCACTGGAGTCCTCTTCCACTCCTCCATGATGACATCACGGAGCTGGTGGATGTTAGAGATGTTGTGCTCCTCCACCTTCTGTTAGAGGATGCCCCATAGACGCTCAATAGGGTTTAGTCCATCACCTTCACCCTCAGCTTCTTTAGCAAGGCACTGTTCGTCTTGGAGGTGTGTTTGGGGTGGTTATCATGCTGGAATACTGACCTGTGGCCCAGTCTCCAAAGGGTGGGAATCATGCTCTGCTTCAGTATGTCACAGTACATGTTGGCATTCATGGTTCCCTCAATGAACTGTAGCTCCCCAGTTCTGGCAGCACTCATGCAGTCCCAGAACAAGATACCACCACCATGCTTGACTGTAGGCAAGACAAACTTGTTTTTGTACTCTTCACCTGGTTGACGCCACACATGCTTGTCACCACCTGAACCAAATAAGTATTATCTTGGTCTCATCAGAACACAGGACATGGTTCTTAGCCTGCTTGTCTTCAGAAAACTGTTTGTGGGCTTTCTTGTGCATCATCTCTTGAAGAGGCTTCCTTCTGGAACAACAGCCATGCAGACCAATTTGATGCAGTGTGCGGTGTATGGTCTGAGCACTGACAGGCTGACCCCCCACCCATTCAACCTCTGCATCAATGCATATGGTCTTGGCTACCGTGTTGCAGCTCAGTGTCAGGGTCTTGGCAATCTTCTTCTTATAGCCTAGGCTATCTTTATGTAGAACAACAATTCTTTTTTTCAGATCCTCAGAAAGTTCTTTGCCATGAGGTGCCATGTTGACTTCCAGTGACCAGTATGAGGGAATGTGAGAGCAATGACACCAAATTTAACACACCCGCTCCCCATTCACACCTGAGACCTTGTAACACTAACAAGTCGCATGACACTGGGGAGGGAAAATGGCTAATTGAGCCCAATATGGACATTTTCACTTAGGGGTGTATTCACTTTTGTTGCCAGCAGTTTAAACATTAATGGCTGTGTGTTGAGTTATTTTGAGGGACAGCAAATTTACACTGTTACACAAGCTGTACACTCACTACTTTACATTGTAGCAAAGTGTCATTTCTTCAGTGTTGTCACATGAAAATATATAGTCAAATATTTACAAAAATGTGAGGGGTGTGGTCACTTTTGTGAAATAATGTGTGTATGTATATATGTATATATATAAAGAGAGATGTTACACACAACTCAAAATTACCTATGTCATTATCATAATTCGCATCATTGTATTGTTCATGGATCCAGTATGTATCCACATCAAATGTCTGCTCACTGCTGGAGTTCTGGAGCCTGAAGGTTCGGCCAAGGATCACATGCAGATGATTTTCCGCAAATCTAAATATACATCCATAAGAGATGCCAGTATTAATAAAGACAAATCTATTGTACATACAATGTATAATTGTCTACATATGCAATTTCACCACTGCTGCAGTTTTCAATGCAAAAAAATTGAAAATATCTTGAATACAGTCAAATGTATCGAGTAATTTTTTCACTAAATTCAAACTTGAAATTTTCATATTTTGCTTGAAATGTGTAAAAACAGGTTGTATAATCTTACATTTTATTTATAATAATCTCCTAATAAGATATTTGATAAATTGGCCTATATTCAAGATATTTTCATTTTGTTAGGTCTACCCACGCCATGAAATTAATTTCCTTGCCTGCACTGTGGCCTACAAACATGGCCTACAAACATTGCCACCATGTACTGCAATTAGCAGAACACTCACACACTGACACGCTCACTCTCACCTTCATTTTGATCACACATACCTGCATCCCATTCACAGCACAATCACAGCCACAGAAGAAAAGGACTTTCATTCCACTCACTCATTGTGAAGTATACACTCCATTCCTTGTGTTTGTGACGATACCAAGCATGTTCTCCTCTCTGCTCATGTTTCTGTTATTAACCTCGTTGTCTGATACCTGCCTCTAATATCCTGTTTATTGATCACCCAAACATTTGCTTGTTTACTGATTCTGAGTTTTGCCTATGTTTTGGATTTGTCTGCCCCGATCTTAAATAAACACCTCTATCCGCATTTGTATCTGTCTACCCGTTCCCTCACATGACACACTTGAAGTCTTGTCAATAAGTGCAGGCTGATTTCCATAGTAGAAAAAAATTCAATTAAAATAAGAAATAACTTGCACACAAAAAATCTAAGAGAGGCCAAGCCTGGGTAACTTAGACAAAAGAGTGTGCTCACCCCTCCTGGAAGCAGTGTGCTGCAGAGAGGACCCAGCAGGAGTCAATCAGGACTCCTCCACACAGAAAGTTGTGTGATTTGGTGCGTGGCAAGTACACAGTGATAGCCACTTGCCATGGCTGCTGTCTGATGTCACTCTCCTGACCTCCATGTATCCTGAATATTGAACTAGAAGGCATTTCAGAACGCTGACCACAGGAGGCTGAGAGAGAGAACAATGTTCATCTTTGTCAATCAAAAATATTCTAAAAATTAGAGTCAGAGGTAGCTAAGCAATTTGCACCAGAAATAAAATTTGTTCCTGAGTTCTCTCACTTCCTCTGATGGTGGTTGTAGGGGCTCTTGGTCCAAGGATTGTGATGGTAGATGGTTTCCTTGCTGTGTAGAAAAGGCATCATTAATTAGAAACACACACACACACACACACACACACACACACACACACACACACACACTATAATAATTTGGTCTAATAGATAATACAGAAAATAAAATCTGGAGACAGCACATTTAAGACAGTCATGAGATACAGTAACACTCATCAAGTTTCCTATGGTACTGTATGCCATTGTAATGCTGTATATTAGGAATCACTGTATGAGGAAGTATGTGTTTGATTGTTGATCTTCTTTCATTATGGAAATTATGAAATACTTACAGCATTTGGGGATATCACAGAGTTCCCAAGTAAGCTGGGAGCCTTTATAAATGTGACACCAGGGGCCAATATCACTATCTGGGTTCCTAAAGAAATTTAAAAACAAAACAAAACAAAAAACCTTGTGCATATGGTTATGTATTTATTTATTTTTTAATGTGGGTTTAGTTTTGTAGATATAAGGTGAATTCAGTGCCACCAGAATGTGCTCACTGGATATTTCTCCGTATGCTCTTTTACAACATCAAATTTACGCATATCAGAATGGGACTTTTTTCTGCTCCCTTTGAAGTAACTCTGTAAAGAAATGTAGAGACGTATTTAGAGGTCCTCAGAATTATTTGAAAAAAATACAAATAAAAATCTGCTTAATTAATGAGCATTCACTCTATCAGGGTTCTTTGGCTTTTTCTGGTTGGAAGTTGGGAATTACTGGATGCGACCACAGGTCAAATACTACATAAACGTAGATGTCTGGCTGACTGGAAAATGTTCTCAACATTTTTCTTATTTTCAGCTCCATCCACATTGCCTGTTGCCTCCATGAGGTCTGCAGAGACTCTCCTACTTCACCCAGGGTGCTCTGTAACCCCTTCAGTGTTATAGCTGGATTCTTGGACGCTTCTCTGTAAATTGCCCTTCTAGTCCAAATACTCAATTTCTCCTAACCTTGGTAGTGTCTTCATTATGACATATTTTTTCAGATTTGTTATTATGGATTTCACAGTGCTCCTAAGAAGGTGCAAAGCTTTGCTGTTGTATTACTAAACGTTTCCATCATTTTTTCCTCCTAACAACATCATCTCAGTGCTTCATGGGCCATCATGGGCTTGGTCTTCATGAGAGAAGGACTGAAATGATCTGCTATTTTACCTGATGCCTCCCAAAGTCAGAGATATTTATTGTGTATGCATACATCTGGAAACAGGTGGATCCTAAGCTTAACGCAGGTATACCCTGTTTAACATGCAGTGCCCTCCAAAAGTATTGGAACAACAAGGCCATTTCTTTTGTTTTTGCTATACGCTGAAGGCATTTGGTTAAGATTTAAAAAGGAATACAAGACAATAGATCAGAATTTCAGCTTTCATTTCTTGATATTTACATCTAGATGTGTTAAAAACTTAGAACATGGCACCTTTTGATTGAACCAACCCATATTTCAAGTGATTAAAATTATTGGAACATATGACTGACATTTCTTGCTGTCGAGGTGTGCCCTCTTAAACAGCTAATAGATCTGAATGTCTACTCTTGGTTTGAGTCCTGGTTTTCACCTGTGAAAACTGTGTGTGTTGTTAAGAAGGATAAACCAACATGAAGACAAGAGAGCTGTCAATGAGGGAAAACCAAGCCATTTTGACGCTGAAAAAAGCAATAGCCTGGCTACAGACTTGCATTTACACTCTCTGCCAGCAACTTGCAATCGCAACTTGTAGTCACCGCTGTCAATTGTTTTCAAAGGTAAGTTAATTATTCCACTATCCTGTTGATGACTAATACAGGCACAAGCAAATTAATTTACATTTTTCTTTTTAAAAGGTATTAAGAATTACTATATATTGAATTTGCTGACCAAACTTTATAATGACATTATCAGGCTTTTATATTATCCATTTTATATTAATGGACCAATATTGTTTTTCCTGATTTGTGTACTGCGCATTTTCTACAGATAAAAGATTATGTCATTGCCATTTGCCCTGCAGATCTGAGGCTCATTACCACTGTCCTAATTGCAGCAAAACTGTTCTTCGGAGATATGTAATGGAAACACACCTTCACATATGCTTAACAACAAGTTTATCCTCCCAACCTTCTTCAACTGCACTTGATTTACAGTCCTCTACAACCACACCTGCACTGGCTCCTCTGCCCTCTACAACCACAGGTTTTCAGTTCTCATTAACATCTTCAAAAAGCCAAGAGTGATGGCCAATATTAAAGCCTGATAAGGTCATTGTTAAGTTTGAACAGCAAAATTCAATATACAGTAATTCTAAATACGTAACACTTTTACAAAGAAAAATGTAAATTAATTTGCTTGTGCCTTGTGTATATTCATTTGCTTGATGACATTAGTCATCAACAGTAACAACAGGATAGGGGAATAATGAACTTACCTTTGAAAACATTTGCCTTCAAATGTGCTGCATGGTCTGGTTCAGTTGGCCAAAAATATTGCACATGGAGGACCAAGATTATTGCATGGAGGACCAACTTATTAAAGGGTGAATTTTCAGACAACAGGCTTCATGCTGTAGAATCTTTCAGCTTTGTTTTTTGTCAAATGCAGGATATGCAAATGTTTCTTGAAAATGTAAGGGACATCATGGATCTTGCAGTCTTCTGATGCAAAGAATTAGAAAGTCCATAGCTGACCATGTGCATTTTAGTTTTATTTAGAAATTGTTTTGGGAGATATTCTTTATGAAAAAAAGAAAAGAAAAGATCAAACTGTTAGAGATGTTATAAATGGTTGTTGGGAAACAACAGCATTTGATGACAGAAACATTGTGAGAGCTGTGAAGAAAAGCTCAAAAACAACTGTCAGTGGCATCACCAACAACAGCCACAGGGCATGAGTGATGTTATCACAGTACAATGTTTAAAGAAGACTTTGAGGGCAG
The DNA here is from genome assembly GCA_012411365.1 of Ameiurus melas. NCBI lineage: Eukaryota > Metazoa > Chordata > Actinopteri > Siluriformes > Ictaluridae > Ameiurus > Ameiurus melas. The sequence goes on along the minus strand of CM022780.1, from coordinate 11,892,894 downwards.
AATGTCACGTGGCGTGATGGCTGACAAGGATATATGATGCACTCGCAGTTCAAACGGTGAGGTTTATTTACAATGTGGTGAAAACAAACAAACAGAAAGAGAAACAAGGCTCTCTCTACAACTAAGCTAAGCTAAACTAAATAAACTAAGACTGTGGCTAACGCAAACGCAAACACTAATGCTAAGGATAAGGCTATGGCATAAACAGGAAATGAAACACTAAAGTCGCTAAAGTCGCACCCGCGCTATAAATGGCGGGCATACATAGATGCATACATCAGTTCAAGCATTCAACCGTGCCGCTCACGGTATATATCCACACAGTCATTAGCCCGCAATCGCTACCAGCTGCGGGCACTTCCGCGTACGTCACACATGACGTGAGGGGGCGAAAATATGACGTCACCCCCGGAAACAGCATGCGCATGCGCGCCAGCGCCCAAGGTGGGCTGCTTTACAGGGGGAATCGTGACACAGAAATACACAGGACATACCACAAGATGCAAAATATTAGCAGTAAGAATTGGAAGGCCAGATTGTAATTTGGGCTCACTAATCTTTTTTGTTTAAAAAAGTTTAAAAACTCCTGATGGTAGCAACATAATGAATTCAGAAGTCTACAGAAACATTGTCTGCCAGAGATATGCAGCCAATCTAATTTGGAGGAACTTCATCTTGAAGCAAGACAATGACCCAAAACACAATGCAAACACAACAAAGAACTTCATCATGGGAAAAAGTAGATTGTAGACCGGCCAAGTCAATCACCAGACCTTAACCCAGTTGAGCATGCATTTCACCTCCTGAAGAGGAGACTGAAGGGAGAAACACCCCCCCCCAAAAAAAAAGGAAGGAACTGCAGAACAAGCCTGGAAACGCATCACAATATAAAAATACAACAGTTTGAAGACAACTTGAGGGAAATTTACTTTAAGATCATCTGTTACTTTGTGACTATCCGCTGAAATTGTGATATATCATCTTTTGATCTCAAACCCAAATGTCTTCAGTACATAGCAAAAACAATCAAATTGGCGTGCTGTTCCAATACTTTTGGAGGCAAATATATTTAGTGAGCTCTTTTTTTGTTTGATCAAAGAAAGGGGGAGAATACTTATCAATTATGCAAGATATTAGACTTTGTATTATTTTTTAAAAATAATTCTGAGAACATCCAAATGCTTTATTTAATTTTATTTCTGCAAAAAGTCACTTCAAAAGGAGTCGAGAAAAAAAAAATCTAATTCTGATATGCTTAAATGATGTTGAAAAACAGCAGGAGGGGGATTGGGTATGTGGGACTTTCTGTATCTAAGGCCATCAGGTAAATTGGAATAGTTACACTTAGCAAAATTTATTTTTCTGGCCTGATATTCAGAAGTCAAAACTCATGCTCGTGAGCCCTTTCAAAGTAACAGCTTGATAGAAATATCATGACTCAGTTCATGTGATATATAATGGGGTGTAGTCAGCTTCAAACAGGAAGCTGAACCCATTAAGCATGGATTTAAAAGGCATGGCTATTTTTTTTCATGAGATTATAAAACAATCATGACTAACATATTATACATATTTATGATGCATATATACTTAAGATGGTAAATGGTCTGTACTTTATAGTGCCCTCCACTAATGTTGGCACCCTTGGTAAATATGAGCAAAAAAGGCTGTGAAAAATTGTCTTTATTGTTTAACATTTTGATCTTTTGTTAAAAAAATTCACAGAAATACTCTGCTCTCATGGATATCAAACAACTTCAAACAAAACATCACAAAAAACTTCGTTAAATACAGGTGTGCAACAATTATTAGTGGTGCCATTATTAGTGGAGGGCACTGGATATAGTGCCTTTTAACCTTAGCAGATCTACAAAGCACTTTACACTGTTTCTCATTCACAAACAGACACACACACACACACACACACACACACACACACACACACACACACACACACACACACACACACACACACACACACTCTCGCACACCAATGGCAGCAGAGCTGCCATGCAAGGTGCTAGTCTGCCATTGGGAGCAATTTGGGGTTCAGTGTCTTGCCCAAGGACACTTCGGCACATGGAGACATGTAGGCCGGGGACCGAATAACCAACCCCATGATTAGTGGACAACCCACTCTACCATCTGAGCCACAGCCAGGCACATAAGATGTACTATGGTAATAAAATAAGCACAAAGTTAGTTCAAGGCAAGTACATACGTTTATAATTTAATAATTTTCAAGATGGTCTGATATGGAGTAGCGTGGTTCAGTTTAGTAACAATAAGCAGAGAGAAAAAAAAATGAAAGGATATAATGGATGCATGAAAAGCTTAAAATATGTATAAATGATGCATTGATAGATTTTATGTCCATTTAATTGTGTTTTTTGAAGCATTTTTACAAACAAGAGAATAAGGTAGACTTGGAAATATGTAAGAATACACATGACAGACTGCAGTTATACAAAATAGTGCATGACGTAGGGTGTGATGCAACAATAATTTTTTAAAAATCTGTTTATTATTAGTAGATTACATTAGATGTGTTGTGTGGTGCATCTGCTGTACAAGTCCACGTGTATGAGATGTTACTATAGAAACAATAACGTATTAAAGCACACTAATATAAACCACCAATTTATGTTACAGATGGAACTACTGCCGGAGCCACGGATACCCAAAGACTCTCATGTTCGCACTCACCTGATTAGTACCGCACACACCTTACAGTCCAATCAGACATGTTTCAAAAGCATATAGCGACCGTCCGTCCAACCCACATCCCAGGCCTTCCATTCTTACCACCAGTTACACAGCAAATTCCCCAGTGTTGATTCCCAGAGTGTTGAATTTACACCCTACAGTGTTTATATAAGTCCAATGGACACTGGGGACACTGAACACTGGGGATTTCACTGTATAGAAGGGATGCTTAATTTTTATGAAGAGATCAAACATCCAAATGTACAAACATCTGTGACTTTAAATTAATAGTTAAAAAACATATTTGTGGGAAGGTTATTCTCATTTCCTGGTTAACTGCTATAAAAGATACCTATAGTTTAGATGGACCTGAAGTTGTACAGTTTATCTTTAATCTTATAAGTTCTGAGCCATTATTTCTAGAATTGCCTTTTGTGTATGACCTATTATGCCGCTCTGTGTTTGTTCTCTGCTGGACTACCCCTTTTCTGGTTCTGTTATTGATCTTGTTGCCTGGATTGTTGTACTCTGCCCTGCCTTTATGCTTATTCTCTGGACTTTGTTGTTCGGTAAAGACCTTGGACTGTTTTTGACCATGTGTCTGTTTAATACATTTTTGCATATGATTTTGCATCCTCATTCCATACCCGAGCCTTTTTTTTTTTTTTTTTTTTTTTTTACAGAAGCTTCATCTGACAAAGTGGATCCAGTGTGTGAACTGCTCTCAGCCATTGCCTCCCAAGGTCAACTCCTGGGCAAACATGAGCAAAGCCTCCAGCTGATGTCTTCCACCTTAGAGGATGTGCTCCACATAAAGAGGGAACACAAACAATGCCACATCTCAGCAATCATGTGAGTAATACGGCATTCTCCACCAACCTGATGTGCTTTCCCAATGCATTCTGTTAGCTGATAAATATGATGGCTCCCTGGATAAATTAGGTTTTTTAATGAAATGTTGCAATGGCACTTTTTGCCAATGCTTCATAAAAAAATTTTCAGAGATGCAGATAAATTACGCCAAGTGCTTATGCTGTTCACCGGAAGAGAACTCACCTGGGCCACTGCCACTCCATAATGCTAACCCATTCTTATGCAGACTTATTCAACCACATAGAACATATTCAACCACTCAGGTGTCAGGTAAAGACAGTGGTGAGAATTTATTCTCACTTTAAACAAGGAAAACTGTCTGCAGCTTCCGATTTATCAGAGCAGAGAATGAGTGGAACAAGCCAGCACTGTTTTCATACAAGGCCTCAGTGAACTGCTACAGAGGGAGCCGGCATACCGGGATATTGTATTCTCTCTTAACCAATTCATTGAATGGTTATCCATAACAATAATCTGCTCAGTCACACCGTCCATGCACCAGCCCTACCCTTCACTCATTGCCACCCACAAATATGCCCATGGAAATTGCTTAAGCTGTCCTCCCACCTGAGGAAAATAAATGCCACAGAAAATCTGGGTTGTGCTTGTACTGTGGTAATAAAGGTAATTTCAGAGCTATTTGCAACCTCAGACCTGACTCCTAAAACTCCAAATAGGTGAACCATCAACTTACACCCATGACTGAAAGCAAACACATTACGTTACATGTAAAATCTCATGGTGGTCAGAATCTTATGATTTCACTGTCTTCATAGACTCTGGAACAGCAGGAACTTTTATGGATTAGACCATGGCAAAATAACTAAATGCGCCTCTTGTTCCCTTCACAGTCCCCTAATAGTCAAAGCCCTAGATTGACACATTCTCACAATCAAAGTCCATTTTTGCAAAGCCTGTCACCTCATTCTCCTGCCAAAATCACCTACAGCCATGGAAACAGCAGAAATCTTGTTTAAGGAGGTCTTTAGATGGTATGGCCTCCGCAAGAATAGTTCAAAATCATGGGATTCAGTTCACATCTCGTGTCTGGCAGGCAAAATACTTAACATACATTCATGTGAAAAAATAAGTACAACCAATGGAAATTGTAGATTTTTTGGACATATTTGGACAAGCAAACATCATCCTTGAAACAGTGCCTATAAATAAAATTGATATACCACAAGGAAAATTAGCTTTTCAATCATTTATTCAACAGAAATTTCAATAGCTGAGATAGTCGTTTGTGGAAAAAGTAAGTACACCCTTGGCCTCAGAAGATAGTATTGCCCACTTTAGCCTAAATAATTGCTGACCCTTCTTCCATGCAATACTCTTTCAGTTGCAAAATGTTTGAGGGGTTTCTTGCATGTACTGCCTGTTTCAAATCCACCACAACATTTAAATGGGATTCAAATTCAGACTTTGACTTGGCCATTCTATAACCCTCCATTTCTTCTTTTTGAGCCATTCCTTGGTGGATTTCTAGTGTGCTTAGGATCATTATCCTGTTGAAAGGTCTACTTTCAGTTCAACTTTTTGACAGATGGCCTCACATTATCTTCAAGTATTCTTTAATATGTTGCAGAATTCATAGTTGAATTAATAAATGCAAGCTGTCCAGTCACTGAGACAGCATAGCAACCTCAAACCATAACATTCCACTAACATGCTTCACAGATGGTATGAGCTTCTCCTAAAAAGCTGTCATTGGTCTGTGAGAAACATGTCTGCTGTTACTGTACATTATTCCAAAAGGCCTGGTCTTTACCTATATGCTCATTGGCAAACTATAGTCTTGCAAGGACTTTTTCCTGGCACGCCGCCCATGCAGATCAAGTTTGATCAATTTCTTTCTGATTGCAGAAACATGCACTTTGACACCAACAAAGTTATAAGACTTACTAAGATGAAATTCTGGGGTTCCTAGAGACTTCTTTTTGCATCAGACAGTCTGCTCTTGGGCTGAATTTGCTTGGTCCTGGACAAATTGGCAGTTGTTGAAGTCAGAAAAGTATGCTTTCCCCAGTGCAGTGGACAACTTTTCTAGGGGTTATAAGGATTCTACTATGATGAGGGTGTTTCTATCCCCAACATGCGTAGGGTCAATCCTATCAACACTTCACAAGATAAAGCTTGTTCTTGGGAGACTATTGGTCTCATATATTGACCACCAAGTAGGATTATGTCCATGCCCCCTGTTAAGGCAGGGGCAACTAATTATTCTCTAGGCAGAAGGAAAGTTTTTATCAGTGAGTGCAATGTACATTCTGGGAATATGGGGGCAGACATCCTGTTGAGGCAGGGGAATTGGTGGCTCCATCCACAAGTGGTGGAGTCCATATGGCAAGGTTTGGCCAAGCGGGACTGCATGTGTTTGCCTCCGATGAGACAACACATGGTCCGCTGTGGTTCACCCTCACTCCTCCCGCACAATTAGGGCTGGTCGCCATGGTGCACATGTGGCCGAGGTCACATCTGTACGCTTTTCCCCCAGCGCTCTGCTCCCACAAGTTCAAGCAAGAGTTCGCCAAGACAGTCTATGTCTGCTGCTAGTAGCACTTTATTGGCCAGCTCAAATATGGTTCTCAGAGATAATATCCCTGCTAGATGGCACTCCTTGTGAGATTCCACAGGGATCCACTGTAGACCAAGTGAACTGCGCAATAGCTACAGTCCTGGAGTTCTTACAAAAGCATTTCTCAGTGGGGTGGGCTCCTTCTACAATCAGGGTTTAAGTGGCCACGATTTTGGCCAGCCAGGCCCCTGTTGATGGAGCCTCTGTGGGGGAACAACCTCTAACTTCGAGGTTTATGCATGGTGTCAGGTGGCTGAGACCCATCTGCATGCCACGCATACTTTCCTGGGACCTTTCTGTGGTCCTGGAAGGTCTGTCAGGTGCCCCATTTGAGCCTTTAGAGTCAGCCTCTGAGAAGCTTCTGGTAGTTCTTCTGCCCTGGTAGTTCTTCGGCTCTGCTCCATTCCCCACACCGGAACAAGAGAGATTGCACCTGCTGTGTCCAGTAAGGGTTCTCTGTACTTACCTCCACCACTCCAGCCAGTGACATAAGTTGGAGCAAATGCTGGTCTGCTTTGGTGGAGACAGTAGAGGTGATGCTGTGTCAAAAGGAGCACATCTGTAATTGGTTAGTGGAAGCAATCTCTATTGCTTATGAGGCGCACAGTCTCATTACGCCTCTGGGCATAAGGGCTCATTCCACTAGGGCGTTCGCCTCCGCGAAAGCTTTGTCCAAAGTGGTATCCTTAGAGGTTGTGTGTGCTGCTGCAGGGTGATCTACGCCACACAGATTCATTCATTATTACAGCCTGGATATTCATTCCACCCCGTGCTCGAGTGTCTTGCAGTGACCCTTGGACTTGGGTCTTTTTGAACAGGCCATACCCTTGGTATGACGGAGTGGGTATTCTCGTTCCCATAGTGTTATGCTAAATGCAACGTCGAAGTTCCCATTGAAAGGGAACGTCTGGGTTACGCATGTAACCCTGTTCCCTGAGAAAGGAATGAGATGTTACATAGCCTTGTCATACCAGGGCAGGCCTGTGAAATGCGTCTTCACATCGGATAATAGAGGCCGATGGCACGGTTCACAGGTTCCATATTTATATCACGTGACGTGCTTAATTGCAATGTCACCTGATCATGGCAGGCCTATAAATTGGCATGATTTTACACAAGCTTCAGGTGCTGGTAGCACCCAAGAGGCACTCCCATAGTGTTATGCTAAACGCAATGTCTTGTTCCCTTCTCAGGGGAATGTCTTGTTTTTGCTGTTTACCTAGCCCTTTTGTGGTGCTTGCTTTTTTTTTTTTTGCATTCTGCCCTGCAAATGTAATAGGGTTCATGTTTTATATTTGTATCTGCCATGTACGACACATTTTGATTAAGAAATGCATCTGGGGAGTCATGTGACGCCATGCGAAAGGCGGACGTGTGAAAGACAGCTCTGCGCACTTTGCTATCTTTTCCAATTATTTTCATGATATAATCTGGTGAAATTCGGTATACCCAGTTACACTTTTGCTGTTAGAAGTAAACATGGCAAAGAAGTCAAAATCCTCGAGCTCTGGAGACATTAAAAGACACTTACGTGTCCAAGACGAGAGTCCGGACGGGCCTGTGGACTCATTTTGGGTGGTGCGGCGGGAGAAGAAATCCAGAGCCAACTATCCAACATGTTGGGGATGTTGACGAAGGTTGTTGCTGACTTGGAAGATCTTGCTGTAATACGAAGTTCAGTTACCGCGATAGAAATAAAATTCTCTGAGTTAGTTACAAGAGTGGCGGATTCGGAGAAACGAATCGAGTATCTGAAGTCTTCGGAAAGGGCATTATCCGATAATCTGAGATCATCCGATAAAGATCTTGTGTTGCGCCAGGCGAGGAGCAAAGGAAGAATCTCTTGGAAGAAACACAATATTTTCTTGTTCCCGTTTTTGCGAACTCTAAATAATGGATAAATTCCATTTGTTTTATACCTGTTTGTTTCTGTTTATCTGTTTCTGACTGTTTCTACCTGTTTTTTATTTCTGTAAAGCTGCTTTGAGACAATGACTATTGTAAAAAGCGCTATACAAATAAAATTGAATTGAATTGAACTCGACAAGAGAGAAACGTGATCGGTTCAAGGAATGCAAGAAAGTCTTGCACCAACGTAAGATCACTTTTGCACTGATGTTTCCGGCCAGACTGAGAATAAACACCAAAGACGGCAGCAAAGTATGTGTGCGAATCAGGCAATGTCTTTTAATGAATCAATGGGTGAATAATGCATTGGATGTTTATTATTGAGTGGGTCGACTCACTGTGCGTACTCTGAATCTCGGAGGACAATGGCCGCCATTTTCTGTTTAGTGAAATATCACTTCCTTAAAGAAACTTTGGCATGGACGGAAGATCACTTTTACAATGAAGTTCCAGGCCAAATTAATAATAGATACTACAGACGACCGCAAAATTATGCGGCCTCCGAGTGAATTGACTCTTGACCATCAGGGGAACCGGGATGCGGTTTTGTTTCCTTTTGTGCTTCTTTTGTTGAATAACACTGCTTCAGGACAGTGGCAGATGTCTCTGCTCGCTCCTTGTGCTTGTGCCTCCTGTTGGCTGAAATCCGATTTGTGGAGTATTTCCACGGGACGTTGGAATAATGACGTCATTCTTTCATAACAGCTGGCTCGCTGATTATTCGTTTGTCTGTCTGAGGAAATTGAACGGCTCTATATTGGCTGGAATTTGTTTTGTTTTGTGAAGGAACACCTTTGAGGCAGTTCTGTGAACTAGTCTATACATTATTTGTGTTTACTCTGCTTATTGGTTGGGGTGTATTTTATTTTAGAAAATATTTTTTGTTATGTAATTTTGCCTCACAAATTTGTGAAGCAGAATCGTGCAATCCGATGGCAGAGTTGTCGCGGGGGCTCTCGTAGGAGTACATGGACTCTTTGAGTTTAGGGGGATTGGCGCTGTCAAGCGCGGGGTTGATGCGCGGGGTTGATGCGCATGTTTTTCTTTTTTCTGTTTGTTTTGTTCGGGGTGAAGCTTGGGGTTTTATTGTTGCATCAATGTTGAATTGTGGTCTTCATAATTTTGTTTTTGGCACAATTTAAATTTTTTCTGTTATATCAAAATGTCAGATGTTAATATGAGTTAATATCTCTCTCCACGTGGAATGTGAATGGGTTGGGACACCCCATGAAAAGAAGGAAGGTCATTACTTTTTGTTAAGCGTAAGAAATATGATATTGTGTTTCTTCAAGAAGCGCATCTTTCCCCGCAGGAAGCTGAAAAATTTGGGGCGGTCATGTTTTCTTTAGTGCTGGCTCGAGTAAGAGCAGGGGAGTCATTATATTGGTAAATAAACATCTACAATTAAATTGTCTCAAACAGTTTAAAGATAAATTAGGGAGAGTAATTATTGTTTTAGCAGAAATTCAGTGGCAAAGTCTTATTTTGGCTAATATCTATGCACCCAATGCTGATCATCAGGGCTTTTTTTTATAGATCTAGAAGGGATGTTGCAATCTGCTGGCACCCCACATGATATAATATTGGGAGGAGACTTTAATCTTTTGATGGACTCAGTCCTTGATCATAGTGTTGCAAAAGTGGGTAAGCCCCCTAGAGCAACAGTGATGCTTCACAGGATGTGTAAAAATCTTGGTCTTGCAGATATTTGGAGACTTTTGAACCCATCTGGTAGGGATTATACATTTTTTTTCTTCAGTCCATAAGATTTATTCTAGAATATATATTTTTTTTATATCCAAATCACTCATTTCATCTGTTGCTGATTGGTCAATCGGAAACATTCTAGTCTCAGATCACGCCCTGGTGAGTTTAGAGGTGTGGCCACAAACGGAGAAGAAGAAATCATTTAGTTGGCACTTTAATGTATCCCTTCTACAAAATCCTGATTTTCGACAAACGTTAAAGATGGAACTTTATATGGAGACCAACTGGTCCTCAGTATCCTCTGTGGGCGTGGCGTGGGAAGCACTTAAGGCGGTTCTTAGGGGTCGGATCATACAGTATGCCTCATTCATTAAAAAATCCAAAGCACGAGAACTTGTGGAGTTGGAAGGACATATTAAAAGTGCAGAGGCAGAGCTGAAGCACCGAATGTCGTCTGATGGTCTCAGAGAGTTGACCAGATTGAAATATAGATATAATACTATTTTGTCGAGAAACGTGGAGTTTTGGTTGTTCAGGGCAAGACAGTCATACTTTGAGTTGGGGGACAAAGCAGGAAAACTTTTGGCTAGATATATAAAACAGAGGGAGGCCCTTTCTACCATTCCCACAGTGAAGTCTGTTAGTGGTGAAATTTTTAGTTCAGCCATTGATATCAATAATGCTTTTAAAGAATTTTACTTGGATCGCTATAGTTCAATGTCTTCGTCTACCGATGAAGATATTAGAAACTTTGTGTCACAGCTCAGCCAGATCAGAACTCCAAGTCCCAAGATGCAATGCGTGCTTCTCAGGCACGCATGCGCTCCCCATCCCCGGAGTTCTGATCCAAGACACCTGCCGCTAATCACAGACTCACACTCAGGCACTGCTACTTAGGTTTGCAAGTCACAGAGTTGCACTGCGAAGTATACGCTCAGTTATCTCATTCTCTGCGTTACCAAGCTTTACTCCCGTCTTTGATCACCTCGTTACCTAGACCTTTGATTACGTCCTCGACCACGCTCTTTGCCTTGCCTCTCTTACTCTGTTAGTCCGATCGCCTGACCCCCGCCTGTTACTCGTTTACGTATCTAGTTTATCCTCTACTCTACGCTTCGTCCGCCGCTTGCACCTGCTTCTGTGCCCCTTCCCTACGATACATGACAGAATACTTCGCCGCCTTATTATGGAGGCAGCGAAGCGCACAAGTTGGCCTCAAGCTATCAAAGGACACGGCCGGATGATCAGCATTCACGATGCGCGCTAACGCCGCTCACCGAGCAAGTAACTCGGCTAAACCAAGCCCGCCCCGCGGCTTTACACGTTCCCTCCCACACCGGCACCGGCAAAGTACGATGGAGATCCCGGCGCTGCCGAGGCTTTCTCTTGCAATGCTCGCTGTTCTTTCCCAACCAACCCGAGAATGCCGGAGCGCCGTAAGATCATCCATTTCATGGAACTTCTGACGGAGAGCTTTACTCTGGGCAACAGTCGAGTGGGAGCAGGAATCCACCCGCACCGCAATTCACGCTACGGAGCTAGCCACACGATTTCGAACAGTCTTTGATCATTCCCCTGACAGCCGAGAGCGGAGAGGACTCCTCACCCTGAAACAGGAAGCGTGAGCGTCGCGGACTACGCCTCCAAGTTCGCACTACCGCAGCATGAAGCGGCTGGAACCAACGGACTTAAGACTGTTTTTCGTCAGGGATTAAACGCCGACATCGTGACGGAGCTGGCATGTCGTGACGACCAGCTCACACTGGAGTCCCTGATCGACCTCGCGATTCGCCTCGACCGGCTGCTCCGAAGCCGCCGCTCCGTGCGCCCTCTGGTGGCGGTTTCAGTACCTGAACCTCCCGCATAGCCCATGCAGCTGGGTCATGCCAAGATAAGTACACAGGAGAGGGAGCGAAGACGCCGCGAACTTTGCTGCTTCTATTGCGGAGGAGAGGGACACTTCGTTCAGCAATGCCCCCTCAAGCGTTCCGTTCAATCTGCTTTCGTCATGAAAATCCGACTTGAGTATTCAGGTGTATCTTGTGTCCTAGAAGCACTGATTGACTCAGGAGCGGCAGGAAACTTCATTGATCAGACCACCGTTCAAGAGCACAACATCCCCATCCGTCCCTCCTCATCCCGCTCGCATCCAAGCGATTGTGGGCGCCCCGGGTAACGGACTTATCTCTCACTGCACAGAACCCATCGTTCTCCATACCAGCGCTCTTCATCAGGAACAGATCATTTTTCATGTCACAGTGTCCGCTCGTCACCCAGTGGTTCTCGGTCTGCCCTGGTTGGATCTTCACAATCCTCAGATCTCCTGGTCTCACAGAGAAATTGTGCGCTGGTCACCCCATTGCATGCACCATTGTCTGCAAACTCCTGTCGTCACGGTGGAAACCACTTCCATAGAAAGCCCGGAGAAGACGAAGCTCCTCCAAATTCCCCCTGTGAAGCCTTCAGTAAGGTGAAGGCTAGTGGACTTCCTCCTCACAGGCCCTACGATTGCGCTATCGACCTATTACCAGGCACAACACCCCCACGAGGGAGAGTTTATCCGCTATCCCTAACCGAACAGAGGGCCATGGAGGAGTATATTCAAGAGGCTTTGCACCAGGGCTACATACGTCCATCCCGTCACACCCGCCAGCATCGGCAGGGTTTTCTTCGTGGAGAAAAGAAAGGGGAGGTCTAAGACCCTGCATCGATTATCGGGGCCTCAACCAGTGCTGCGTAAAATATCGCTACCCATTACCTCTGGTCCCTGTTGCCCTGGAACAGTTACGCTCAGCCACCATTTTCACCAAGTTGGATCTATGCAGTGCCTATAACCTCATCCGGATTCGTGAGGGGGACGAGTGGAAAACCGGGTTTAGTACCACGTCTGGTCATTACGAATACCTAGTCATGCCGTATGGGCTATCCAACGCGCCCTTGGTTTTCCAGTGTCTCATCAACGACGTGCTGCGTGACATGCTGGGACGCAACGTAATAGCGTACATCGACGACATTTTAATTTATTCCAAGTCAAAGGAGGAACATATTCACCATGTCCACCAGGTGTTGCAGAAGTTGCTCCGAAATCAACTATACATCAAAGCGGAGAAGTGTGAGTTTCATAGAGACACTATTTCCTTCCTGGGATACATCATTAGCCCTAAAGGGGTCACCATGGACCAGGAAAAGGTTCAAGCAGTCACGAATTGGCCTCCACCCAAGACAGTGAAGGAATTACAGAGGTTCCTCGGATTCGCCAATTTCTACCGGTGGTTCATCCGCAATTTCAGTAGGATTGCTCATCCCTTGACTTCTCTGTTAAAAGGGAAACCCAAGCACCTGTCATGGGGCCCAGCAGCCCAGAATGCCCTGGAGAAGCTCAAGAACGCCTTCACTACAGCGCCTATTCTCAAGCATCCCGATCCATCCAGACCGTTCGTCGTGGAGGTGGACGCTTCAGAAACTGGGGTAGGAGCGGTACTCTCCCAGAGGTTCGGGGATAAGCCGAAGCTCCACCCAGTAGCTTTCTTCTCAAGAAGACTCTCAGTGTCGGAAAGGAATTATGACGTGCGTAACAGAGAACTCCTGGCGGTAAAGTTAGCTCTCGAAGAATGGCGTCACTGGCTAGAGGGAGCGGCACACCCCTTTGTCGTCTATACCGATCATAAGAACTTGGAGTACTTACGCACAGCAAAGAGGCAAACACCTTGGCAGGCCCGTTGGGCACTGTTCTTTACCAGATTTCAGTTCACGTTGTCTTACCGACCTGGGTCAAAGAACACAAAGGCTGATGCCCTCTCCCGTATGGATCACCCAGAAGTTGAGAAGGACCAGGAAGAATACATTGTTCGCCCCTCATGTATCGTCGGCACCCTCGAATGGGAGCTAGACAAGGAACTGGAGAACATCCCCTCATCTCGAATCCCCAAAGCATGTCCCGCAGGCCGACAGTTTGTACCCGAGGGACATCGCCAGGCAATCGTTGTCTGGGCACACACCACCGTCGGCACAGATAACCCTGGAAGTCAGCGAACGTACCTCCTACTAAAGGAGAAATACTGGTGGCCCAACATGCAGAGGGACATCCACAGAATGGTGGCATCATGCTCGTCCTGCGCACAGAATAAGGTCCCTCGAACACTTCCCACGGGTAAACTCAAGCCCCTACACATTCCGGAACGCCCATGGTCTCACATTGCGGTGGATTTTGTGACCGATTTACCCGAATCCCAGGGGAACACCACCATCCTGGTCATAGTGGACCGGTTCTTAAAATCTGTACGCTTCATCCCTCTACCCGCCTTACCCACTGCCTTTGGGACGGCCGAGCTGCTGTTCACCCATGTCTTCAGGTATTTCGGCATCCCTGAAGAGATCGTCTGTGACCGGGGCCCCCAGTTCACATCCCAAGTCTGGACTAGTTTCATGTATAAGTTGGGGGTCACAGTAAACCTAACCTCAGGTTATCACCCACAGTCCAACGGCCAAGTAGAACAAGTCAATCAGGAATTGGGCCCGGTTCCTCCAACGCACTTGCGCGGCCAACCCCAGTGATTGGGACAAGTTCTTACCATGAGCCGAGTATGCCCAGAACTCGTTACGTCACTCAGCAACTAATCTCACCCCGTTTCAGTGCGTACTGGGATACCAACCCCCTTTATTCCCGTGGAATGCAGATGTCACAGATTCACCCGCAGTCGATCAGTGGTTTGAGCGGAGTGAACAGGTATGGGCAGACACCCATCAGCATCTGACACAGGTCACCAACTCGTACAAGCGCAAAGCTGACCGTCGCCGCAGCGAGCAGCCAAGTTACCAACCCGGTGATAGGGTATGGTTATCCACAAGGGACCTGAAGCAACCACACAGCTGCAAAAAGCTCGCACAGAGATATACTGGTCCCTTCAAGATCCTGAAACGAATCAATGAGGTCACGCGATCCGGCTGCAACTACCCCGGCACAGCCGCGTCGCCCCTTCCCGTCTCACGCCCGCAAACCAGTTGTTCCCGGACCCTTAGCCTCGGATGTGCCCTCAGAGACACCTCCGCCTCCCCTGGATATGCGCAGGAACGCGACGTTACCTTCTCAAGAACATCCTCAGCTCCAGGTACAGGAGGGGTAAGCTGGAATACTTAGTCGAGTGGGAGGGCTATGGTCCAGAGGAACCCTGTTGGATTCCGAAGCAGGACATCCTTGACCCGCAACTCATTAGTGACTTTCACGCCTCGCATCCTGACCTACCGGCCCCTCGCCCCCGGGGAAGACCTAGAAAGAACGTGGCTCCCGGAGTGAGCCCTTTGAGGGGGGATTCTGTCACAGCTCAGCCAGATCAGAACTCCAAGTCCCAAGATGCAATGCGTGCTTCTCAGGCACGCATGCGCTCCCCATCCCCCATTGCCTTGCCTCTCTTACTCTGTTAGTCCGATCGCCTGACCCCCGCCTGTTACTCGTTTACGTATCTAGTTTATCCTCTACTCTACGCTTCGTCCGCCGCTTGCACCTGCTTCCGTGCCCCTTCCCTACGATACGTGACACTTTGTGGAACCATTAGAACTCCCGAAATTGATGACGGAGCAAAAAAAATCTCGATTCTGAGATAACCCTGGTGGAGCTTGTCGAGGTAATAAAGGCCCTGCCTACTGGCAAGTCTCCAGGGCTGGATGGCTTTGCCGCTGAGTTTTTAAAATCTTATGCTACAGAACTGGCTCCACTTCTGTTAGAAGCTTATACAGAATCATTAAAGAATGGAAAGCTTCCTCCAACATTGACACAAGCCAGGATCAGTCTGATTCTTAAAAAAGACAAAGATCCAAGTGAGTGTAAAAGTTATCGTCCAATTTCCCTGATCTAGATAGATCTGCCCTGATCTGCCATCTCACTTGACGCCGAAAAGGCGTTTGATATGGTAGAATGGGGTTATCTTTTAAATATTTTGGAAGTGTATGGGTTCGGGAATACATTCATTAGTTGGATTAAGCTACTTTATAGTCATCCTGTAGCGGCAGTACAAACAAATGGATTAATTTCAGATTATTTTACTCTGGATAGGGGCACCCGGCAGGGTTGCCCTCTTTCCCCATTATTGTTCTGTCTTGCTCTGGAACCATTAGCAGCTGCGATAAGAAAGGAGAATGATTTTCCAGGGCTGGTGGCAGGAGGTGTGGCGCATAAGCTTTTGCTTTATGCAGATGATATTTTATTATTCATCTCTGACCCTACTAGATCTATGCCTTGCCTCCACTGAATTATTAATTCCTTTTCTAAATTCTCAGGATATAAAGACAACTGGTCTAAATCTGAAGCTTTGGCTCTGACAGCGTACTGTCCAGTAACGGCCTTTCAGCCTGGTGCCTTCCAGTGGCCCAAACAGGGCATTAAGTATCTGGGTATTTTATTTCCAAAATATTTGTCCGATTTAGTTAATGTTAATGTTGACCCGTTAATAAAAAGGTGTTTGAGTGATGTAGGCAGGTGGTCTTCTTTACATTTATCTATGATCGGGAAGGTTAATGTTATTAAAATTAGTTGTATTTCAAAATTCAATTACCTGCTACAATCTCTCCTTATAGATGTTCCGCTTTCTTATTTCAAGCAATTTGAGAGTATAGCAAAGTCTTTTATTTGGAATGGTAAGGTTAAATTTCAATAAGTTACATAAGCCGATTGACAAGGGTGGGCTAGGCCTACCCAAAATTCTGTTTTATTATTATACGTTTGGTCTCAGACATTTGGCTCATTGGTCACTTCCACCTGAGAGAGCCCCTCCCTGGTTCTGCATTGAACAAGAAGTTCTTGCCCCTATTTTGCCACTGCAAAGCCTTTCAATTAATCTCACCAGAGAAGTTAAATCACACCCTGTTATTTCACATCTGCACTCAGTGTGGACAAGAGTGTCCAGAGTGTTTGATTCTGATATTTATCTCAATGTTGCCTCGAGCCTATGGCTAAACCATAACTGCGTATTAATAAGTCCCCTTTTTGTTGGTCAGAGTGGATCATGAGGGGGATTAATCCACTCTGTGATCTTTATGAGAGTGGTGTGATGATATCTTTTGAAAAATTGGTTCAACATTTTGGGATTCCCAGATCTCAGTTTTTTAGGTATCTTCAACTACGCCACTTGCTCTGTACTGTTTTTGGGAGTAGCATGCACCCCCCTAATGCAGCAGATACTCTGGGAAAGGTGATTTATGCTTTTGGAAGAGGACATGAAGCATCAGTGTATTACTCCTTACTGATTCAGAGTCTTGGAGACGGAGTCTCGACCACTCTCAAGAGATTATGGGAGAAAGATTTAAATTTGGAATTGGGGGAGGGGGAGTGGGCTAGGATTTAAAAAAATATATAAAAACTGCATCTAGAGACGCAAGGGTGCGCCTTATACAAGGGGGTTCTATTGGAAACCTCTAAATAGTATAGGCTTGGTCTTAAAGACACACCCACCTGCTGAAGATGGAGACACTATCCATGTTTTTTGGGGGTGTCGTAAGATCCAAGAATTTTGGTTGAAGGTGCAGAGCATTGTATGTGAGGTGTTGAACACTCAGATCTCGTTCTGCCCTAGACTCTGTATTTTGGGAGATGGGGAGGTCACAAAATTGGAGGATAGGTACAAAAATTATTGGGTTTTGACCAGTGTGATGATTGGTAGATTATTTTAAGGGGATGGAAATCAGATGGAGCGCCCTCGTTTCCAGAGTGGTGTGTGGAGATGGGGAGGGTGGCTGCCTTTGAGGAGGGGTCGAGCAGAAGGATTGGAGCTGGGAATTACTTCAGGAAGAAATGGAGCAGTTATTTGGCGTTTTTGGGGGACTCTTGAGGAGGGGCAGTGGAGAGTATATAATTTAGAGTTTAGGCTATGATTATACTTGATTACTGTATTTTCCCTTTTTTTAATTGTGTGCATTTTTTATTTTATTTATTTATTTATTTTTTATATACGAGTTTATATTCTATTGACCACAAGGGTGTTCGTGGAGGGACCAGACTACAGACTACATTTTCAATATAGTCCTTTCAGATATAACTTGTGTACGTTAGAACCTGGTGTTTGTGTGTGTGTTTACTTACCTGCAGTAGCTGTGGCTGCCAAGACCCAGCTGTCTGGCATCTTGCCTCCAGGCTGTGTAAAACTTGTGGTAGATTGCAGGTGAGTCCCACTGCAGACACTTAGAGTTGCTTTTACTGACGGTCTGAGTTCCTCTATAGGACTGACCCAATCCCTCTACACACTCCAGTATAGGGTCTAAAAGAAGAACAATAATGTGTCATGCATGTTCACTAGATTTCTTGCTCTTGCTTATGTTTCCTTTTGACATGGATCCTTACCCTGGTTTTGTGTGCTCCTCAATAAGTGTTTGTTTATAGGTCCTAAGCCTTTATTTCAGTCCTACTATGTAGAATGATTACCGATGAATTGTTAATTAAAGCTGAAACAACTGATTAATGATTATTGCACACTGTAACTGCAAAATCGTTCTTGTAAAAATATATTTTTGCTAGCATAAATTCTTATTGAGCTGCTCTGAGTTGCCCTAGAAGTCCTGTAAAAGTTTACATGTCAACAGGACATATTCAGATATGTCCTGTTTCAAGTATGGAAAAGGCAAATGCAATATAAATTAAAGAAGACTTTCCCCTTCAACAAAGCCTTTTCTAGGATGAGCTAGCTAGCTAAAGTTAGTCAGCTAGTTCATTGAATCAGTGATCAGCCCTAAGTTTGTATTCACAAAACAGTTCTGTAACACTGTGGATATAATGGTAGATAATTCCAGCCTCAGGTTTGGGGCATGTCCTAAACCATATACTACTATACTAAAATACACCATTGGTGTCACTGCTATTTTGGCATTTACTGCATAGAATGGGGTTTGGGACGCATCCCTGAATTCTTATTTAAAGTGTATTACTTGCCTCTTGCAACCATCTTATTAATGACACAGTACAATCCACATTACAAAATGTTCTAATTAAACATTTATTAAGCATATAGAAAAAGCAAATGTGTGTGCAGTGTATAAAAAAGCCTACACACCCCTGTTAAAACTGTAGGTTTTTGCTAAATAAAAAAGGAAGCAAAATAAATAATGTCCTATGAGTTTTTTGCACCTTTAATGTGATATAAGCAAAAGAATCAAATGAAAAACAAATAGAAACATTTTATGGAAAAGAGAAAAAACAATAAATTGGTGGTACAAGTGTACAAACTTTTATAATTTGGCATGTGACTGTGCTCACATGCCAAATTATAACCAATCTTCACTTTCAAACTCATGTTCAAAAATAATTATGATACACCTGTCATCACTGTGATTCATTGTGTTCAAGTATTTCAGATTAACCCCAAATTAAGATCAGCTGTTTCTCGTGGATTTTCTTGTTTCATCTGAAGCTAAGGTCTACAAGGAGCTTACAAAACATGTACAAGATCTCATTGTTGAAAGTTATTGATCAGGAGAGGGGTACAAAAGAATTTCCAAAACATTACATGTACCACAGAAAACATTGAA
This sequence comes from Ameiurus melas, assembly GCA_012411365.1. Taxonomy (NCBI): domain Eukaryota; kingdom Metazoa; phylum Chordata; class Actinopteri; order Siluriformes; family Ictaluridae; genus Ameiurus; species Ameiurus melas. Next base: position 11,873,612 of record CM022780.1, on the reverse strand, counting down.
GGCCACCATCAACAAGTTGAGAAAAAGGGACACCACTGTGATACTACCAAGAGGGGTGAGCTTGTCAGAAGCCCTCTCTCACAAAAAAAAATCCAAGCAATGCCTAAATAATCCCCCTTGAAAAAAACAAGGAAGCTCATCAACCAATGTACACCATACCCACAGTGAAGCATGGTGGTGGTTGCAGCATCATACTATGGGGCTGCTTTTCTTTGGCTGGGACTGGGCGGTTGCTTTAATAAGGGTGTGTAGACTTTTGATATCCACTGTGTATGTGTGTGTCTTTGTCCCACCTGTTGTACAGTTTGGTATAGAACAGAATTCCCACACAATTTGAGACTTTTTAAAAACATAGCACCATGGTCTGGAGTCTCCATCTGGATTTCTGAAAAAAACCCACAGTTGTTATTTTAAAAATCAGCAACAGGTAATGTTTTTTTGCTTGGATTTATTTTTGTCCGAGTACCTGCAGTAGTTGTGATTGCCCAGTCCAATGATTCTTGTGTCTGGTTTCCTGGCTGTGAATTTTTTTCCTTTGAGTAAGGTTGAGTTCCAATTGATACACTCAGCGCTAGAGCTGGAGATGCTCCAAGTACCGCGATAATCAGAACCCTGCCCACTCACACATTTCTCATTCAAATCTAAGAAAAAGTGTAGTTAATGGAGTTCAGTGTGAGTATCATGTTACAATGTTCAGGCTCCAATTGATATATTTAAAGCTTGCGGCAGTTTGTACTTAACTGATCTCGCACTGCTGTCCAGTGAAACCTGGCAGGCACAGGCATATGAAGTCATTGGAGAACACTGCCTCCTTACATGTGCCACCACTGTAACATCTTGATACATAACAAGCTAATTTTGAGAGAGAGAGAGAGAGAGAGAGAGAGAGCATTGCACATTCTGATGGTGAATGAACATGTTTATCAAAAAATAAAACTGCATACCTGTGAGCATATCTGTAAAGGATATACGGGGATGGGTGATGTAAAACCTGTATATTTCGGTAAACATTTTGAGTTTTGTGCTGCACTGAGGCCCTAATAAATGGCTCTCAACACTTTTCCTTTTCTCTCTATGGCAATACGGTTGTTGTCAGATTTCTATTATGTGTTATTATTATTATGCTGGCTTGACAGGGCCAACATACAGTGCCCTCCAATAATATTGGCACCCTTGGTAAATTACCTTTGTCTTGATTGTTTATCCTTTTGATATTTTGTTCAAAAGAATTCACAAAAAACACTCTCATGGATAACAAACAATTGTAAACACAACACAAGTTTACCCCTTTGAATACATATGAGAAAAATATATTAAAGTAAGTACAGTACTGTGCAAAAGTGTTACGACGCGATCAGCGTGACCAGCGTGACAATTCACCACGTGTAGTCCCACCTAGGGACATGGCGTAAAAGGACTACACTTCCCTGTCTCACCCGCGCTCAAGTTCGCCTTAGGAGTTCTGATAGAAACACCTGTACTAAAACTTAAGTTATATATGGACCTCCCAAGCGTCAGCCCGACACAAAGTATTCGTCCAGGAGCCTCAGCTCTGGGTGATACCTAGCTCTGTGTTTTCTAGTGCTCATTCTGTTCCTAGATCTCAAGTTATTCTTATGTCTCGTCTCGTCTATTGTCTGTTTCCCTTTCTTACCTGTCTTTCCCAATATCCAGTTTTCGTCAGTCACCCATACTGTTCTTAGCTATTCTCCTCCTTCCACTAGCCTGCGTTTGTCTCGGTCTATGTACTGTTACAAAAAGTCTTAAGCACCCTTTTTTAGTACAAAAAAGGTCAGTAAAGAAATCAGCATATTACATAAGAGACCACTTTTCAGACAAAATGCATAATGAAGGCTGCTGAGTTTTGCTGCAAAAATAAGAAGTATGTGCAAAAGTGAAAGGCTCCAGATAAACTGTGGCTGGTACTGCAAGATGCTCAGTAAAACTTACCAGCTAATTTCCTTATAAAACTACACAAATTGTACTTCCGAACACTTTACCAAGAAAATTTTGATGGAGAACACAACAAGTTTCGAAACTTGTTTAGAAAACACACCGGTTTCGAGTTGTGTGTAAAAATTATATGTTGTGTGGAATGATGAAAAAACTGCAGTTTGTAAGCTCTGCACTGCTAAAATTTTACACCAGATGCTGCAGCAGTGGACAGGAGTTTTGAATTTGAATTTTTTGCCATGCTGCTTGAGGGCCAGTACACTATTGAAAGATTTAAATGGTTTTAGATGGGTTGACACAAAAGTATATATTGCACAGAAAAATATATTTGTAGAGTAGTCTTTTTCATATCTATTTACCGTAATTTCCTGACTATAAGCCGCTACTTTTTTCCACAAGCTTTGAACACTGTGGCTTAAACAATGATGCGGCTTGTTGATGGTTATAGGAAGCGATTGGTTTCAGTTATTTCCTCCAAAGGGTGTGCAGCCAAATATTAAGTTGAGGGTGCCAACAATTTTGTCCGACCTAATTTTTGAGTTTTGTGTAAAATGATGTAAAATTTGCCTTTTTTCTTCTGCTTTTTTGTGCTGTTCCAATGCACTTAAAGGTAATAAACATGTGTATACCAAAACATTTTTCATTGGAACACTTTTCTGGGAGAAATGGTGCATTTCCTGGAAAAGTTTCAGGGGTGCCAATAATTTCGTCCATGACTGTATTAGTTCCCTCTGAAAGTATTGGAATATCTATGCCAATTCTTTTTTTTCACTATACACTAAAGACATTTGGGTTTGAGATCAAAGGATGAATATGAGACAGTAGATCAGAATTTCAGCTTTAATTTCTTCATATTTACATCTACTTGTCTTAAACAACTTAACACATAGCACCTTTGATGGCAGACCAGCCTATTTTTTAGGTAAGCAAAAGTATAGGAACAGATAGTCTTAAAGTAAATAACAAATATTTGGTTGGATATCCCTTGTTGCAATAACTGCATCAAGCTGGTGACCCACTGACTTCACCAACCTACTGCATTTTTCTTTTGTGTTGCTTTTCCAAGCTTGTACTGCTGCTTCTTTCTGGTGATTGACTTGGTCATTCTAAAACCATCCACTATTTCCCCTTTCCAAAAGTCCTTTCTTGTACAGTGAGGGAAAAATGTATTTGATCCCCTGCTGATTTTCTACATTTGCCCACTGACAAAGAATTGATCAGTCTATAATTTTAATGGTAGGTTTCATATGAAGACTACTATCAAGTCTCTCACTGCGACCGTGACTAAATTAGAGAATAAATGTGAGGATCTGGAGTCGAGGTCACGGCGCAATAACGTGAGGATAGTCGGAGTTCCAGAGGGCCCTGACACCTGTACTACCGCTGCTGTAGCGGCCTTGTTAAAAGAGACTTTTGGTCTGGAGAAGGAGCCGGTTTTGGACCGGTCCCACCGGACCCTTCAGCCGAAGCCCAAGTCTGGTGAACGACCACGAGCTATTGTGTGCAGATTCCATTATCACAGTGACTGTGTTGATATTTTACGCCGTGCGAGAGAGCTCCAGCAGATTAAAGTGAAGGATTTGACCATCTCCGTTTTTCCTGACTACACAGTCCAGACAGCCCGGGCCCGGGCCGTGTTTAACGAGGTTCGGCGTCAACTTCGTGATATTGAGGGAGCTCGCTATGGAATATTTCACCCAGTTCGGCTTCGCATTACGTACAACGGTGTCCAGAAGGACATTATTTCAGCAGAGGAAGCAGCAGAATACTGCTCTTAATAAGCAGCTCTTAATACCGGGGTAAACTCCATCACTCACACAGTGTAGTGTTATATATTTTTTATTTTATTCTTTTTTTTTTTTGCACTCGGCCTTCCAGCTCTACATAATTCGAATTCTTATATTGTCGGTGCCTTATTACTTCGTTATTCTCTTATTCTTGTATTTTATTTTAATATGCTACACTGTGTAATATTATTAGGTATAAGTCTTTAAAAGGTATGGACATTATATTTGTTGAAGTGCGCAGACTATTTATTAGATTTGAAGTCAGCAGGGGACTTTTTTCTTACTGGGATTTTTTTTTTTTGTAATTTTGTTTAGCTTACTCTAGGTCCACTTTGTGGACAACCCTAGGGGTGATACACTGCTGTCTCCTTTGTTTTATGGAGACTTTGTGTGTGTGTCCCTCTTCAGCTCCAATTGGCTATTTATATTCTTATTTTTACTTTAGTTCTTGGGCTTTATATTTTTTATATGAGTAGCCATGATGAGCCGGGGGGCAGGGGGATTTTAAATTTTTTATTTATTTATTAATTTTATTATTTTATTTACTTATTTATTTATTTTTTCTTCTCAATTAAATATTTGGGAAAGGGAAGGAAGAGGAGAAAAGGTAAATGAATTATATGAATATGATTTCAATGTAAATGAATCTCATGAAAATGAATCACATGCATGAATATGAATCACATGGAAATGAATCACATGAAAATGAATCACATGCATGAATATGAATCACATGGAAATGAATCACATGAAAATGAATCACATGAAAATGAATTACATGTAAATGAATCAAATGAAAATGAATTACATGTAAATGTATCACATGAAATATGAATCACATGAAAATTAATCATATGTTAATGAATCACATGTAAATGAATCATATGAAAATGAATAAATAAACAAAAGGCAAAAAAAAATTAATGGTAGGTTTATTTGAACAGTGAGAGAATAACAACAAGAAAATCCAGAAAACCACGTCAAAAATGTTATAAATTGATTTGCATTTTAATGAGGGAAATATGTATTTGACCCCTATGCAAAACATGACTTAGTACATGGTGGCAAAACCCTTGCTGGCAATCACAGAGGTCAGATGTTTCTTGTAGTTGGCCACCAGGTTTGCACACATCTCAGGAGGGATTTTGTCCCACTCCTCTTTGCAGATCTTCTCCAAGTCATTAAGGTTTCAAGGCTGACGTTTGGCAACTGGAACCTTCAGCTCCCTCCACAGATTTTCTATGGGATTAAGGTCTGGAGACTGGCTAGGCCACTCCAGGACCTTAATGTGCTTCTTCTTGAGCCACTCCTTTGTTGTGTTTTGGGTCATTGTCATGCTGGAATACGCATCCACCACCCATTTTCAATGCCCTGGCTGAGAGAAGGAGGTTCCCATGGCCCCGTCCATCGTCCCTTTGATGCAGTGAAGTTGTCCTGTCCCCTTAGCAGAAAAACATCCAACCTCCATGTTTGATGGTGGGGATGGTGTTATTCGGGTCATAGGCAGCATTCCTCCTCCTCCAAACAAAGCGAGTTGAGTTGATGCCAAAGAGCTCCATTTTGGTCTCATCTGACCACAACACTTTCACCCAGTTGTCCTCTGAATCATTCAGATGTTCATTGGCAAACTTCAGATGGGCATGTATTTTTGCTTTCTTGAGCAGGGGGACCTTGCGGGCGCTGCAGGATTTCAGTCCTTCACGGCGTAGTGTGTTACCAATTGTTTTCTTGGTGACTATGGTCCCAGCTGCCTTGAGATCACTGACAAGATCCTCCCGTGTAGTTCTGGGCTGATTCCTCACTGTTCTCATGATCATTGCAACTCCACGAGGTGAGATCTTGCATGGAGCCCCAGGCCGAGGGAGATTGACAGTTCTTTTGTGTTTCTTCCATTTGCGAATAATCGCACCAACTGTTGTCACCTTCTCACCAAGCTTCTTGGCAATGGTCTTGTAGCCCATTCCAGACTTGTGTAGGTCTACAATCTTGTCCCTGCCATCCTTGGAGAGCTCTTTGGTCTTGGCCATGGTGGAGAGTTTGGAATCTTATTGATTGATTGCTTCTGTTGACTGGTGTTTTTATACAGGTAACAAACTGAGATTAGGAGCACTCCCTTTAAGAGTGTCCTAATCTCAGCTCGTTACCTGTATAAAAGACACCAGGGAGCCAGAAATCTTTCTGATTGAGAGGGGGTCAAATACTTATTTCCCTCATTAAAATGCAAATCAATTTATAACATTTTTGACATGCGTTTTTCTGGATTTTCTTGTTGTTATTTTGTCTCTCACTGTTCAAATAAACCTACCATTAAAATTATAGACTGATCATTTCTTTGTCAGTGGGCAAATGTACAAAATCAGCAGGGGACCAAATACTTTTTTTCCCCCTCACTGTATTGGAACTGCTTTTTGGGTCAGTCTTGCTGTATGATGAAGTTCATCTGAATTAGGTTTGATGCATTTCTCTATAAAGTTGGAGACAGATTGTTTCTGTAGACGTCTGAATTCATTCTGCTGCTACCATTATGAGTTACATCATCAATAAAGACTCCAGAAGCAGCCATGCAAGCCCAAGCCATGACCATATGTACAACATGCTTAACTGATGAGCTTCTTTGTTTTGGATCATGGGCTAATACATTCTTTCTCCACACTTTGTCCATCACTTTGGTAGAGGTTAATCTTTGTTCCAAACTTTGGTGGCTCATCTCTGTATTTTTTTTGTAAATTGCAATCTGGCTTTCTGATCATGAGAGGTTTGCATCTTGTAGTATGGTCTAAATATTTCTGCACTTGAAGTCTTCTTTGAATGGTGGATTCTGCCCTGTGAAAGCTGTTGGTTAATAACTGTTGTTTTGGGGTTTTCTTCACAGCTCTTACAGTGTTTGTCATCAACTCACAAGAGTACACCCCTCACATTTTTGTAAATATTTGATTATTTATTTTCATGTGACAACACTGAAGAAATGAGACTTTGCTACAATGTGAAGTAGTGAGTGTACAGTGTAAAAGTGTAACAGTGCAAATTTGCTGTCCCCTCAAAATAACAACACACAGCCATTGATGTCTAAACCGCTTGCAACAAACGTGAGTACACCCCTAAGTGAAAATATCCAATTTGGGCCCAATTAGCCATTTTCATGCCCCGGTGTCACGTGACTGTTACAAGGTCTCAGCTGAGAATGGGGTGCAGGTGTGTTAAATTTGGTGTCATCTCTCTCAAACTCCCTCATACTGGTCACTGAAACTTCAACATGGCACCTCATGTCAAAGAACTCTCTGGGGATCTGAAAAGAAAAAAAAAAAGAATGGTTGCTCTACATGAAGATGGTGGCCAAGACCATACAGCGGTTTAACAGGACAGGTTCCACTCAGAACAGACCTCGCCATGGTGAACCAAAGATGATAAGTGCACATGCTCAGCATCCAGAGGCTGTCTTTGGGAAATAGACGTATGAGTGCTGCCAGCATTGCTACAGAGGTTGAATATGCAGCACACTGCATCAAATTGGTCTTCATGACTGTCGTCCCAGAAGGAAGCCTCTTCTAAAGATGATGCACAAGAAAGCCCATGAGTGCTGCCGGTGCTGGGGAGCTACAGTTCATTGAGGGAACCATGAATGCCAACATGTACTGTGACATACTGAAGCAGAGCATGATCCCCTCCCTTCGGAGGCTGGGCCACTGAGTAGTATTCCAGCATGATAACAACCCCAAACACACAGTTATGGAACAGTCTTCCTATTAGTGTTCGGGACTCCGACACAGTCTCAGTGTTTAAATCTAGGCTTAAAACGTATTTGTTTATTCAAGCTTACCCTGACTAAATTCTATCTCACTACTTCACAGTCCTAATCGTTTTTCTCCCTCTCTCTCTTTTTGCCGAGCCCCACAAGAATTTATGGAGATATTGGAGATCAAGATCCCTTCTGCATCTGGATGAGCCCAAATCTTCTGCTGGGACTACGGCTGCTCCTAAGGCCATATTTCTCATTTTCACATTATCTATTACCTTCACATTCTGTGTTACCCAGATGAGGATGGGTTTCCCTTCTGAGTCGGGTTCCTCTCAAGGTTTCTTCCTCAAAAAACATCTTAGGGAGTTTTTCCTTGCCACCGTCACCACTCAGTGGCTTGCTCAGTTGGGATAAATTCCATTTGTTTTCTACCGGTTTGTCTCTGTTTATCTGTTCCTGTTTGTCTCTCTTTATCTGTTTCTGACTGTTTATACTTGTTTTTTATCTCTGTAAAGCTGCTTTGAGACAATGACTATTGTAAAAAGCGCTATACAAATAAAATTGAATTGAATTGAATTGAAACACACCTCCAAAATGACCAATGCCTTGCTAAAGAAGCCGAGGGTGAAGGTGATGGACTGGCCAAGCATGTCTCCAGACCTAAACCATATTGAGCATCTGTGGGGCATCCTCAAACGGAAGGTGGAGGAGCACAAGTTCTCGAACATCCACCATCTACGTGATGTCATCATGGAGGAGTGGAAGAGTACTCCAGTGGCAACCTGTGAAGCTCTGGTGAACTCCATGCCCAAGAGGGTTAAGGTGGTGCTGGAAAATAATGGTGTCCACACAAAATATTGACACTTTGGGCCCAATTTGGACATTTTCACTTAGGGGTGTACTCACTTTTGTTGCCAGCGGTTTAGACATTAATGGCTGTGTGTTGAGTTATTTTGAGGAGACAGCAAATTTACATTGTTATACAAGCTGTACACTCAATACTTTACCGTGTAGCAAAGTGTCATTTCTTCAGTGTTGTCACATTAAAAGACAATCAAATATTTACAAAAACGTGAGGGGTGTACTCACTTTTGTGAGATACTGTAAATCTATTGTATGAGCAATTTGAAACAAAATTATGCATGTTTCAAAACCATAATAGGTGCGCTTTATACCAAGAGTAGACATACAGAGCTATTAATTAGTTAAACAATCAACTTTACAGGGCACATTTGGGGAGCAAGAAACCCCTGTCAGTCACATGTTTTTGATCACTTGAAAAAAAATGTGTGAGTTCAAACAAAAGGTGCCATGTTCTAAGTTGTTTAACACATCAAGATGTAAATATGAGGAAATGAAAGCTGAAATTCTGATCTATTGTCAAAATAGAGACAATAATTCATCTTTTGATCTCAACCCCAAATGTCTTCATGTATATCAAAAACAGTTGGCCTTGCTGTTCCAATAATTTCAGAGGTTACGGTGCTGTGAAAAAACTACAATGCTGTGCTTTTGTGTACTGTATATGTCATACTAAATATTTTCAGAAATTAAAACAAAATCCAAGATAAAACAAAGGCAACCTGAATAAACACAAAAATACAGTTTTGAAATGATAATGTTAAGTAAAAATATTATTCATCACCATCTGGCCTTGTGTGAAAATTTATTTGCCCCCACAGTTACTAATTTCCCAAATTCATGAAACTGCATACATAATTTGGTACAGCTGGACAATATGCAACCATATTCTCTTAGTGAAGCTAGAAAAATCTATTTCTCCACCTTAATAGGAGATAACAAAAACAATTCTAGATTCCTTTTCAACACAGTAGCAGAATTAACTAGGAATAAAACCACTACAGAGAGAAACACTCAATCATTACATAGCAGTGAAGATTTCATGGAATTTTTCATTAATAAGGTTGAAAATATTAGACATGAAATACAGGCCATTAAATTACAACCAGACAGTACTGTAACAAACCCATTACATGACAATGTAGCAATATCAGATCAATGTTTAGAGTGTTTTGCTCCGCTTAGAGAGACCGAACTAGCTACATTAATCTCTTCAGCCAATTCATCAACCTGCATACTAGATCCCATACCTACATGTTTGTTTAAACAGATTTGTCCAGGAGTAATTGAACCACTTTTAAATATAATCAATTCTTCACTAACCACTGGCTATGTCCCTAAATCACTTAAATTATCAGTTATTAAACCCTTGATTAAAAAACCTGACCTTGACCCGTCCCAATTGTCCAGACTTTAGAAAAGGTTGTAGCAAAGCAGTTATGCTAATACTTGGATAGGAACAACATTCATGAAATGTATCAGTCAGGATTTAGATATCATCATAGCACAGAGACAGCGTTCGTTAACGTAGTAAGTGACCTTCTGTTGACCTCTGATCAGGGTTGTGTCTCGCTGCTTGTGTTACTCGACCTTAGTGCAGCTTTTGATACTATAGATCACACTATTCTCCTTGATAGATTAGAAAATGTTGTTGGCATTAAGGGAACAGTCCTCTCCTGGCTCAGGTCTTATCCGACCGATTGTTATCAATTCGTAGATGTAAATGGTGATTTCTCCATGCGTACTGAGGTTACTTTTGGAGTTCCCCAGGGTTCTGTTTTAGGCCCACTGCTTTTTACTTTATATATGCTACCCCTAGGACAAATTATTCGTAAGCATGGAATTATCTTCCACTGTTATGCTGATGATACACAGCTATATGTTTCAGCAAAGCCAAAGGACAGACAGAAGCTTAGTAAAGTCGAGGATTGTGTAAAGGACATTAGACGTTGGATGTTAACCAACTTCCTTTTACTTAATTCTGATAAAACAGAAATACTTTTTTTAGGCCCACGTATAGCTAGAAGTAATCATTCTGATCACATGGTCACTCTGGATGGTCTTTCTGTTTCATCATGTACAGCAGTTAAAGACCTTGGAGTGATTATTGACTCCAGTCTTTCATTTGATGCTCATGTAGATAATATTACTAGGATAGCTTTCTTTCATCTCAGAAATATTTCTAAGATAAGAAACATATTATCACTACAGGATGCGGAAATACTGGTTCATGCATTCGTCACCTCTAGATTAGACTACAGTAATGCCTTACAGTCTGGATGTTCCAGTAGGGATATAAATAAGCTCCAGTTAGTCCAGAATGCTGCTGCTAGAATGCTGGCTCCCAGTAAAATCTTGCATTAACTATAAAATACTTTTATTAACCTGTAAAGCACTAAATGGTCTCGCGCCACAATATCTAAGCGACCTTCTGGTTTTATATGATCCGCCACGCCTACTTAGATCAAAAGATGCAGGCTATTTGACGGTACCCTGAATAGTGAAGGTTACAGCAGGGGGAAGAGCCTTCGCTTATAAAGCCCCACAGTTATGGAACAGTCTTCCTATTAGTGTTCGGGACTCAGACACAGTCTCAGTGTTTAAATCTAGGATTAAAACGTATTTGTTTACTCAAGCCTACCCTGACTAGATTCTATTTTTCGCAGTCATAATCTTTTTTCTCCCTCTCTCCTTTTGCCGAGCCACACATGAATTTATGGAGATACTAGAGATCCAGATGGAGCTCAAATCCCAAATCTTCTCCAATTCCAGACTACTGGGACTACGGCTGCTTCGAAGGCCATACAGACTTCATGTACATCCATACTGTACTATTTCACACTGTCTGTTGTTACCCAGATGAGGATGGGTTTCCCTTCTGAGTCGGGTTCCTCTCAAGGTTTCTTCCTTTAAACATCTTAGGGAGTTTTTCCTTGCCACTGTTGCCGCTCAGTGGCTTGCGCAGTTGGGTTAATTCACACCTTTAATATCTGTATACCGTGTTTATATTTCTGTAAAGCTGCTTTGAGACAATGTCTATTGTAAAAAGCACTATACAAATAAAATTGAATTGAAAATTGAACATTTCATGGACATTTTTTTCCCTAAACAATTGATATACATCTCAACAATCTCTGATATGGTGGCTTGGCGGTTAAAGCTCTGGGTTACTGAACGGAAGGTTGGGGATTCAAGCCCCAGCACTGCCAATGTGCCACTGTTGGGCCCTTGAGCAAGGCCCTTTAGCCTCTCTGCTCTAGGGGTGCTGTATCATGGCTGACCCTACGTTTTGACCCCAACCTCCTAACATTCTGGGATATGCGAAAAAAGAATTTCACTGTGCTGTAATGTATATGTGACCAATAAAGACTCATTATATTGCCATTCTGATTTAACATTTAGATGTCATTTCATATTTAATTTTTCTTGACTGGATAAATCTGTTTCATTACATCATTACATGCTTTAGAACATTGTTTCTTTATTCCTCAATTGGACACATTGATGTGATTTGGGCAGCTGTGGCTCAGGTGGTAGAGTAGGTCCACTAATCACAGGGCTGGCGGTTCGATCCCTGGCCACCCAAATCCACATGATGAAGTGTCTTTGGGAAACTCCCGATGGCAGGCTTCACCTTCCCTTGTTTCTTAGGTTGAAAATGGTTTTATTTTCTACCATAGAAGGATATCTGATCTTCATGTTGATTTATCCTTAATAACAAAAAATCTGTCTTCAAAGGTGAAATACAGGGATTAAACCAAGAGTAGAACTAATTGCAACTAATTGTTTAAACAATCAATCTGACAGGGCACACCTGGGCAACAAGAAATGCCTGTCACGTATTCCAATATTTTTGATAACTTTAAAAATGGCTAGGTACAAACAAAAAGTGCCATGTTCTAAGCTGTTTAGCACAATAAGATAAAAATATCAGGAAATGAAAGCTGGAATTTGGATCTCTCGTAATATATTCATCTTTTTAATCGCAAAACCCAAAAGGTATTTAGTGTATAGTACAAGGAAAAGAATTGGCTTTGCCATTCCAATACTTTTGGAGGGGACTGTATCATATAAATATTTATTTAGTTTGTTTTTCATTTAAACTCTGGACTCATTCATACAGTGGCATTGAGTAGCTAGCTTTGATTTTCTTAGTAGGTAATTTCTTATACATTTTTAAATTTCCCCTTCTCCTATTGCTAAAATAATGTATGATATAAGGTAATGATGTAACAATTATATTTTAACAGGACAAATGTAGAGTAGTCTAAGCCAACTGAGTCTGCTCCAGCATCAGGGATTGGATTGAGACTCCACATGTTTAAAGTTTATTACTACATTTAAGATTTAATTTTATTGTAATTAATTTTATAGTACATTCTAGAAGGGTACATTCTGAATGAAAATATAATATATCTAATATGTGGCAGTGATGGTAAAATTGGGTCTTATGGGGTCTATAATTGGGCTATGACTTGGAAAGTCATTAGTTCAAATCTCAGTGCCACCAAGCTGCCACTGGGACCTTAAGCAAGACCCTTATACCAGGGTTTCCCCAAACTTTTCCAGGGCAAGGCCCCCCAAATGGCATTAACATTTGACAGAGGCCCCCCTTTTGTAAGATGTCTTTAAAACACATTAAAAATACAGACTTCTGAATATATCCCCCCTTTTTTTAATTAGTAATTACATCTTAACATTACATTAGGAATTGATTTTGTGTGTGTGTGTGTGTGTGTGTTGTTGTCTGAGAGTGAGAAAGAGAAAATCATGTATTTAATTTTTTTTCTACAGCAAATTTTTGAGGCCCCCAGGGCACCCCCTGGCAGCCTCCACTTTTAAAACCACAGCCTTGTCCCACAACTGCTCAGTTGTATCCTCTCTCAATTGTAAGGTGTTTAGAATAAAAGCATCAACCAAATTAGGTACATTTAAAATGTGAATATAGTAAGCATAAATAAACTGAATGACTTTCCAGCACAAGTTTTTCAGTAGACTATGTGTTCACTTGATGTTTCTTACTGTGTGTTAGTAATCCTTAAGTATACTTACAAATATTGAATAAGTGTGTTTGTGTGTGTGCGTTTCACTCACTAGTAATAGGTATGTAGTGACATCGTGCCCTTGCTCTTGAGGCACAGCGGCAATACTCAACTTTCTGGCCTCTCCATCGTAGCCAAGTTTCCCCTATCTCTCTGACTGCAGCTGAGTCCGAGTCTACACAGTGGTCTGGGACACACAAATAGCCACACATACACACACACACCAACAACCACACAGAGAAGAGAAAGGTGGTTACATGGACAAAACTGTGGCCAAAGTTGAACTATGTTTATGACAATGACTTCAACAACAAACAAAAGAAATATTGCTGCAAGCAGCAATTATGGGGCCAAGCACTACAGAGGTAAAGTAAGGAGCTAAGCAACCATCAGAGCATGGTCATGATTTTACATATCAAGTTTCAGTGAAATAGGCAGCAGTTTTGACAAGATATTGCATGAAACACTCATGCATGTGGCGCTCATGCCAAATTTGACGATGTTTTATATGAAAAAGCTTTGAGACATCAAAAAGTTTGATGCATGCTCTGCTGATCTATTTAGAAATTTGGTGAAGATTGGTGAATAAATGGTCTAGGAGGACTCAGAAGTATGTTTGTGACATGACTCAAAATTGCAGACAGACAAAATGGCCTACTGTAGAAAAATGTAGATCACTGGTTTTTGTATGACCTAAGAAATTGAAAGAGGTGAGATTCATCCACTGGATGAAATTCATAAAAGCTATAAGTATATTTGTGTCTTTTGCCCACATGGTTGCCCCAAACTTCTCAGGTACCTTCAGGGTGCACCTGCATGGTGCCAATGACACCACACCAAGTTTTGTAATGATACACCAGTACATGCCAATTTTTAAGTCAGTTGGACTGACAGTTTTGTCTATCAACACAAAAGCCATAACTTATTGTTGGCATGTACTGAAGATGATCTGTTGGTTTAACTACTCAACTTGAATTCGATAATGTTTTTTCAATATAGCCTGAAGATGATCTGATTAAATTTTCGTGAAAATCTGACAAAAGGTATAGGAAGCGCTCGAAAAAGTTCAAGAAAATTCAAAATGGTGGAAAAATTTCCAAGACAAAAATGCAGAAAACCATGGCAAAAATGTCAGAGTGCAATCAACTCAGCAGGAGCCAAGGAATAAGAGGAAAGAGAATGTTGTTTCTAAAACTTACAGTTATTAGAATAAACATGAGTGAAACTTTGAGCTTTTGGTGGTGCTAGAGGGTTTGAAATAGCAACTACAAATTTGCTATGGTAACATTTCCCCCTATCTGTATGCCAAATTTCATAACTTTACTATATATAGTTCTATGGGCTGTCATAGTGGCTGTCACCCAAGTGCCAAAGAAAAAGTCTGTGTTACGCATGTAACCCTATTCTCTGAGAAGGGAACAAGATGCTGCATGTAGCATAACACAATGGGGGAGCGCCCTCATGCGCGACCGACATCTGAAGCTTGTGTAAAATCATGCCTATTTATAGGCCTGCAATGATCAGGTGACGTGGCAATTAAGCGTGTCATGTGATTATTATCAACCGCGCAGACAGCCTCTATTATCTGAAGCGAAGACGCAATTCACAGGCCTGACTTGGTATGACAAAGCTACGCAACGTCTCGTTCCCTTCTCAGGGAACAGGGTTGCATGCGCAACCATGACGTTCCCTTTCAATGGAAACTCCACGTTGCGTTTAGGATAAACACTAGGGAACGAGAATACCCACTCCATCATACCAAGGGTACAGCCTGTTCAAAAAGACCCAAGCCCAAGGGACACTGCAAGACAATCTAGCCCGGGACGGAATGAATATTGAAGCTGTAATTTCGAATGAATGTGTGTGGAGTAGACCACCCTGCAGCAGCAGCATACATCCTGTAAGAATAGCCCTTTTGGACAAACTCACAGAGGAGGCGACCCCCTAGTTGAATGAGCCCTTATGCCAAGAGGCGTAGCAAGACCGCGTGCCTCATAAGCGATAGAGATTGCTTCCACTATCCAATTAGAGATGCACTGCTTTGGCACAGCATCACCTCTACCAGACTTACGCTACTGGCCGGAGTGGTGGACATAAGTGCAAAGAGCCATTACTGGACATAACAGGTGCATTCTCTCTTGTTCCGGTGTGAGGAATGGAGGAAAGCAGAAAGCCTGCAACACTACAGGCTGGGCAGCAGATGTGGGCAGCAGATGTAGGCACCTTAGGAATATAATCCAGCCTAGGATAAGGAAGGCCTTGGCTAATCCAGGGGTAAAGATAAGGCAGGAAGGGGCAACAAAGAGAACTTGTAGATCTCCAACTCTCTTGAGAGATGTCAGACCCAGCAGAAGAGCTACCTTCAAAGTCTGAAGCTTCTCAGAGGCCGACTCAAAGGGCTCAAAAAGTTGTCCTCTGCACTGGAGAAAGCATACTTTTCTTGAGGTTCAACCTGAGCCCCAAGCTCCGCACGTGGGCGAGAACGTCTCGATGTTGAAGCACCAGTTCCCTGGATCATGCTAGAAATAACCAATCATCCAGGTAGTTTAGTATACGGATGCCCTGGAGTCGCAAGGGAGCCAGAGCAGCATCCATGCAATTTGTCAAGGTGCGAGGGGATGAAGTTAACCCGAAGGTAAGAACCTGACATTGGTATGCGCTGTCTCCAAACTCAAACCTCAGGAACTTCCTGTGACTGGGCGATATTCCTATGTGGAAAGATGCATCTTTCAGATCTATCATCACAAACCAGTCCTCGAATTGAATCTGTGGCACGATAAGTTTCAGCATCAGCATCTTGAACCTGTATGTCTGAAGAGTACGGTTCAGATGATGCAGATCTAAAATTGGCTGCATACTCTCATCTTTTTTGCAGACCACGACATAATGGCTCTGA
Source organism: Ameiurus melas (assembly GCA_012411365.1). Taxonomy (NCBI): domain Eukaryota; kingdom Metazoa; phylum Chordata; class Actinopteri; order Siluriformes; family Ictaluridae; genus Ameiurus; species Ameiurus melas. The sequence goes on along the minus strand of CM022780.1, from coordinate 11,857,337 downwards.
AAACCTCCCTCCCTTAGCGAACGGGGTACATGTTCTATGGCCCCTTTTTCCCCAAAGGCATTTTCCTGCGCTAATGTTCGACTCTGCTCTGTGCGGACTACTGTGGTGAGCATACCTCTGACCGGGGGGTCGAGCTCTGAATTGGACCCGGTAACCCTTTTCTATGTTAGACAGAACCCATGGAAACACATTTGGCAGTAGTTTCCACGCTGCCAGATGGTCTTTCAGTGAAGTTAGCTTTAATACATTCTGGAGGGAATGGAGGTAAAGCATCAGGTTTTCATTGCCCCATGACAGCTCACTGACCAGAGAAGGCTTGGGACGGCCTTGGATAGGGGAGGCCCTACAGTAGCAATGGGGGCTATCTGCCCTAACAACCTCATATCCCCTGAAACGTCCCTCCATGGCCCATCAGAACTGTTCCTTCCTTGCCTGCTTTGCCTTTATGATCATTCTTAGATCAGGCCTGTTAGTAGGCTGTGGCTATGGGCTATGGCCCCATGATTGTGCCCTGCGATGGACTGGCACACTGTCCAGGGTGTACCCTGCCTTGTGCCTGATGCTCCAGGTTCCCCCACGACCCTGAAAAGGAGTAAGCGTTAGAAGATGGATGGATGGATGGATGGATGGATGGAGGGAGTAATGGAGTTTGTCCTGAGCAGTTAAACTGCCCACTGTTCTTCAGAAAAATCATCCAGGTCCTGCACATTCTTTGGTTTTCCAGCATTTTCTGCATATTTGACCCCTTTCCACCAGTGGCCTGTCTTTTCACACTTAAGACAATTGAGGGAGTCATTCACAACTACTGTATTACAAAAGGTGCAAACATTCTCTGATGCTCAAAAAATCAACACAATTCATTAAGAGCCAGGGGGATGTAAACCTTTGAACAGGATTATCTTTGTAAATTATTATTTTGTCATCTGGGAAACATGTGAATATCTTATGTAGCATCTGAAGGGCAGTACTAAATGAAAAAAAAAATCCAGTCTCACTGGATTAAGATAATGATGTAGAGGACAGTGTATGTATATTGTAAATGTAAAGTTTAAAAATAAATAAATAAATAAAAGTTAGATGTTTAGACATGAACTCTTGAAAGGTCAGATTGTGAATCACCTCTATAGTTGCGTGTTCCTCTTCTCTCCCTGTGAAGTAGTTCCTGAGAACAAGTAAGTGCTACCATGTTTACTCTCATTATTTTTCTTTAAAATCAAAACTGAAGAGGCAATCTGGCTGATATTGAACAGGACCACACATGCACTTACCATGTCAGCTAAAGTGCTAAAGTGGAGAGGCAGCAGTAGCAGCAGCAATCTTGCAATTGTATTCATGATTTCACAAAGGCCTCTCAATGAACTGAAATACAATAAACAAACAAAAAACACAATTTAAAGTTTGGAATTATTTAGCACACAAGCACACATTGTGTAGACAAGTCCCAGAAACCAATATTGTCCTTGGGAAGAAAGTTCACGGAGTCATGTTTCTCCTTCACGTTCTGTCCCCTCTGAAAGTATTGGAAGAGCAAGACCAATTTTTCGTTTTTGCTATCCACAGAAAACATTGGGCTTGGGATCAAAACATGAATATGAGATAATAGATCAGAATTTCAGCTTTAATTTTCTAGTATTCACATCTACTGTAGATGTGTTATGGTACCGTTTGTGGCAAACCACCAAATATTCAGGTGAGCAAAAATATCGGAACAGATAGTAATTATAATTAATATTTGGTTGCAAATCCCTTGCTTGCAATAACTGCTTCAAGTCAGCAACCCACTCAAATCACCAGATTGTTGCATTCTTCTTTTGATGCTTTTCTAGGCTTGTACTGCAGCTTATTTCAGTTCTTGTTTGTTTGAGGGGGTTTCTCCGATCAGTCTCCTCTTCAGGAGTCAAAATGAATGCTCATTTGGGTTACAGTCTGGTGAATGACTTGGCCAATCAATCTTGGTGACTGATTAAAACCTTTCAGTGAAGTTCCTGATGAAATGCTTTGTTGTGCTGGCAATGTGTTTTTGGTCATAATCTTGCTGCATGATGAAGCTCCATGATGAGCTTAGGTTGGCCCAACCTATTCAATGTTTGGTTGTTAGTACACCAGTGATTTCCTTCTTTTTCAGGACATTCCAAATTGTTGTATTGGCCCAATGCGTGTGCAATGGCTCTGTTTGATTTTCTTTTTTCAGCTTCAAAATGGCTTGCTTTTCTCCCATAGACAGCTCTATGGTCTTCACGTTGGTTTATCCTTTTCAACAACAAATGGAGTCTTTACAGGCAAAACCCAGTGCTCAATCAAGAATAGACATTTAGAGCTATTAATTGTATAAACAATCACTCTAACAGGGCACACCTGGGCAACAACAATCACTTGTTTTTTAACAGCACATCAGAGAAAACGGTGTTCATGTTTACCATTGCCAGACAATGTTAAAATACAGATATCATGTAACAATCAACCTGCATGATGATCTGCTGGAGAAGCTACCTGATCTCGGCTTGCAGAGAGACCAAGCCCTGAGTCCTGGTGCCGGTGGTCGGGGGAGGGGACCTTGAATTACTTCAGTCCTGAACTGCAGAACACACACCCGATGGATGGTTTATCACCGCCAGAGATTTCAATCATGCAAATCTCAAGTCAATGCTCCTTAAATTTCACCAACATATGGACTTTGCAACGAGAGGCGCATACCACACGTTGGATCTTGTTTACACGAACATCCCCAGCACGTACCAGGCAGAGCCCCGCCCCCACCTCAGTGACTGGGACATGTTCAGGGAGGCTGCAATGAACAACAACTCCACCAACTTGAAGAAATACATGCGACCAGTGACCAGCTACATCATCAAAAGCATTGATGAGGTCACAGTCTCCATGACCATCACCACGCGCCAACCAGAAGCCGTGGATGACTGCGGAGGTACGTGCACCCGAGACTCCGCCTTCAGGGCAGGTGATAAGAACAGCGAGGACCAAACTGTCCTGGGCCATCAGAGAGGCAAAGAAAGAAGCCTTCAGTGTCCTGCCTCAATGACTACCGTCCCGTTGCACTCACATCCATCATCATGAAGTGCTTCGAAAGGCTCGTCAAGAGGCACATCAAGACCCTGCTTCCTCCCTCATTGGACCTGCTGCAGTTCGCGTATTGTCCCAACCACTCAACGGAAGATGCCCTCACCCACCTGCACAAGGACACATACGTTTGAATGCTGTTCATAGGCTTCAGTTCAGCATTCAACACAATATAACCTCAGCACCTGAATGGAAAGAATACTGGGCCTGAACACCTCCATCTGCAACTGGATCCTGGACTTCCTGACTGGGAGTCCTCAGTCAGTCCGGATCAGAAACAGCATCTCCAGTATTACCACACTGAGCATGGGGGCCCCTCAAGGCTGTGTGCGCAGTCCATTGCTGTTCACTCTGCTGACTCAAGACAGTGCAGTAATGCACGGCTCCAGTCACATCATCAAGTTCACCGATGCCAAGACCGTGGTGGGTCTCATTAGCAAAATTAAGTCAGCATACAGAGAGGAAGCGCAGCAATTACTGCTGAACATCGATGGCTCCTCCATGGAGATCGTCAAGCGCACCAAATTCCTTGGTGTTCACCTGACAGAGAACCTCACCTGGTCCCTCAACACCAGCTCCATAACCAAGAAAGGCCAGCAGCATCTCTACTTTCTACGAAGGCTGAAGAAAGCCCACCTCCCATCCTCACAACATTCTACAGAGGAACTATTGAGAACATCCTGAGCAGCTACATCACTTTCTGGTTCGGAAATTGCACCTCATCGGATCGCAAGACCCTGCAGCGGATAGTGAGGACAGCGGAGATTGGGGTCTCTCTTCCCTCAGACAGACATTTACACCACACGTTTCATCTGCAAAGCCACCGGCATTGTGGATGACCCCACACACACACTCTTCACCCTCCTGCCATCTGGAAAAAGGCACCGAAACATTCGGGCGTGGTGCACAAGGTGGGGTACACCTTGGACAGGGTGCCAGTCCATTGCAGGGCACACAATCACACACACATTCATACACTACGGACACGCCAATCAGCCTACCGTGCAGGTCTTTGGACTCTGGGAGGAAACCCCCACAGCACGGGGAGAGCATGCAAACTCCGCAAACACAGAACATGCTAACCACTAAGCCACCGTGCACCCATGTTCACATTTATACCATTTTAAAATTATATTGTTACTCTTCGGCATCCATCTTTTGCACTACATAGTATATTGGACACTTCCACAATAAAACTGTACTGGTCAGCACTACACGGTCACGTACTGTGCCTATTGTCCTGTATTAGTAGTATTGCACTATCCTTTGTTGTTAGCACACGTCTGAATGCGCACTTTGTGTAGAATGTGTAGATCTTATTTGTTGTCTCATGTGGTCTTGTTTTACGCTGTGGTCCGGTCTTGTTTTATGTAGCACCATGGTCCTGGAGGAACATTGTTTCATTTCACTATGTACTGTACCAGTTTTATATGAAATGCCACAATAAGGCCACTTGAACTTGAACCTGTGAGTCATGTACCAAAATTTTGATCACTTGAAAAATGGGTGGGTTCAAACATGTTTTGAAGTTGATTAACATATGTAGATGTAAATATCAGGAAATGAAAGCTGAAATTCTGATCTTGAACCCAAATATCTTAAGTGTATAGCAAAAACAAATGAATTAACCTTTACATGAGACTTGTGAAGATGATGGATATGTACCAATGTAGAAACAGAATAATATATACACACGCATCTAACAAGAGGTATGCACAACATTTCAATAACACACATAAGAAAACAAACTTGCATGCAAATAAAAACAGCTGCATTTATAGCATACACAAATGCAAACATAAACCAAACAGGAAGAGACTGTTTGCCTGTCACTCTAAACATATCTAATCTAAACACACATACATATACAGTATGTATATATATATAAATATCGTGGCAAGAAAAAGTATGTGAACCTTTTGGAATTTCATGCATTTTGGAGTTTTCTGCATAAATGCATCATAAAATGTGATCTGATCTTCATCCAAGTCAAGATTATTGACAAATATGTGTCTAAAATAATAACTTATGAGGTATCAGAATAAAACCTCTGATACCTCATGTTTTTATTGAACATGCTCATTCAAAATTCTAAATGGCAGGGAACCCCCCTTTTGGGAACCCCCCTCTTGGCAGCAATAACCTCAACCAGGCACTTCCTGTAGCTGTGGATCAGACCAGCACATCGTTCAGGAGGAATTTCAGCCCATTCTTCCTGGTAGAAATACTTTAGCTAGGTCATATTCTTTGGACGTCTCATGTGTATGGATCTCTTCAAGTGATTCCATAGCATCTCTATTGGCAGTATTGAATTGAATTGAATTTAGTTTTTCTGAAGCCATTCTGTTGTGGACTTGCTCTGGTGTTTTGAGTCATTGTCCTGTTGCATCACCCAACTTCTACACAGTTTCAGCTGATGTACAGACATTCTCACATTATCCTGAAAAATTGTCTGATATACTTGGGAATTCATCTTCCCCTCAATGATTGCAAGTTGGCCAGGCCCTGATGCAGCAAAGCAGGTGTCATGTGTTTCCTCCTCCATACTTTACGGTTGGGATGATGTTTATGATGATATGCTGTGCCCTTTCTACACCAGATGTAGTGCTCTTTGGTTTTTACCAAATAGTTCAATCTTAGTTTCATCAGTCCACAAAACATTTTGCCAATGCCGCCCTAGAGTGTTAATGTGCTCTTTTGCAAACTTCAGGCATGCAGCAATGTTCTTTCTAGTAAGCAGTGGCTTCCTTCTTGGTGTCCTGCCGTAGATACCCTGCTTATTCAATGTTTTGCATATTGTAGACTCATGAACAGAGATGTTAGCCAGTTCCAATGATGTCTTCAAATCTTTGGCTGTCATTCGGGGTTGTTTCTTTACCTCATTGACGAGTCTTCGTTGTGCTCTTGGTGTCATTTTGACTGGGTGCCCACTTCTTGGTAGAGTAGCAACAGTCCCAAGGTGTCTCCATTTGTAAAATATTTACGTAACTGTTTCTAAAGTCTTTGAAATCAGTTTGTAACCATTGCCGGCTTTATGGAAATCAACAATTCTTGACTGTAGATCCTCTGAAAGCTCTTTTTGGCGTGGCATGGCTCACATGAGCATGTGGTTCTTGTGCAGAGGAAACTCCAAATGTTTGAGGGGTTTTTATCCGTCAAAGTAGCCGTAGTTTTTCCAGCTTCAAAAAGAACATTAAATCTCTAAGCCAGACTGATATAGAGGGGGGTTGCGGAGAGGTCCAAGACAACAATATTGTGCGCCGAGCAAGCAACGATGCAAAGGCCACAACACTAGCTTGTTTATGGTTCAGAGGCTGACACTGAGACACCAAAGATGGCAATTAAAGGACAAAGATCCAATTTGATTTTAAGAACGTAGGACATAGTCCCGAAAAAAAAAAGAGTTTCAAAAGGTCTGTAGTTTACTGACACATGTCAGGAACATTGGGATATATTTTAGACAATCTACTCCTAGAGGGGTGGGCTCTATGGAACACTTTAAATTATATGAAACTAAGTCTAGCACAGGACGTGGTGGTCCATATATTATCTAACACTGTGCCCCAGTAATCACCCTCAAGCTCTTGGCCCAATTCCTCTTCCCAAGCACTTATAGTTTTGATATTGTAAGAATCATCCTGAGACCAGATCGTTATACATCTGTGAAATAATGAACCTTCTATGAGGATTCAGCTTGAACACCTCTTCCCATGCAGACTTTGTAGGTAAGGAGGGAAAACCAGCAAATAGGGAGGAGACACAGTGCCTAATTTGAATGAAAAGGAAAAGATGAGACGGAGACTGGCTGAATGACAAGGTTGATTCAGAAAAGTTTGCAAACACATTATTAATGGAAAGATCCTCAAAGCATTTCAGACCCTTCTTTTCCCAAAGAGAGAATGTGGAATCTATAAATGAGGGGGGAATGATTATTACATATAGGTGCCATGGTTGAGGCCGAGATAGACTTAAAATGACGACTAAGCTGATATAAAATCTTTAGAGAGAGGCCTCCACTCAGTCGACTCCACTGAAATGAAATTTGGAAATCCTGGGAGTTTTTCCTGCCCATATGAAAGACGAGATTAATTTATCTATATTCTTAAAGAAAGATTTGGGTAAAAACAAAGGGATGGACTGAAAGAGGTAGAGGAATTTTGGAAGAATGTTCATTTTTACTGTGTTTATTCTGCCAAAAGGGGATAATGGCAGAGCTGCCCATCTTTTGAAAGGCTGACTTCATGTATGAGATTTTACACCCTTAATTTCACGCCAATGCAGAATGGGAACAGGTGACGAAATCCGAGATATTTGAATTTTGAATGTTCCAAACGAAAAAGTATTTCAGTCTGTTTTATCTTTGGGCCAGATTACCTATGAAGTCCCAAATTTAGCATATTACCCAAAGACAATTAAAATTCAACCTAGAAGTAAATACTCACATCCATAAACCCAATTGGAGATAGAAAAAAGTTTTTATTTCGGTCCACCACACGAGATCCACACCAATGAGAATTCCTAGAAGTGATCTCATAACTGGAGATTAAGCTCCGGTATTTATATCTTATGTACACAGTAAATAACCAATATATTTGAGAAAGATTATGATATCACTACCAATAGGGTAAAAAAAGAGCTCATCTAGGTTACAATGATGTTTAAGAAGGCTTCTCAGACAGTTACTATTAGGAAAAAAAAACAAGCCTCTCACAATAACCATGAGGTTACAAAAAAGGCTTATCAAGATTACCATGAGAAAAAAAAAACCTTCTCAGAAATTTGCCATTAGGATTGAAAATAAGAGAGAGAGAGAAAAGAAAACAATTTGGAGCAATGACCTCGGTCTCACAGGTGCAGTGTGACACAGCTATTTGTATAAATAACTCCTCACGGTTCTCTCCCAAACATTCAAGGCCCATGTCCACACCACGCTCAACCCCTCCCCGCAAGACAAGAATCCTCACCATATATGAGTAAGTACATTTTTCTGTATTTCTGGTTTATAATTTACCTTCATATCTGCTCTATATTTCTATTTTATATACGGTTAAACCAATTGCAAGTGGTTTACTGTACTCCCTACTTCATAATATCATTACATTATCTAATATATTTATACTCCTTTTTTAAATTTATTCTTGTAAAGTTCTAATGTTATGTGTGCGGGCCTTCGGGAGTGTTAGAGAAATAGGGAGAGACAGAGATAGTGTGTGTGTGTGTGTGTGTGTGTGCTATGTCTGCACGCCTGACCTTGAATGTGTAAGAGTGTGTGTGCGTTATCTGTGTGGGTGCGTTTCCTTAACTCTCTTTCTCTGTGACTATTAAACCATAGTGTGTTAATCTTAAAATGTGAATCCTGTTCATCAATATCCACCTAATACCTCCTCTATCGGTCTAGGTGACCCTCATTTTTCCCGCTTTCACTTATTGGAAGGGCTGGATTTGGATTCGAGCAACCGCCACCAAATCGTGCATCTCACTGCTGATTTTCAATAAAATTACCTATTACTCATACTAGGTCTCCCTCGTGTTTGTTTTATGTATATTTTTAACCACAACTATAAACCAAACATTCACTACTTGGTATGTTCAGTTTATACCCTGAGAATTTCCCTGAGAAAGTCATTTAATACGCGTATTGTCTCCAGAATAGACGCAATCGGATCTGTAACAAAGTAATAAGTTGTCATACAGTGCTAGTTTATGTTCAATTCCATTGCGAATTATACCCTGAAATACAGGAACAGTTCTAAGCATCATCGAGAGAGGCTCAATCGCTATGGCAAAAAGTATCCACGATACCAATCCCTCCCCAAAGCCGAACCTCTTTAGCACAATGAAAAGATACTCCCATTTAATCCTATCAAACGCCTTTTCTGCGTCCAAAGAGATGACTGTTTTGAATACAAAATATTAAATAGAGTACGAATATTAGAAAAGGAATGCCGTCCTTTTACAAATCCGGTTTGCTCCACTGAAATAATGCCAGGGAGAATCCCCTCCAGACGAGAGGCCGAAAGTTTGGCTAAAATCTTGACGTCAACATTGAGGAGGCTAATAGGTCTGTACAAATTACACAATGTTGGGTCCTTCCCATCTTTGAGCAATAGAGTTATAGCTGCTTGTCTTAGTGTTTGTGGCAACGTCCCCAGTTCTAAAGACTCCTTGAATACAGCCAGGAGTAATGGGCCCAATGCAACATGGAATTTCTTATAAAATTCGGAAGGAAACCAATCCAGGCCAGGTGATTTCCTGGATTGTAATGAATTGATTGAGCGAATGTCGTCATCTAAGGTGATGGGACTGTCAAGATCAGATGCCAATAGAGGGTCAACTCTGGGAAAAATCTATATTTCTAAAAAAAAAAAAAAAATGGTCCATGTTACCTGAATTGTCAGGAGCGCCAGCTGTGTATAGGGAGGAGTAAAAACTTTTAAAAGTTGAATTAATTTCTGCAGGATCCGATGTTAATACACCACTGGACTGCATCATCTGAGGAATAGAGCGTGAAGCTTGTTGATGAGCCAACAACCGACTGACCATATCTCCATATTCATAATAATTCCCACGCGTATGTAACGGCCTCTCCGCCTCACCTGTCGATAACAAATCAAACTCTGCCTGCAAATTAAGTCTTTGTTTATGCATCTCAGGGGTCGGGTTGAGAGCATATTGCAGAACGCTGAATCGGATAAAAGTAGAGAATTAAGCCTCCATGGTGGGCGAAAGGCACGATGTGAAGGTAGAAGAATGTCAAGACTTAGAGGAGCATGGTCTGAAATAACGATTGGTAGATATTCAGAGTTTACAACCCGAGAAATGAGAGAATCATTAATAAAAAAAAATAATCAATGCGAGAAAAAGATTTATGTACGTGGGGAACAAAAATTAAAAATAATAATAATAATAATAATAATAATAATAATAATAATATTTCCTCACTGTAGGGTTTAAATACCTCTATGGATCAATGTAACCATTCTGAACCATAAACTCAGAATACCTTAGCCATCGCAGAGGGAGCCTTTGCAACAGCGCTAGATTTGTCCAAAGCTGGGTCAATAACACAGTTCAAATCTTCCCCAAATATCAAGAGATGTGTGTTCAAAGCAGGAAATTTTGACAAATTCTGAGCAAAAGTAGCATTATGAAAGTTTGGGGAATATACATTCACCAAAACTACTGGGGTCTGCAAATTTTTCCCTTCCACAATCACATATATACCATTTACATCAGAAATGACATTATCAAAAGAAAAGGGCACAGCCTTACTGATCAGGATAGAAACTCCCCTGGACCGGGAATCAAAATTGGAGTGGAACATTCGCGATGTCCAGCGAGCTTGGAGTCTGCGTTGATCCCTGAGACGGAGATGGGTTTGATGAAGAAACATCAGGTTTTTGTAGTTTTAAAATGTGTCGAAATCTTGGAACTTTTAACGGGACCGTTCAGACCCTTCACATTCCAACTTAGGAACAGAACAAGCTTTGGGTATTTTCCATTAATTTAGATTAATACAGAGTGGAGTACAGAGAGGTTGATATCAATAGGGGAGAAAGAAAAAAAAAGGAATAATAAAAGATAATAAAAAAAAACTTTAAAAAAAACACAAAAAAGAAAAGAAAAGACCCCCTCCCCCACTCACCCACCGACACACAGCAAACCACCCGATGCCTCCCACCCCTTCCTCCCCACCCTACTCTGATCTGTTAACTTCTCTCCAGTCCCAAACAATGGAGGCAGAAATGGAGCCCAGAAACACTTGAACTTCCAGAACTTTTAACCCATACCGTATTCTTAAAGTAACTCCCAAGCATAAAGGGGTGCCACAATCACCATATAGCACAGGCAACCGACAGATTTACACGGAAACTGACATAGCTGCCCACGCACACAGTGCTGCAGACACATGACCAGTATTAATAAAACGGTTAACAGTCATGTAGACTGACAAAGAAATGATCAGTGTATAATTTTAATGGTAGATTTATTTGAACAGTGAGAGACAGAACAATAACAAAAAATCCAGAAAAACACATGTCAAAAATGTTATAAATTGATTTGCATTTTAATGAGGGAAATAAGTATTTGATCCCTTCTGCAAAACATGACTTAGTACTTGGTGGCAAAATCCTTGTTGGCGATCACAGAGGTCAGACATTTCTTGTAGTTGACCACCAGGTTTGCACACATCTCAGGAGGGATTTTGTCCCACTCCTCTTTGCAGATCTTCTCCAAGTCATTAAGGTTTTGAGGCTGACGTTTGGCAACTCGAACCTTCAGCTCCCTCCACAGATTTTCTATGGGATTAAGGTCTGGAGACTGGCTAGGCCACTCCAGGACCTTAATGTGCTTCTTCTTGAGCCACTCCTTTGTTGCCTTGGCCGTGTGTTTTGGGTCATTGTCATGCTGGAATACCCATCCACAACCCATTTTCAATGCCCTGGCTGAGGGAATGCCCGTCCATCGTCCCTTTGATGCGGTGAAGGTGTCCTGTCCCCTTAGCAGAAAAACACCCCCAAAGCATAATGTTTCCACCTCCATGTTTGACGGTGGGGATGGTGTTCTTGGGGTCATAGGCAGCATTCCTCCTCTGTTGTCATCTTCTCACCAAGCTGCTTGGCAATGGTCTTGTAGCCCATTCCAAACTTGTGTAGGTCAACAATCTTGTCCCTGACATCCTTGGAGAGCTCTTTGGTCTTGGCCATGGTGGAGAGTTTGGAATCTTATTGCTTCTGCGGACAAGTATCCTTTATACAGGTAACAAGCTGAGATTAGGAGCACTCCCTTTAAGACTCCTGTATAAAAGACACCTGGGAGCCAGAAATCTTTCTGATTGAGAGGGGGTCAAATACTTATTTCCCTCATTAAAATGCAAATCAATTTAACATTTTTGACATGCGTTTTTCTGGATTTTCTTGTTGTTATTCTGTCTCTCACTGTTCAAATAAACCTACCATTAAAATTATAGACTGATCATTTCTTTGTCAGTGGGCAAACGTACAAAATCAGCAGGGGATCAAATACTTCCCCCCCCCCTCACTGTAGAGACATGAAGGATGAGAATTTTTTTGTGTTATTATTTTAGATACATTTATATATTTGTCAATAACCTTGACTTAGATGAAGATCAAATCACATTTTATAACAAACGAAATTCCAAAAGGTTTACATACTTTTTCCTTGCCACTGTAAATGCACACCCATATTAAAATCACATTATCTCATCAATCTTGTTGACTGCCTTTAAACCATCCACATGAATCCTGACAGCTTCAAAGTGCAATAAATATTAAGTGACTATTACAAACCATTAAAATCCATTCTAATCACCCTAAGGCAGTGGTTCTCAACCAGGGGGGCACAAAATATTTTTTTTGAATTCACAGACATTGCATCATTTGGGTCCTTGGTGTAATTTATTGCTTTTCAAATAGGATGTGCATAAATTGAAAAAACTCTTTTCTCTCCTTCTGTATTTTCTTTTTGCTGGTGAGAGGCAGAGCTTAGCCTGCCTTTTATCTAGCGGTCAGTGCAGACCAGTGTTGCCAACTTAGAAACTTTTCAGACCCCTTTAGTGACTCCATCCATCCATCTTCTACTGCTTACTCCTTTTCAGGGTCACGGGGAACCTGGAGCCTATCCCAGGAAGCATCGGGCACAAGGCGGGGTACACCCTGGACAGGGTGCCAGTCCATCACAGGGCACAATCACATACACACTCACACACCCATTCATACAATACGGACACTTTAGACACGCCAATCAGCCTCCCTTTAGCGACTATTTTTTGCAATAAAAAAAAGGCGCCTAGTGACTTTTTGGACAAACCTTAGCGACTTTTCAAATGTCGCCAGTCCTGCAAGTGCGAGGTTTTGCTTTCCTGCTGCAATAACACCTCTCTGCACGCTGTTCAGTGAGTGGCTGAGAGCTGGACATTTAACAATGTTGTGGTTAATGAGACGCACCTTTCGTCCCGATTTACATCATTCTTATGTGAATGATTGTAGAATGCAAGACGAATATAATGTAACATGTTTTACATGTAAAATAGTACGTTATTCCAGCCTAGTTCTCTTGTTCAAAGTAGGTACAGTGTTCAGAAACATTTTTGATCAGTCATGTTCCATACTTGTCTGTTATATAGTTAAGTCATTTTTTTTAAAGTTCAAAAACACAAAAGCAAATGATCAAAAGCATATTATATATATATATATATATATATATATATATATATATATATATATATATATATATATATATATATATAAATAAAAAACACACATACATATATTACACACACACACACACACACAGTATCTCACAAAAGTGAGTACACCCCTCAGATTTTTGTAAATATTTTATTATTTCTTTTCATGTGGCAACACTGAAGAAATTATACTTTGCTACAATGTAAAGTAGCGAGGGTACAACTTGTGTAACAGTGTCAATTTGCTGTCCCCTCAAAATAACTCAACACACAGCCATTAATGTCTAAACCGCTGGCAACAAAAGTGAGTACACCCCTAAGTGAAAATGTCAAAATTGGGCCCAAAGTGTCAATATTTTATGTGGCCACCATTATTTTCCAGCACTGCCTTAACCCTCTTGGGCATGGAGTTCACCAGAGCTTCACAGGTTGCCACTGGAGTCCTCTTCCACTCCTCCATGACGACATCACGGAGCTGGTTGATGTTAGAAACCTTGTACTGCTCCACCTTTCATTTGAGGATGCCCCACAGATGCTCAATTAGGTTTAGGTCTGAAGACATGCTTGGCCAGTCCATCACCTTCACCCTCAGCTTCTTTAGCAAGGCAGTGGTCGTCTTGGAGGTGTGTTTGGGGTTGTTATCATGCTGGAATACTACCCAGTGGCCGAGTCTCTGAAGGGAGGGGATCATGCTCTGCTTCAGTATGTCACAGTAAATGTTGGCATTCATGGTTCCCTCAATGAACTGTAGCTCCCCAGTTCTGGCAGCACTCACGCAGTCCCAGACCATGACACTCCCACCACCATGCATGACTGTAGGCAAGTCACACTTGGCTTTGTACTCCTCACCTGGTTACAGCCACGCACGCTTGACACCATCTGAAACACATAAGTTTATCTTGGTCTCATCAGACCACAGGACATGGTTCCAGTGACCCATGTCCTTAGTCTGCTCGTCTTCAGCAAACTGTTGCTTTCTTGTGCATCATCTTTAGAAGCTTCCTTCTGGGACGACAGCCATGAAGACCAAT
>CM022780.1:11733021-11838021 GCA_012411365.1 Ameiurus melas | reverse complement strand
GTTAGAACATTAGGGATTGATTTTACAGTAAGAATATACTTTACCCCATTTCAGTGTCCTCACTTCTAAACATTTACAATGCATTGCATATGAAGCATATTTAAAGTTTCATTTTTATTGAACATTTCTGCTGAACACTTCTGATGTACATTTCTGCTGAGCATTTCTAATGACCATTTCTGCTAAACATTTCTGCTATACATTTCTGCTAAAAGTTTCTGCTAAACATTGAAGCATGAATATGAAGCATATTTAGACCTTGCAAGCTTGCTGAGGAAAGTCTACATACTGTGCTTGATAAGATTATTTTGACTGTGAATGAGGGACGACTTTCAAAATATTCTGTGTTATATGACTTACAGTGCCTTCTGCACTGTATCACACCACAGGATACATGCTAGCAGGAAACACTTCTATAAACAAAGCAGAAGCAGCTGGGGACATTTAAATGTCCCCACCCTATATCTAAACTGATGAACATTAAACATTATCACTGGCTGTTTTTCCAAATTCGTTACAAATATGTCACACTTCAGTGACCAAATAATTTACTAAAGTGGAAAATTAAAAAATGGTTTATGTTGCATAAATGAATGTGATTACAGAAGATTCATACTGTCATGAAGGTTTTCTATACTTAGAAACTGTAAATTTCAAAAGAAGTTGTTCATAATCTATGAACAGCCAGGCTCAGCTTACACAAATCTAAGAATGGAAGCAGAGTTCAAGACATTTCCATCGGAATGTTGAGCAAGATATGGATCCCTGGAGTTCTATAACAAGACTGTGGAAATTTCCTTTTAGTGAGCAAACATTACATAGATAATATACTGAAGCAGAGACATGCATGCTAGCTGTGTATATATCTGTCAGTGCCTAGGGTGTAACACCAGGAAACACTCACCACTACACAGGAAATGAACAGATGGGCAGAGAAGAGAAGGCAGAGAGGGGAATGTTACAATTGCTTTGAGTATTCAATATGTAGCAGGAATTTACACTTTAAAGCTCTCATGCCTATTTCACATTTGCACATAAATATTTGAGGGGAGGTGGGGAGGGCACGGTAGGGTGGCACAGCATGTAGCTTGGTTTACTGTCTGTGTGGAGTTTCCTCTGGGTTCTTCCCACCTCCAAAAAAGCATGTTCTATAGTTGACTGGCTATGCTAAATTGCCACTATGGTAAGTGTGTGAATGTGTGAACTGGCATCCCTTCCAGGATAAATTCCTGCCCTACCCCCTCTGTTCCCTTAGCAGGGTAAAGCAACTACTGAAGATGAATAAATGACATATTAACATCTGAAAAGCACTAGGTTTGGGGAAAGCCTCAAAGTCCTATAGTGTAAAAACAGTTTACAGTGAAAATATACAGCTGTATGCCATTCTCATACTTATAAATACTGTAGGCTCTTTGACTCTGCCAAGTCAAATATCTTTACATATGTGGTCTTAGTCACAATATTTGAATAAGAAGATTAAAATATATAAAATGATTTATAAAATAGTGACGTAAAAAAAACAATGCGTTTATGTAGTCACACTAGTTGTTGCGTTTGCGTTGAGAAATGTGTTAAATTTAGTTATGTATGTATGTAAAGGAGAAAAAAAAAAGTTTAAATATTGTATATTCACTGATTGATCTTTCTCCCTGGTAAACTACAGAAGGCGTTCTTCACTTACGGGAAGTGACTTTTCAGTTTACAGTTTCAGGAAGTGGAGCGAAACACGATGTATAGTATAACGCTTACAAATAAAAAAGAAAAAGAAAAATCGCAAAGAGTAACGTGTTAAATACAGGTTCCTTCACTGGTACTCGTGTACAAATCCTGTGGACGGAAGCGATTCGGTTGTGAAGGTAAAGATCCACTTTGTTTGCTTGGTCGTTAGTTAAATAAGTATCTTAAATATGCTGGCGAGATTCTGTCGGTTACGTATGCTGTCTCGCCGAAAATACATTTCTTACAAACTGGAAATTGATTGACGTAATTCAGTAGTTATCTTGCTTATTCGGTAGTTCTATAGCTTACTTTTGATCTGTTCAGAAGAAAACGTACCGATAGTGAATCTAGCTATATGTAGCAAAGGACGAAAGGGCTGACCGGATTTCTTTTAACATAAGAACACCAGATAACATTTTAATAGTTTGATTCTTTGATTAAGTAGGAAATAACTTATCAGAAAACGGCTTTTTTGTTCATTATTATTATTATTATTATTATTATTATTGTTGTTGTTGTTGTTGTTGTTGTTGTATGAGACATGAAAAAATATTCATTCTCATTTTTTTTTGTTCTGTTACAAAACCAGCATAAAAGTTGACTATTTTTCTGGCACTGTTTAAAATGCTGATATCATACTGGTCATTTTTTCCGACCGCATATCTTTCAATAAACCGCTTAAAATAAGAGTCCTCCTCCTAAGTTCGCCATTTTGTTGATCAACTAAGGATATTTCTTCTGCAGACAGAATATGTGTATTACATTGAAGCTAGTACAGCCTAAAACATGTATACAATATACAATCTAACATATGTGTTTGAAAAAGCCATCTGCCAATGTTGGCTTGACAAAGCTAAAATACTGTTTTGCCGTATAAGATTATTATTATTATTATTATTATTATTATTATTATTATTATTATTATGTTGGCTTGAGAAAACCAACATACTGTGTTGCTTCAAGAGCTTATTATTATTCTTCTGAGACCCAAATTTTTCGATTGCTACTCCTCCCAGTTTACCTCCCTGAGCTTTAAAGCTACCTCCACCAAATTCAGGACAGTCTTTCAGGGTGATCAAACTGGTAGAGAAAAATGCTCTATTTTAACAAACCAATCAGACTCCCGGTATTCCCATAGTGGATGATGGAAAATTCTCCCAAAGTTCCATTCACTTACATTGAGGGAATGTTCTGAGACTGCCTCCAACTGTCAAAACTCACACATGGCCTGAAGTCCCTCCTGTCTCACTCTGTCAATGTCCCTAACAAATACTCTCAGTTCATCTCTCTCTCTCTCTCTCTCTCTCTCTCTCTCTCTTTTTTTTTTTTTTTTTTTTTTTTTTTTTCTCGCTTTTTGCGCTTACAAGTATCGACACCTTATCTAGCAATTCAGCTCTAAAAGTATTGGCACCCCATTGGTCCAACTGTAAAAGTATTTGCACCCTATCTGTGCAACTCTAAAAGTATAGAACCCTAGCTATCTATCCAACTTTAGATGTATTGGCTGCACATTAGCTTCAGATTTCAAACTGTTAACTATTTTAACAACAACTCCTCTCCCTTCTTTGCTCTGAACAACCATAATAATATGTTATGGCCGTGACCGTTATGGACACTTCATATTAAATTGTACGCACCAGTGCACATTTGTTTACCCAGAAGAACTGTATATCAGAACATTTTAGAAATTATATTAATTCATTTATTTTAGTAACATATAAGAAATTTAATTCTAACAACAATAAGAGCACCATGGGGATTTACAGATCACTACAATGTTATTGTTATTATAGTATTTGAGTAAATGTGAGAGCGTCTGAGAGAGAGAAAGAGAGAGAGATGAACAGGCATGCACATATGTTCACTCAGCTGATCGCTTACATTCTATCATGAAGGACACACCTGACATGTTTTACCCTAGCTCTTTTTCACGCGTGCCCACACACCTTTTTTTGGACATCCTGTTTAACATAGTCATGTCGCTGCTTCTTTTTTCCTTCTCTTAATATGCAGAATCTAAATCACAGTCATTACTAGATGTGGTTAAAACATAACTACTGAAATCATTAATACTACTAGTGATCATTTTGACACAAAGCATAATACTGTGATTATTTTGACACATGATTGCTATTTGAACTCCATGCATCCATCCATCCATCCATTCTACACACTGCTTGTCCTATGTAGGGTCGCATTGATTCTGGATCCCTTCATCTTGCGATGTAGGCAGGGAAACACCCTGGACATAGGGCCAGACCATCACAGGGATAACACAAACATACAGTGGTGTGAAAAAGTGTTTGCCCCCTTCCTCATTTCCTGTTCCTTTGCATGTTTGTCACACTTAAGTGTTTCGGAACATCAAACCAGTTTAAACAATAGTCAAGGACAACACAAGTAAACACAAAATGCAATTTGTAAATGAAGGTGTTTATTATTAAAGGTGAAAAAAAATCCAAACCATCATGGCCCTGTGTGAAAAAGTGATTATAAGCCTGTGTCGTGTCAGCAAAATGTCACAAATAATTATTGAAATGTTAATGGTTTTAATAAACCTTTTTGGCCTGCCACCATATCAGTGAATTTAATCTAATGCTTACATTCAAAGTATAAGGGGTGTGTGTGTGTGTTTGTGTGTGTGCGCGTGCGTGCGTTTGCGTGTGTTTAGGAGTGCACCTTAGCACTTGTAGCCTCCACTGTTTTATTTGTCATTTTGAGACAGTGTTTGATGACTAAAATATCCCCCTCTCTGTCTATCTCTTTTTGCAAGTATCAGCCAGAGGAGGATGTCCTCCAGGACAATAATAAAAAAAATAATAATAATTTTTATACCACACTGTGGTATCGAGTATTGTGTACTTTTGGTGGTATTGGTACAGACTTCTAGATTTTTGGTATCCTAACATCCCTATTCTAATCTGAGTCTTGAACAACGTCATTCTGTTTACACCTTAACATCAGAGACTCTGTGAACTCGGGTTTAAATAATCCATAACCACTTGCGGTACTGTGATTTCAGTTTAAAGTCAACATGTTCAATCTGTACCAAACTTATTTGATTCGAATCCTGGCCTGAGTACAACTACATGGAAATATTCAGTTATAGTCATAGCGCCACCTACTGCCAACAGGAAATTACATGTTTTACATCGTGATACACTCCTAAACACATACAAGTGCTAAAAACTGTTTTTTTTTAAATGGAATGGCGTTCCCCAGGCAGAGCAGCCCCAACGTGCACCCGGGTCCGAGGGCTCGTTCAGCGCTGCTTGCAGCTTAAATTATTAGGGCCCGAGCACCGCTGGTGCAAGGCCCTATTGGATCGGCTCCTTTATTATTATTATTATTATTATTATTATTATTATTATTATTATTATTGTTATTGTTATTATTATTATTTTCTCAAATGAATCGCATTTTAGAAAGCCTAAACATACAGTGTTTGAATATAAGTATTAAACACGTAAAGTATTAAACTTATTAAAAATAAATATTGAACCTGTCAACATTTTTTTTCAGTAAATATATTTCCAATGAGGCGATTCACATGAAATTTTCACTACCCTTTGGTCTTAACTCAAGAAATCCACACGTATAAAGAAATCCAAGCATCAAAGTCCATAAATGAAGTTATGTGTAATAACAGGAATGAGACAGGAAAAAAAGTATTGAACATGCTAACTGAAACTTATTTAACACTTTGTGGAGAAGCCTTTGTTTGCAATGACCACTTCAAAATGCTTCCTGTATGAAGGAATTAATCGGGTGCAGTATTCAGGTGTGATTTTGGCCCATTTTTCTAAACATATTATCTTTAAATCTTGTTCAATTGTATTCGTCAGTTGATTGACTGGGCCATTCTAACACCTTGATTATTTTTTTTTGACTGTGAAACCAACTGAGAGTTTCCTTTACTGTATACTTACATCGTTGTCCTGTTGGAAGGTCCACCCGTGTCTCATCTTCATCATCCTGGTGGATGGCAGCATATTCTTCTGAAGAATCTTCTGGTAAAGGGCTCCATTCATCATTCCTTCAATTATATAAAGTCTGCCAGTATCATGTGATGAAAAACAGCCCCACACCATGATGCTTCCATCTCCAAACTTCACTGTTGCTATAATGTTTTAAGGGTGATGTGCAATGTCATTTCTTCTCCAAACATGGTGTGTAGTATGACAGCCTAAAAGTTCAATTTTGCTCTCATCTGACCAGACAACAACCTCCTAGTATTTCATAGGCTTGTCCAAATGAGTTGGCTTCGACATGCCTTTTCTTTAGTAATGGAGTCTTATGGGGTGAGCATGAGTAGTGGAGTACATTCCAAATTGTTCTCTCTGTGACTATGGCACCTGCTGCCTCCAAGTCTTTCTGGTGCTCTTTCAGATTGACGCTTGGCTCTTGCGCTACTTTTCTGACTGCATGGTCAGAAATCTTGCGAGGAGCTCATGTGCATGGCTGGTTGATGATGCTGCTTCCACTTGCGGATGAAAATTTCACTTGCCTATGTGAAAATGTATTTTCCTCTGTAGTTACTAATTCCCCAAATCTATGAAACTGCATTCATAATGGGGCACAGCTGGACTAGATGCAATCAGGCCTGATTACTGCCAGCCCTGTTCAATCAAATCTGTAAAATCACACAGCACCAGCGAGCACTACAGTGACATGCTGTCCAAAATGGTCCAATGCTAATTTACATGGTGGCTTTTACATTAGATTAAGACACACTTAATATGCACACAAAGCTTTTTCCATGGTTATGGCACAAGCTTGTATTTTAGCTAGAAATACTAGAAATATCATTCAGCGTATTAACATAATTTAAATATTTGGTTAAATTTTTGTCAGGCATGTTCATATTCAAATAATCAGTGACAAATGTGCATGGTGGCTATGAACAATTGGCATTAATTTATTACTTTCACTTGTGTGACCTGACTATGCACAATCCCAACTTTATTGTGTGAAAGACTATTCTTAATTTTATGCATAATAATAAATGAGGTCCAGGTGCTAATGTTACATATTAAAAGTAGCCTAGTGAAAATCCTTTGTGTGTATTATGTAACGAAATGTACTTTCCACACAGTTCTCTTGCTTTTTGTATCTATGTTTAAGCAAATGAACACTGTTTATTCTTTATTGTCAATCCTCTGATGTTGCCAACAAAGCTAACTTTATTTCAAAAGAAATACACTTCGCAGCCTACGAATGCATGAAAGTGGAGGCAGTTTAGGGAAAAACAAGTGGTCATATAAAATAAGCACCGACATTCCATTAGCATTTAAGGTCACCCAGTGGTAGCAAAGAAATAATCAATCTGTATGATTTTTTTGTAACCATGAAAGAAATAACACGAATTTGGGTTTAGTATTTGTTTCTCTCATCTTGAAAATAAATCAAAAAAAGTGCCATTTTCTCATTTCTGTTATTATTTCTGTTGTTATGTAAACGCTCATTTGAGGTGTCATTTTCATGAGTCCCCTTCATGAATAAACTGGGCTCAAAAATTCTGCATCTACGTACTTCACTGAACTTTATTTAAAATGCATCTTAACTTCCCATTCTTTGAATAAACAACAAAAATGTAATAAGTATAGCATCTGTCATTTTAAAACATGTAAATGTAAGCTTTATTATATTTAATTTGTGATTTAAATCTCATTGTTTTCAGTGTTTATGAAGTTGGTTTTTCAAGAAAATGGTACAGCATAAGTACTTTAACAATTGAATAACTGACCATAATGTTTTTATTGCATTGTTGCATTTAAATGAAGTTGTATTTTTCTACACTTCTCCACATGCCTGATAGTTCGCAGTCACAATGAGTCGTGCCCCCCCTATGCAGCCCCAGAACTGTGGCCCCTGGGAGCTTAAGGAGAGTCTTGGGACTGGTGGCTTTGGCAATGTTACCCGCTGGCAGAACAAGGTATAGCACACTTTGTTTCTCTTCCTTTGATCTATATTCTGTAACAAGGCCCAGTTTCAAGGCCCAGTTTGGCTGGAATCATTTTACACAATAACAAACTAAATGCTACATACACCTCCAGGACTACATACAACTCCAGGATTATTCACCCTTAAAGAGAGTAGCCAGATGTTTTATAACCCTTAACTGCATGGTCTTGCCATATGGCAACAATTAATTTATCTAAAAAAAAAATTGTAATACAATAATACAAAATTACTATTTTCCTATATAACTGGAAAAAAGGGGGCTTTAACTTTAACAAAACTTAACAAAACTAGCTAATAACAAAACTTCCATATCAGATAACCTTTTCTGCAATCACTGCAATGGAGGGATCTCAAAATTTTATAAATTTTTCAATATTTAGGCAAAACGACTTAAAGGAAAATAGTGATACACTATCTGAGAAGTCATCATTATTTTTGTAATTTAAACAAGTTTATAGACAGTATCTCATAAAAGTGAGTACACCCCTCACATTTTTGTAAATATTTGATTATATCTTTTCATGTGACAACACTGAGGAAAAGACACTTTGCTACAATGTAAAGTAGTGAATGTACAGCTTGTGTAACAGTGTAAATTTGCTGTACCTTAAAAATAACTCAACACACAGCCATTAATGTCTAAATTCAATTAAATTAAATTCAATTTTATTTGTATAGCGTTTTTTACAAGTCATTGTCTCAAAGCAGCTTTACAGAAATAGAAACAGATATAAACAGTGAGAAACAGATAAACAGAGATAAACATATATAAAACAGAGAGAAACATAAATGGAATTTATCCCAACTGAGCAAGTCACTGAGTGGCGACGGGGGTAAGGAAAAACTCTCTAAGATGTTTTTTGAGGAAGAAACCTTGAGAGGAACCCGAATCAGAAGGTAAACCCATCCTCATCTGGGTAACACAGAATGTGAAGGTAACACAGATAATGTGAAAATGAGAAGTCTGTATGGCCTTAGGAGCAGCCGTAGTCCCAGCAGAAGATTTGAGCTCATCCAGAGGCAGAAAAGATCTGGATCTCCAAAATCTCCATAAATTCGTGTGGGGCTCGGCAAAAAGAGAGAGAGAGAAAAACGATTATTAGGACTGTGAAGTAGTGAGATATAATCTAGTCAGGGACTGAGACACTGAGACTGTTTCTGAGTCCTGAACACTAATAGGAAGACTGTTCCATAACTGTGGGGCTCTATAAGCGAAGGCTCTTCCCCCTGCTGTAGCCTTCACTATTCGAGGTGAATAGTGAAGTAGCCTGCACTTTTTGATCTAAGTAGGCGTGGCGGATCATATAAAACCAAAAGGTCACTTAGATATTGTGGTGCGAGACCGTGTAGTGCTTTATAGGTTAATTAAAGTATTTTAAACTTAATGGGAAATTTTACTGGGAGCCAATGCAGTGTGGATAAGATCGGGGTGATGTGGTCGTATTTTCTAGTTCTAGTTAGGACTCTAGCAGCTGCATTCTGGACTAACTGGAGTTTATTTATATTCTTACTGGAACATCCAGACAGTAATACTGGTTCATGCATTCGTCACCTCTAGATTAGATTACTGTAATCAGTAATCTAATCTAGAGGTGACGAATGCATGA
The DNA here is from genome assembly GCA_012411365.1 of Ameiurus melas. NCBI lineage: Eukaryota > Metazoa > Chordata > Actinopteri > Siluriformes > Ictaluridae > Ameiurus > Ameiurus melas. The sequence goes on along the minus strand of CM022780.1, from coordinate 11,828,731 downwards.
ACCAGTATTTCTGCATCATGTAATGACAATATGTTTCTTATCTTAGAAATATTTCTGAGATGAAAGAAAGCTATCTTAGTAATATTATCTACATGAGCATCAAATGATTGGCTGGAGTCAATAATCACTCCGAGGTCTTTAACTGCTGTACATGATGAAACAGAAAGACCATCGAGAGTTACTGTGTAATCAGAAAGATTACTTCTAGCTACACGTGGTCCTAATAAAAGTATTTCTGTTTCATCAGAATTAAGTAAGAGGAAGGTCGTTTCTTCGAATAAGCTTCTGTCTGTCCTCTGGCTTCGCTGAAACATACAGCTGTGTATCATCAGCATAACAGTGGAAGCTAATTCCATGTTTACGAATAATTTGTCCTAGGGGTAGCATATATAAAGTAAAAAGCAATGGGCCTAAAACTGGGGAACTCCAAAAGTAACCTCAGTACGCATGGAGAAATCACCATTTACATCTACGAACTGATAACGATCGGTCAGATAAGACTTGAGCCAGGAGAGGACTGTTCCCTTAATACCAACAACATTTTCTAATCTATCAAGGAGAATAGTGTGATCTATGGTATCAAAAGCTGCACTAAGGTCCAGTAACACAAGCAGCGAGACACAACCCTGATCAGAGGTCAGTAGAAGGTCATTTACTACTTTAACTAACGCTGTCTCTGTGCTATGATGATATCTAAATCCTGACTGATACATTTCATGAATGTTGTTCCAATCTAAGTATGAGCATAACTGTTTTGCTACAACCTTTTCTAAAATCTTAGAGATGAAGGGGAGATTCGATATTGGTCTATAGCTGGACAATTGGGACGGGTCAAGGTCAGGTTTTTTAATCAAGGGTTTAATAACTGCTAATTTATGTGATTTAGGTACATAGCCAGTGGTTAGGGAAGAATTTGCACTATATTTAAAAGTGACTTAATTACTCCTGGACAAATCTGTTTAAACAAACATGTAGGTATGGGATCTAGTATGCAGGTTGATGAATTGGCTGATGAGATTAATGTAGCTAGTTCGCTCTCTATAAGCGGAGCAAAACACTCTAACCATTGATCCGATATTGCCACATTGTCATCTAATGGGTTTGTAACATTACTGACCGGTTGTAATTTAATGGCCTGTATCTCACATCTAATATTTTCAATTTTATAAATGAAAAATTTCATGAAATCATCACTGCTATGAAATGATTGAGTGTTTCCCTCTGAAGTGGTTTTATTCCTAGTTAGTTTTGCTACCGTGTTGAAGAGGAATCTGGAATTGTTTTGGTTATCTTCTATTAAGGTGGAGAAATAGATCTTTTTAGCATCGGCAAGAGATTTTCTATATTTCAGTAGGCTCTCCTTCCATGCTGTCTGAAATATCACCAGCTTGGTTTGGCGCCATTTACGTTCTAATTGTCTAGATTTCTGTTTTAAGGTTCGCATTTGATCATTATACCAGGGTGCTAATTTTTTCTCTCTAATTATTTTTCTTTTGAGTGGAGCCACTCTATCTAGTGTGCTGCGGAGTGTTGACTCCAAACTTTCAGTTGCCTGATCGAGTTTTACTGGATCAGGCGCTGATCCAAATATAATTGATGTCTCTGGTAGGTAAACCGCTGGCAACTCCATGTTTGACGGTGGGGATGGTGTTCTTCGGGTCATAGGCAGCATTCCTTCTCCTCCAAACATGGGGAGTTGAGTCGATGCCAAAGAGCTCCATTTTGGTCTCATCTGACCACAACACTTTCACATAGTTGTCCTCTGAATCATTCAGATGTTCATTGGCAAACTTCACAGGCATGTATATGTGCTTTCTTGAGCAGGGGGACCTTGCGGGTGCTGCAAGATTTCAGTCTTTCACGGCGTGGTGTGTTACCAGTTGTTTTCTTGGTGACTATGGTCCCAGCTGCCTTGAGATCATTGACAAGATCCTCCCGTGTAGTTCTGGGCTGATTCCTCACTGTTCTCATGATCATTGCAACTCCACGAGGTGAGATCTTGCATGGAGCCCCAGGCCGAGGGAGATTAACAGTTCTTTTGTGTTTCTTCCATTTGCGAATAATCGCACCAACTGTTGTCACCTTCTCACCAAGCTGCTTGGCAATGGTCTTGTAGCCCATTCCAGACTTGTGTAGGTCTACAATTTTGTCCCTGCCATCCTTGGAGAGCTCTTTGGTCTTGGCCATGGTGGAGAGTTTGGAATCTGATTCATTGATTGCTTCTGTGGACGGCTAGCACGGTGTTGGTTATACACCTGTTAGTTTCATAATTTATTGACAAATAGGTCAGATTTCATTTTCCTAGGTTTTTGCTGATGTTTTTGCTGTCTTCAAAATCTGAACTGGTCACATCAACGTCATTCAGGATAGAAACAAAGTTGTAAAAAACGGGTCTGAGTTCAAGAACCATATTGCTTGCTGATGCTCAAAAGGCTTTGGTTGATATGTAGTCAGACTCATTTATACATCATGTGGGAGGAGTCTTGGGGAAGGTGGGGTTTCTGCCCAACCTTGAATGAGTAGTATTGATGATTTCAGAAGAGATCGTCTAGCCTTACTTTTATTTCTGCTTTTTCTTTATTTCTTCCAAATTTTTTGGAATAAGTCATCAAACATAAACTCAAACAAACATAAGTTTGTTATCAGAGGTGTAGTCACCGGTTATAACAGCAAGGCAGTGCAGTGAAACCTGGTTCTTGGAGAAATTTGTTGCTCTGATGTGATATTTATGTTATGGAGATGTACTGCTCCATTTACGCCTGTACACCTCTGGATAAAAGAAACCCATTCTAACAATATAGTCAAAATCCTTACACCATTTTCTGAACTTTTTCCAGTCACACTCGTCAAAAGTTACCATCTCAGTAGCACAGCTTGAAAAAGCACTTCTCCTTTTTCTACATCGAAAAAAAAATAAAAAAATCTGGCTGTACATCTGTTTGACATTACCCGGTATTGCATCTTTTCATGCTATGGATTTTTTTCCTAATCTTCCCAAAGTAGAGTGAACCTTTTTCGGTGTATGACAAGCAGCCATAGTTGAACGCTCATACACTTTATTCCATATACAGAGTATTTAAAATGAAGAGGGTGGGTGTCTTTTTCTTCTTCTAAAAAAAATATGGTGTGTATACTGTTACCTACTGGGATGGAGCAATTTCGATTTTTTATTTTGATTGGTCAGGGAGTATCATGTGTGTGTGTGTGCGCGTGAGACATATTTTTGGGTGGAAAAATTGTATGGAAAATCATTATTAATCATTTACCTATGACCTTATTATTTCATCATTATCTGTGTGTGTGTGTGTGTGTGTGTAGGGGGGATGCACCTGAATGTATTGATATAGGTGAATGACTATCATTATTAATCATTTATCTAGGACCTTATTATCTCATCAGAATTATGTATGTATGTGTGGGAATGCACCAGAACCGTATTTAAAATTTATGTGTACTATTGACATTGAGTTTGCTTGATTGATCTGTGTAAAGGAACAAACCTAACATTATTCATCTTTAACCTTCATCTGTAAAGATAAGGTTGATTCAATTGATCTATGTGAAGGAGCACACAAAACATTAATAATAATTAACCATTAGTCAGGTGTAGACCTGTCAAGATAAAAATGATTGATGACCTTTGACTTAGACCTGTCACGATAAGGTTTGGTGAAGCATACAAACCGTCTCTCTCTGTCGACTGTTTACTGTAACATCACCTTAGTTAATTAGTTAGTTACATTTATATAGCGCTTTTCTAGACACTCCAAGCTGTATGGCGGGAATCTCCTCAACCACAACTAGTGTGTTGCATCTGGATGATGTGATGGCAACCATAGTGCACCAGAAGCCCACCACACACCACATATTAGTGGAGAGGAGAGAGTGATGCAGCCAATTCAGAGATGGGGATTATTAGGGGGGCATTATAGAGAAGGGCCAATGGGGGAATTTTTCCAGGACAATAGGCTTATATCCCTAATTTTTACGAGAAGTGTCCTGGGATTTTTAACGACTGGCCAGGCTCAACCCTGCTAAGCTTCAGTGGGAAACCAGACGAGAACTGCAGGGAGATATGGCTTTGGCTTTTTCTTTTAATAACACTTATTAAGCATTGGGAACTTGTGTTTGAACAAAAAAAAATTATAAAGACAAGTCAAAGTACATTTACAAATCACTCCTCTTTTTTTAATGAGCATTTTCCATACTGTTCCAATTTTTTCGGACTTGAATTTTCATTCCAGTACATTACTAATAGAATTGTTTAGAGAAACTCCTTCTGGAATAAATTGATATTTATTTAAAACTGACAGATGCAGTATAACAAGCAATTAATTCATATATGTCCATGAAACATTATGTTGCTGTTGTCAGAATCAGTTACAACAGTTACGAATTAAAACTTATTATTTAACTCTGTATATTATTATCCCTAGACGTATAAATCTATTGTATATTTGGTATATATTTTGTAACAATTTACTTTTGTTTTTTTTCTTTGTTTCTCTGTGCTTCTCCCTGTGTGTGGTTTTTTTATGGATGCTTGAACAGGACACATGTGATCAGATTGCTATAAAGCAGTGTCGTCAAGAACTGAGTGCTAAGAATAAGGAAAGATGGTGTTTGGAGATCCAGATCATGAAGAGGTGAGAATATTTGTGTCTTCATGTATGTGTGTGCATGAATATGCTCACAATTAAGACAGTAATGTTGTTACCTAACACAACAAAATGCCTTTTTAAGTACATTCATCAATAATCTACAACTGTGGTATTTTCTTTAGATTATAACTTTTAATTTGGACCACAATACTTTTTATTATTTATCAAGTCCTGTTGTCCTGCAAAGTAAATCTAGCTTTGAGGTGTCAATTTTGTGGACAGATTTCCCAGTGGCTATTTTGCTATCGTATACACAAGTGTTTCTATATTTACATCAAACATATAAATATCACTATTAAATGAATTCTATATTTGTGAACCCATGTAAAACTTCACTTGATTTTGAGTTATATGTGTGATTTAGAAGCAGAGGGAAAAGAAAAACATTAAGAGGTTCACATTTACAGGCCCCACCACTGTTGGTTGTAAATGTTGGAAGACACCATATTCTGTATTTTATAAGGCTCATTATTTTGTTCTGTCTATTTTTGGAAGAAAATGTTGAATGGAACAGCATGGAGCAAGTTGAATGGATTTAAACTATTTATTTGATACAACACCTTTGTCATATGGTTAATTTTTATGTTATGTTTTGATTTTTGTTTCTTAATTTTATAGTTATGCAAAATCTGAAATTTTATTTATTAAAAAAAAAAAAGATCCTACTGAGGTTTTCATCACACTTATGCAGTTGCACTAATTAGCTATTGCCAATACCTTCCTATTGTAACATTTTCAAGTAAGTTTGTTATTGTAATATTTTTATGTAAGTTTGTTCCCAGACATAATTTAGAGCTGTTTGCCCATAGAATTGGTCTAAAACCACAGATTCAAAGTTACACCCAGCACATAAATCCACACTTTAGGTCCAAACATTTTTCCACACCCAAAGTGGCCACTTATCACACACACGCGCACACACACACACACACACATACACACACACACACTTACTTTTTCCACCTTTCTGTTCTCAGCAAAAACACGAAAAACAAAAATTGCAAGTTGCCTAAGCCTTGTTAACTTCAGTGTCTTGCGAAGCAAACGCTCAGCAGCCACGTCTCTGTTCATGTACCAAGCCGTAGATTTTATATCCATTAACCTGGTTTCAATATTCTCTTGTTATTTGACTGCGATTCGGCCTACGCCCAGTATTATCCATTTGACCGATTATCTGACCTTGATTTAATTCCGTGGTCCATCTTTCGTCTGCCTCACGTTCTCCAGATTGCTCATCCGCACTTGCCTTCACAGAGGAACCGTAACAGATTACTTTGCCACGCAATGCCCTTAATGCCCCCTCAGTGTTCCAGAACCTAATCAATGATGCCCTGAGGGACATGCTGGGGAGGTACGTCGTCGCCTACATTGACGATATTTTGGTATATTCGACATCCCTAGAGGAGCACGTCAAGCATGTCCGACAAGTATTGCGTCACCTGTTGCTATACCAGCTTTACGTTTCCTTGGCTTTGCCAACTTCTATCGGCGATTCATTCGAGACTTTAGTAAGGTGGCCCCTGACATCCCTCCTGAAAGGTAAACCCCGGCAACTCCTTTTGACCTCAATCGCCCAGGAGGCTCTGGAGAAGCTTAAGCGGACCTTTACCACAGCCCCCATCCTCAGACACCCGGATCCCTCCAGGCCGTTTGTCGTGGAAGTTGATGCGTCTAAAGCGGGAGTGGGGGCTATCCTGTCTCAAAGATTTGGAGACAGACCCAAGTTGCATCCCGTGGCGTTCTTTTCCCGGATCGCAACTATGTTGTGGGGAACCAAGAACTCCTGGCTGTTAAGCTGGCCCTAGAGAAGTGGAAAAACTGGCTGGAGGGAGCCGCACACCCGTTTGTTATCTACACGGACGAAGAGAACTTAGAGTATCTGAGAACCACCAAATGGCTCACGCCTCACCAGTCTTGCTGGTCCCTATTCTTTTCCAGGGTCCAATTCACCCTGTCCTATAGGCCTGGATCAAAGAACACAAAAGCCGATGCACTGTCTCAAATCCACTCCCCTGATGGTCGGGCGGACCGGGAAAGTTATATCGTGCTTCCCTCCTGCATAGTGGGCGCCATGGAGTGGACTCCGGAGCAAACCTTAGCCCTTATCCCTAGGTCACGAATCCTAGCAGCCTGTCCTCCTGAAATGGTAAACCGAAACGATATCGTCTAGAACTCATCACCTGGGCCCACACGACATTGGCGACGGGTCACCCGGGAGTCCGCCGCACGTACCAACTGCTGGCCGAAAAGTACTGGTGGCCCAATATGCCTAGGCAGGTACAGTGCATCATATCCTCTTGTTCCATTTACGCTCAGTACCACCTGCTCTATCTGCCTAGATTTTATACCGGACTTGCCGGAGTTGCAGGGAAATACCGTGATATTGGTGGTCGTCGATCGGTTTTTGAAATCCCTGCACTTAATTCCACTACCGGCTATCCCATCCACATTTACCATGGCTGAACTCCTTTTCCAATATGTGTTTCGGTACACGGGCATCCCTGAGGAGATTGTGACTGGCTAGGGGTCCACAGTTCACATCTCGCATTTGAGCCAGTTTCATGGAGAAGATGCAGGTCACCATTAACTTCACTTCCGGGTACCTCCCCCAGGCCAACGGACAAGCAGAATGGGCCAACCAAGAGGTCAAACGGTTCCGCCGAACCTTCTGTTCCACCAATCCTGTTGACTGGAGCCACTTCCTACTGTGGGCGGAATACGCACACAAGTCCCTACGGCATTCCGCCTCCCACACTGACTCACCAGCGGGAGTGAACAGGTCTGGGAACGCTCCCACCAATAGGAAAGGCAGATCGGCGTCGAAGGGATCACCTCAATTATCGACCTGGGGACAGGGTGTGGCTCTCCACAAGAGATTTAAGGTCACCCCTCCCAGGCAAAAAGCTTCAACCCAAGTATATTTGGCCCTTCCGAGTCCAGAAACGGATGAAGTCACATAACGCCTGGACCTACCAAAACACAGTCGCATTACCCCGTCTTTCCATGTCTCACTCCTCAAACCCATGATACCTCAGCAGCCTCGTCTCTGTTCATGTACCAAGCGGTAGATTTCGTATCCGTTAACCTGGTTTCGATATTTGCTTGTTATTTGACTATGATTCGGCCTACGCCCAGTATTATCCGTTTGCCCGATTTTCTGACCTTGATTTCATTCCATGGTCCATCTTTCGTCTGCCCCACATACTCCAGACTGCTCGTCTGCTCTTGCCTCTGCCGAGGAATCGTAACAATTTAAATATAAAGGCTCTCCATGAACTCAGTTTATATAAATATCAGCATTATTTTCAATAGTATTTTTAACCCTCTTATCCCTATGTTTCCACTGTATTATGTCCCATAACCCTATATTCCCCAACGAGAAACAGCACGCCAACCCTGAGTTCCTGGGCCAAAATCAACATATTAATTTTAACATTTTTAGGCCTTGAAACAACTTATAATAATGTATTTGTGTAATATTACTTTGAAAATGAAGCAGTTCAGTGTTTTTACTAAACTCAGAGCACAATTCTTAACTAGAGAAATTACGAAAATTGCTCGCTAAAATCCTTCTACTCATTTAGAAGTACCATACGAGCATCAGTGTGGTCAATGCCTTCGAATAAATTCAAGTAAATAATAAATAAATAAATAAATGAATTTAACTTTCTGGTGATAATCAGACCAGCAGGTTTTATTTTCATGAATACACAGAAACCGTCACGTTATGACTCCAAACCCCTGTAGTGTCAGTTGCAATGGTTGGTGCTGAAGATGAAGACGAATCAGGAGAGTTTGGGTCACTATCAGTTTCCGTTTCATCGCCTCAACTTTCACTGCTGTCACTATCTAGAATCCTTGCTCTCGCCTGTGTAGCTGTGTGTTTTCTTTGTTTTTTTTCACTGTTTTAGATGTACCTGTGTTCACTATAGGTGTATAGGTGTTAGCTGGAACACGATTAGCTTTTTGCTTTGTCATTTTTAGTTCACTTCTACTATTACACCAATATTCACGCTTGAATCAGCTTCATTGTAATGCCGGCGTAATAACGTAATCACGTCGTGACGTCATCAACCTTCCAAGTCAAAAAATAATAATTTAAATAAGTAAGGAATCATAGCAGAGTAATGCTGGTATACCGGACTTACAGGGATAACATTTACACTGTAAAACCACTATATCGCTATATCGGCCTTATGGGGATTTCGGCATTCGTCCTTTCGGGAATAGATCAAAGACGGGCAAGCCGGTTTTTCGGCCTTATGTGGTAAGAGGGTTAAGTAAAAAAATACTTGTTTATTTATTTATTTTTAATAAATCTAAAAGATATTTTCCCATAAAACACCCTCCATGAGGGAAGAACATTGAAACTGCCAGTGACATTGTGAAAGGGAGTTTGTGATGCTTTACCTGTGGCTATGATGCACTTAGGCCTTACATGTACAGCAGAGTGTTACTGCTGTTATTAATAGTAATAACACAAGTATAATAAGACTCAAGGCAAAGTCCTGTTCGTCAAGATTTGATCAAAACTGGTCCCTTTTTTATTCCAGCAATTATTTGCTGAATAGCAGTAAATAAATAAATTAATTAAAATAAATAAATAAATAAATTTGTGAAACCACCTCGTGGGTTTCAGGTTGGAGCTCTGGAGATGAGGTCGCCACGTTGACCTCCAGCTGGAGCTTGGCAGGTGAGACCACCTTGTGGGTCTCAGGTTGGAGCTCTGGTGTGGGGGCCACCCTCTTTGCCTGCACATAATAGGTGGTGAACATCAGGGGAGGTTTATCTGCCAGGCTGACCCTCCAACCCCTCCAAAAGATGTTTCAGGTCGGCCTTAGATTCTGGACTCCCGAACGCCATCATAAATCTTCCCACAAACTGGGTTACACTCCCAAGATCCCTGGCTCTCTTGGGCACAAGGAGATTCAATCACTGACAGGTTGGTCCAAAGAACCAGGACCACATGAACTTGAGACATTGCTCCTCCTCTGGCTTGGGCTTGCAAAATAAAATTAGCAGACCACAAGTAAATTGACCACACCTAAAAAAAAGACCACACCTTAAAGGCCGGTCTGTGGAAATATTGTCTGATATTAAACCGGTCCGTGGCGCAAAAAAGGTTGGGGACCGCTGATGTAATTCAGGATAGCCAAAAAATCCATCATAAGTATCTGGGCGCTCCATGGCGGTCCATTGAGGAAAGGGATCGAATCTAAGACTGGCACAGTTTCCTTGGCTTCCCTGGCATGATGTTTCCTCTGTCTTCCTGCTGCATCCATGGTGAGGCGAAATATTCGGTCATGTAATTCAGCGGTCCCCAACCCCCAGTCCGTGGGTCATTTGGTACCGGGCTGCACAGAAAGAATAAATAACTTACATTATTTCCATTTTATTTATTATCTGGATCTGAAAAATGACCAGATTCTCTCCGTTATATCCTTCTCACTCTTGACGCATGTCAAGACGATTGTCTCGGTCATGTGATACATTGAAAACTTTCCATAGAGATCAGAGAGCGTTAGGGGGAGAGAGGATGTTACGAGGACACTGCTAATGAAGTTGCGATTTCAGATTGGATTCACGTTTATTATTATATTTTTAAAATACCCCAGTTTTTATGCCGGTCCTATCATTTTATTTTGTTGTATCTATCTACACCTTAAAGGCCGGTCTGTGGAAATATTGTCTGATATTAAACCGGTCCGTGGCGCAAAAAAGGTTGGGGACCGCTGATGTAATTCATGTAATGGAGGTGGATGGAAATGCATATAAGAGCTTTAATAAAGAGAGGCAGGCAGACAAATCCAAATCATGAGACAATAGCGTGGTTAAAAATTGGCAATGGGTCAGGTGATTGGCAAACAGGCATAAACTAGGCAAGGCAAAAATCAAGAACGAAAAACATGAAACAAGATCAAAGAACAAAATGAGGAACAGGATACAAACGCTTGGTACAGTGATAACACTCAACACTTCATCACATACAAGATACACGAGGGGTTTAAATAACAAATGTATTCACACGTGAAACACAAGACAGCTGAAAATGATGACACACATACAGGAAACATCCAATGAAAATACAGAGACCGAGACAAGACATAAACCATAACAAATGCATGAGACAGTAGACAAGGTCAATGTCACTGAAAACCCAAAAGCGCATTGAGCTTGCGCATCAGGCTCGCGGTTCTGGCTCGCACTTCGGGTTTCCAAGCATGCTGCATTCTACAGCGCTGGCTCGAGGGGAAATCATGACAAAAACACACAGACACACATGATACTCTTAGTATATCTGTTGAATCACTCTGATATGGGGTTCTTTTTTGCTGAATATTTTCAAGTGTATCTCATTTGTCCCATTTTTGTTTTTGGATATTAATCTAGGTCAGGGCTAGCCAACATTGGTTATATTAAGTTTATTAATACATAATTGTGCAACTGATGATCTTAACCACTAAGGTTACCATGAACATATTATTAGTTATGGTTGAATGACTTATTACCAATTAATTGACTCCTTTCTCAGGTTGAATCATGTAAATGTGGTGGCAGCAAGAGAGGTACCTGAGGAGTTGCAGAAATTAGCCACAAATGACCTGCCTCTGCTGGCCATGGAGTACTGCCAAGGAGGAGACCTTCGCAAGGTACATTAATGTGAAGTGTGTGATGCAATATGTATGTTTTTAAGACTCTGCCAGTATAACCTCTTTTTTATGTATGTATAGTAGTATCTCAACCTACTGGAGAACTGCTGTGGGATGAGAGAAGGCTCCGTTATGATCCTGCTGCGAGATATATGTGGGTATACAAGCAGAAAAACAAATACACCTAATGAAACTGCTGTTCAGTGACCTTGTAATAACCAGAGCTGGGTAGTATAAATTAGCTAGTAGGGCTTAACCCTCCCTCTCTTTGAAAAAGAAAAAAAGTGTTCTGATGGTATATAAGCCATATTATATTGTGTTTGATTCTACTGGTTTTGACCCTTTTCTGTCCATTATTTTTGTGAGTTTTTGCCTTGCCCAGGTCAGTTTGTTTCTGTTTGTTCAACACCTGATCTTTGCCCATTTTTTTATTATTTGATTCTGCATTACCTTTTGGATTGTCTGCTTGGTTTTTCTAATAAACTGCATCTTGTGCATGCTATTGCATCCGCTGCTTAATCAGTGACCGGTCCACCTTTGCAGTCCACGTTATTATTTGCTGTTAGCAAATTGCTTAGTTTTGTGGAACCAAAAAAAATAGCACCAACAGCAGACATAAAAATAAATTACAAGTATAAAATAGATGCTTGTGTCTTTCAAGCCCAGTCTATAGATTCACATAGCCTATCAGTAACACTGGTGTCAAGTGTTTACATATGGTCAAATGCCCCCTAGATTTAGTGTCCATTCAAGCTAATTTATTTAAGCCTGCTTAATGACATCCATAACATATAATTGGTAGTCATTTAAAAGCACATGTGAAGTAGTGGGTGTGATGAACACAAACAAGATATTACTTTCCCCATAATTAATTTTATGCATTTGGAAGAGAAAGTAGGATTAAATTGAATTCATTAGGTGTATTTAACAGCTCAGCCTGGTCTTATATCTTTGACCACAAGAGGGAGGTACAGGACCGCTCCAAAGTATTCAGGAGCAATGCGCTACACCTGAACTCATTGCTACTTAAGTGGAGCATGCCTGTATAATGGTAACATGCTTTCTTTACAACATGGAGATTGTGAGTCCAACTCTGGTGATCTTTAATATGATATTTTTGTTCTGTTTGGTCTTCCTGTTTGTTCTGTACTAAATTGATCCCAAGTTTGATTCATACTCCTGGAGCTCAAAAGTCTTGAAGTTTTGAATATTCTTCTGTTTGTTCTCCCCACCTGGGCCCTATCTATTAGGTACTGGTTAGTGGCTCTATTACCAACAAGTAAAATTTGCTCTTTCTAGACGGGTCCTGCCATTGGAAAACATAAGCAAACCTTAAAGCAGATTGTGTCTTAACTGCAAGGTATTACTGTCGCTCTTCAGTCTGCTCTTTCCAAGGCACAGTTGGTCTCTGACTTAGCCCCCTCTGTAGTTACTGAGCAAGCCCCATGAGCTGAACTCCACCTATGTTATCTCCCTACTCTCAGGACATGCCCTCACTAGGGAACTTAAGCCTCTGCTGTCCAGTTCATGGCAGCCATGCACTGTATCCTTTTATTGCCCTATCTGCACTGCACAGGGGAGATTGGTCCCTGCCTAATTCACATATGGCAGGGGAAAAGAGCAGTAGCTGACTATGCCATTGAGTTCCACACTCTGGCTGCTGTGAGTGACTGGCACTCAGCCGCATTAATGGCAGTCTTCCTCCAGGGCGTAAGTGAGGAACTTAAAGACGACTTGACTCCTTGTAACCCCATTTTTCCCTTGAGGACCTAATTGCTGGCTGTGGGGCCACACTGTAGCCCGAAGGTTGAGCACCCTCAATGACTTTAAGCGTGCCTCCATGCCTGATACCTCTCTATCCCACCTATTTACTCTAGACACAAGTGTCCAGCCCATGAAATTGGGGCAAACCCGCCTGTCTCACTTGGAGTGGGAGGCCTGCATGAGAAGGCAGATGTTTGTACTGTGGACATTCAGGACATTTGTGCCCAAAGTGTCCTGAGCTTTCTGGGGTGTTCCTCCATATCACCATTTTTTGGGGACAACAGCAGCAGTGGCATTCTGGGGATCCCTATGTCAGGGTACCTGTCTGGAGGCCCCCAACCTTACTGGAGGGTGAAAAACATCAATTCCTGGTCTTCCACAAGATCATCACATTGCAGGCCAAGCTCCTTTAGCCCTGACAGGCCAGGTGGGCACTCTAGAGCTATAGTCTAGTCCTTCTTCAGCACTAGGCTGATTCAGGCTTTTACCTGAATAAAAGCCTGCATGGCTTCATCCACTGGGCCAGATCTGGCACTACCTTTTTAGCGAGATCCGTAAGCAGGCTTGTGATATCCGAATAATTAGTCACAAACCTATGATAATAGTCAGCTATCCCCATAAACTGTCTCATTTCTTTTTTGGTCTTGTTCAGGTATTTCATGTGTTCCAGCTCAATCACACCTGGTGCAACTAATCAAGCCATTGATTAGTTACATCAGGTGTGCTTGAGACAACACCTGTTTTTCAAATTTATGCTGCTATGAGGGATTCTATTCAGGGGGTTGAATAATTTTGAAACTGGAGAAATCATTAAAAGTTGCATTTTCAGTTGAATTTGGAGAAACCACTTGAAGCATTCGTTGTGTTGAACTATTTCAATTGCTTTTGTTTGATTAGTTCATTGCAAACAGCTGAAAGTCTGTAAATGTTGACAATAAACCTGATTTGCAATAGGGGTTAAATAATTTTGATTGTAACTGTATACTTTTACCCGTCCAATCGCACATTCCTTTGGGTTTGCTGTGAGCCCCGCCCATCTCAACAATCTCAGGACAGCCATCAAATGCTGCATGTGCTGCTGCCAATCATTGCTGTAAATAATGATTTCATCTAAATAGGCAGTGGCATAGGCAGCGTGCGGATGGAGGATTCTGTTCATGAGTTCCTGGAGCTGGGGCTCTGAACAACTCAGAAGGAAGGGTAATGAATTGGTGTAACCCAAGCAGAGTGGAAAAGGCATTTTCCTAGTGAGATATTGGAGTCAAGGGGATCTGCCAATATCTCTTTGTCAAATCCATTGCTGAATAAGAGTGAGCAGCACCTAACTGATCAAGCAGTTCAGCAACACAAGTCATTGGGTATGTGTCAAATTTAAACACCTCGAACATTCTGTCTTGGAAACCAAGACTACTGGTCTGGACCAGTCACTGTGGGACTCCTTGATTAAGCCCACATTGAGCATGGCCATGAGCTCCTCTTGAACAACCTGTTGTTTGTGTAAATATGCCGGATCCATTCAGCTTACATTATAGTTGATGTCCCCAACTTGTCTGGTGACCTGGAAGGGCCCTTGCCACTTGGCGAGCAATTTGGAACTTGATCTGCTTAATAATACGAGCACTCCCTGTGAATGTTTTTGAAACTACAGTAAGTACTCCTGTCCTATATTAGGGACTGTCATTCTTGGACCTGACACAAATTCTCTTGTGTTAGGTGACTCAAGTTGTGGAGTTTTGCCTTCAGGTCCAGAACATATTGTTGTTAAATGGTCCTTCTCAGTTTTCCCTAATGACATCTAGGATGCAAGGCGTTCACCCATACGATAATTCAAATGGGGAAAATCCCTTGGAGGCTTGTGAGACCTATAGAACTGCATATAACAGGGGCTCAAGCCACTTATGCCAATTCATCATCATGACGAATCATCTTACGAATCATATTCTTGGGCATTCAATTAGACTGCATGACCTGCCCATCCGTCTGGTAATGCTTATGCAAATTGGTTTACGATCCCAAAATTTGTACAGTTTACAAAGTGAGTATGATATAAAGGATGCCCCCTGGTCAGTCAGGATCTCTTTCAGCATCCCGACTCAGCATCCCGACTCTTTTTGAGTAGTCCACTAAAACTAACACAAAGGAAAATCTTTAATAACTGCAGAATAGAGGTAGGGGAGCACAATGTTGGGCTGAGCCCAATGATCATCAATTACTTTCACTTGGTTGAAGTTGTGCCTGAGAATTTTGTTAAGTCACTGCTCCAGCGGGTAATCCCAGAAGGGAATTTTCCAGAGGAGCAGGGGAGCAAGGCCCTTCCCGCACCCCCATGTCTTCCTGATATGGAGCTGATGGGGATGGCCCAGGCAACACCTCCCCATCCAATGCGCTGCCGCTTCCCATACCGTGCTATACTGCTGCAGGACCCATCCATATATATATATTCCCCTCAACAATGTCTGGAAAGCTGGCCAATTTGTTCCCAAAACCAGTGGCAGGGACTAACCGCTGCCTCTAATGTATGCTTTTGTTCCTGAACTTGGCTTGTTCCTGGTTGTTTTGTCTTCTCTCAAGTCTACTTTGAGTGGTGGCTTGTGACACCTTCAGCCCTGCCATGTGGAGTTTGTTGTTGATGTCACTGTCTGTTTTGATGTGTTTTTCTTCACATCACTCACAATGTTTCTATCATCAACTGCTGTTGTTTTGCTTGGCTGACCTGTTCATTGTCTGGTTGTTGGTACACCAGTGGTTTCTTTCTCATGACATTCCAAATAGTTATTTTGGCTGTGTGCAATGATTGTGCAATGTGCCTATTTTCTCAGCTTCAAAATGGCTTGCTTTCCTCCCAGCCCTCTCAGGTCTTCATGTTTGTTTATCCATTTTAACAGCAAAAACCCAGACTAGACACCCATAGCTATTAATTGTTTAAACAATCAATCTAACACGGCACACCTGGGCAACAAGAAATATCTGTCAGTCACTGATATTTCAATGATATGTCAGTCAAGTGACATATCACTTGAAAAATGATTGGGTTCTTACAAAAGTTGCCATGTTCTAAATTGTTTAACATTATTTACATTTAAGATGTAAATAGCAAGAAATGCAACCTGAAATTCAGATCTATTGTCTGATATTCACCTTTTGATCTCAAACCCAAATATCTTATGTGTAAAAACAATAAAATTGCCCTTGCCATTCCAGTACCTTTATAGGGCACTGTACATTTTGTGTGCCTTGAATTAAATGTATGTGTAGGCTAATTTGGAAGAGACATGTCTTAATGCAAAACGTGTCTTTAGTCAAGTTAGGAAACACAAATGCTGCTCTGAATCTGTTTCTGTAGAAAACTTTTATGCCAGTGTCTACAGTGAAAAGATGAAATATAAGGCTCAACCCTAATAGTAATAGTAGCAGCAAGTTACTGACTGGTTGCATAGTTTTTTGTTATCCCTCCCATTCAGTATCATGACCAGCAGTCACTGGTAATAACTATGTTAGTTCATTGTCTGTTAGAATTCAATGTCTTCCTATCTTAGGGTATATTTACACTAGGCGATCTGTACCATGCCCAAGGCGATCTGTACTGTGCCGAGTTTGTTTGACTAGTGTGATCCATACTGTGCCCAGGCCTGCTTGAAGAGCTGGGCTCAGGCACAGTTCAGTTGGACTCTAGTGTCCATCTTGTGTGATTGCTAACTATAGCCAAGCATGGAACTCAAAACATGACATTGATGATGTGACTGTTCCATTGAACAGAATATTTTGGTTTATAATGGGTCTGGTTCTTACCTTATTGATAAACAAGAATTATAATCCGTGAGTAAAGCTGCAAAGTTCTCCCTCAATGTCAGCTGCCTCCATAAAAATCTTCTATCTGCAGCATGATTGTGAAAATCAAGTGAAAATTTCTGTGATTTTGTGAGTGGTTCTTGCATCCGTATTCAAACCATTGCAGTGGATCACGAGACCGGTGAACTCATTATATGTGATATAAACGAATTATTAATACTGCATATATTCATTAACATTTAACAGTAACTGAGGAAGCCACCGAATGTAGTGAAGTAAAATTAAATTTCTGTGATTAAAAATTTACTTGAGCATAAGTATTGCCGTTTAAACCTACAATTAAAAGTAAATATTTTTCTAAACGTTTCTCAACTAAATGTAACAAAGTAAATGTAGCATGTTACTGACCCACACCACACACACACACTCACTCTCACTTTTCTATTTATCATTGACAATCAATACAGTCACTACAATTGTTGCCGATGATTAGTCGTCATCCTATAACATTTCCTCCTGGTTGATAGTGTACAGAAATAAGTTATGTATATGACCTCACAACTGCTGTAGCTCTGTAATTTTTCTCTCTAGCATACACATGCATTACAGCATAAGTTGCTGGACAAAGAACACAAAGTAGTGACCTTATTAAGAGGGTTTGTGTTACAGTTGAGAGAATGAGTACACATCAAATGCAGTCACTCTACTCTTTTCCTTCTCTGTGATTCCCCACATATGGACAGACAAAATGAAGCATGACTGTTTTCACAAATTCTCAGAAGGATTGGGAAGTAAAATGCATTTTTTTTTTATTCCAGTAATAAGGTGAGTTCATATTACACTGCTCAAAAAAATAAAGGGAACACTTAAACAACACAATGTAACTCCAAGTCAATCACACTTCTGTGAAATCAAACTGTCCACTTAGGAAGCGACACTGATTGACAATCAATTTCACATGCTGTTGTGCAAATGGAATAGACAACAGGTGGAATTATAGGCAATTAGCAAGACACCCATAAAGGAGTGGTTCTGCATGTGACCACAGACCACTTCTCAGTTCCTATGCTTCCTGGCTGATGTTTTGGTCACTTTTGAATGCTGGCGGTGCTTTCACTCTAGTGGTAGCTTGAGATTGAGTCTACAACCCACACAAGTGGCTCAGGTCGTGCAGCTCATCCAGGATGGCACATCAATGCGAGCTGTGGCAAGAAGGTTTGCTGTGTCTGTCAGCATAGTGTCCAGAGCATGGAGGCGCTACCAGGAGACAGGTCAGTACGTGGAGGAGGCCGTAGGAGGGCAACAACCCAGCAGCAGGACCGCTACCTCCGCCTTTGTGCAAGGAGGAGCAGGAGGAGCACTGCCAGAGCCCTGCAAAATGACCTCCAGCAGGCCACAAATGTGAATGTGTCTCCTCAATCGGTCAGAAACAGACTCCATGAGGGTGGTATGAGAGCCAGACGTCCACAGGTGGGGGTTGTGCTTACAGCGCAACACCATGCAGGACGTTTGGCATTTGCCAGAGAACACGAAAATTGGCAAATTCGCCACAGGCACCCTGTGCTCTTCACAGATGAAAGCAGGTTCACACTGAGCACATGTGACAGACGTGACAGAGTCTGGAGATGCCGTGGAGAACGTTCTGCTGCCTGCAACATCCTCCAGCATGACCGGTTTGGTGGTGGGTCAGTAATGGTGTGGGGTGGCATTTCTTTGGGGGGGGCTGCACAGCCCTCCATGTGCTCGTCAGAGGTAGCCTGACTGCCATTAGGTACCGAGATGAGATCCTCAGACCCCTTGTGAGACCATATGTTGGTGCGGTTCGCGCTGGGTTCCTCCTAATGCAAGACAATGCCAGACCTCATGTGACTGGAGTGTGTCAGCAGTCCCTGCAAAAGGAAGGCATTGATGCTATGGACTGGCCCGCCCAGACCTGAATCCAATAGAGCACATCTGGGACATCATGTCTCGCTCCATCCACCAACGCCACGTTGCACCACAGACTGTCGAGGAGTTGGCGGATGCTTTAGTCCAGGTCTGGGAGGAGATCCCTCAGGAGACCATCCGCCACCTCATCAGGAGCATGCCCAGGCGTTGTAGGGAGGTCATACAGGCAGGTGGAGGCCACACACAGAGCCTCATTTTGACTTGTTTTAAGGACATTACATCAAAATTGGATCGGCCTGTAGTGTGGTTTTCCACTTTGACCTCAATGGGTTGATAAATTTGATTTCCATTGACAATTTTTGTGTGATTTTGTTGTCAGCACATTAAACTATGTAAAGAAAGGACTATTTAATGAGATTATTTCATTAATTCAGATCTAGGATGCGTTATTTTAATGTTCCCTTTATTTTTTTGAGCAGTAGATATTGTTATATTAAAGGTTTCCTTAGACAGTCAGAAGTTGCTTTTTTTCTTTTCTTTTTTCTTTTTTTAATTTAGAATTATGTTTAAGTTATGCTTTGGGAAATCATGCTATACACGCAGCTACCCTGACACATGTTAAAAGATGAACTTGCAGCTTTAGTCAGTCGGAGTTTTGGATTGGTATTTAATACCACTTAAAGTCATTTACTTGGTCTTCTTGTAACACATGTGACTACACAGCAGTAGTGGCATCATATGTTTCGTAATCATGACGACCATTAACATTTAAAGGTCAACCTTCTATCTTATTGGAATTTTCCTGGTTAAAAAGACAAGCCAGTTTAATGTACAGTCTTGGAACAGTTTATGGATGAGTGCATGTGCAGGCTGGTTGTTAAATGCCCTGTTTGGTATTTCTTTTCAGCCTCTGCCCTCACATACCTTCATACAAAGAGGATAATTCACAGAGATCTCAAACCAGAGAACATTGTGCTCCAACAGGGAGAGAAAAGGGTTAGTTCTGGGTCTTTGTGTGTACGTATATAAGTGTGTAATGATAGAATGTAAGTATTAGAAGATTTTTTTAGATTCATTTATGTTTGCTATGTACATGCAATCTAAATTTATTTTTGTCATCTAAAGGTTTCTCCCAGCTCATCCCCCAACTTTTTTCTTTCAGTTAATTCATAAGATCATTGACTTGGGCTATGCTAAGGAGCTAGACCAGAGCAGTCTGTGCACATCATTTGTAGGGACTCTGCAGTATCTGGTAGGTATCTTTCCTTCTCATTCAATTTTATTTGAAGATTTGATCTGAGTAAATAATAGAATGGTAATTGAATAGTATTCGATTGTTATAGCACTTTTGACAATAGAGATTTTATCAAAGCAGCTTTACAAACATCAATACTTTAGCTTCCATTAAGCAAGCCAAGCATGGAAATTCCAATCCTGCTACAGATATAAGTTCATGGTTATTAAAGGCCATAAATAATTATATTTTCTTAAATTATTACTTAGATTTTATATATGTTTACATGTTATGTGAAAAGTTTAAACAAAAGTGGCTGGAGAACTGCAAATGCTTTTGTTGGTTAAAACTTGTGTCAACTAAGGCCTCTAATATTTACTGCATTCCATGTTGTTTACGTACACTTCAATGGTGTGAATTCTGTTATACCGATACTGTGTGTTATTTTATTTTTGGTTATAAATTAGATTTGATTTGCCATTAAGAAGGTCTTAAAATAAATTTGTTTACATTGGAATCCATGAGCTCATAGGTCTCATGCTGTAGTGGGGTCTAGACGAGAGCAGGAACTCTGTGACCTCTGGATAGGTGGTACATTCTCTCATTTCTTTCACTCTCTCCTCAGGCACCCGAGTTGCTGGAACAACAGAAGTACACAGTGACGGTGGATTACTGGAGTTTTGGGACTTTGGTGTTCGAGTGTATCACTGGTTTCAGACCCTTTCTGCCAACCTGGCAACCTGTACCCTGGTACCATTTATTCTAGAATCCTTATGTAGTTTTATGGGTTTTTTTTGTTTGTTTTTGTTTTTTTGCCAGTTTGCCTCAGAGAACAAGCTTTAAGCTTTTAATCCTTTTGTCTACAATTTGCGGTTTTTGGTTAAGATAATATTCTTTGCAAATCCTGATTGATTGATTTAAGTATTTTTGGTTGTTTTTGTAGTATTAAAGCTTGGAAATTTTTGATTTACACAGTATGTCTAACGTTTCAGTTTGCTTTTTTTTATTGTGGCACAAGAGTTATTCAAACAAAATGGTCTCTGGTCAAAGCAACCAACAAATCTCTGCAGTGTTGAAAATCTGTGAAATCTTGCCTCAATCTCAGAAAGAATGGCTTTGACTGGGCTTGGTACTCATCAGCACCAACCTGAAGTCTCTTACAGACTGGAACAAGTTACCTTCTAGGCTCTAGCCTTACATTCAACCCTTTCCAGGTTCTCAATCCCTGGTGATTGAAATCAACCCTACAACATGAAGCTACCCCCACATTTGGATTTGATGAATGTAGCACTTAGTTCAAATGTTTTTTGTTTTTTTTTGGTTTTTTAGATCCTTTCTACATGTTTGCTGAGTCTCCAACATGCTTTTTGGCAAACTCAAAATGGGAGTCAAGATGGCTTTTTTTCAATACTGGATTTCTTCTTGCCACTCTTCAGTAAAGCCTGGCTCTCTGGAATATTATTGCTATGGTTGTCCATCTGAGCTATAGATCTCCTCAGCTACTTCAAAGTTACTCTTGGTCTCTTGGTTGCTTCTTTGACTAATTTTCTCCTTCCCTGTGACTGACTTTTTATGGACCACCTCCTCATGATTGTGCTGTATTTTTCCATTTATTAATAATGGATTTAATAATAGTGCTCTGCACAATGTTCTAATTTTATGATATGTTTTATAGCTAAGCCCTGATTGATACTTTCCCAGAACTTTGTCGATTATTTGTTTTGGTAGTTCCCTGGTCTTCAGTATGCTGTTTATTTAGGAATGTTTTCTGACAAAATCTGGGGCCTTCCAGGATCAGTCCAGCCCTGTTTCGAAAAACAAAAAACAGTATACGAACAGACATGAAAGACATTCAAGGCTATTATAAGGTGGACACACAAGTTATTAGAACATTTCAAGGACACTGTCACGTGTCGTGATGGCAGGCAAGTAGGAAGGATGCAATTGCAGTTCGAACGGAGACTTTTATTTATAGTAATGAAAGCAAACAAAACCGAAACAAGAAAAGTAACTCACTCAACAAACTAAGCTAGACTATGCAGCTCACTTGGCTATGGCTAACGCTAAGGCTAAATCTATGGCACAAACATGACATGAAACACACCAAATGATTGGAATATATTGATAAGCATGGGAATGTACACTCATCATCCTCTTTAAATGGAACACCTGTTCACCTGCTCATTTATGCAGTTTTCCAATCAGCCAATCATGTGACAGCAGCACACTGCATAAAATCAGAAAGAAAGCAGGTGATTGTTTTCGAATCTTTGTCTGTCCATTTGGCTGACAGAAGTGGAACATGATGTTGTCTTTTGCCTTAGTAGCACATCCACCTCAATGTTTGATGTTTTGTACTTGCTGAGATCCTTTTCTGCTCACCATGGTTGTGAAGTGTGATTATATGAGTTATATGTTTCCTGTCAGCTCAGACCAGTTAGTCATTATCCACAGAACTGTCTCTCACTCAGCAGTTTCTGAAATACTCAAACTAGCCCATCTGGCATCAACAAACATGCCATGGTTAAAGACACAGAGATCACAGTTTTTCCTCATTCTGATCGTTGATATGAACATTAACTGAAGCTCTTGACCTGTATATGCAAGATTTAGCAGCACTGTGCTGCTGACATATGATTGGCTTATTATTATTATTTAAAGTGTATGGTGAGTTTATATATTACGTACTATAGTTAAAATATGATACATTTGCTGTCTAGGCACAATACGCTGAAGCAGAAGCATGAGGATGATATTGTGGTCTATGAGGATTTGGCAGGCGAAGTGCACTTCTCCAAACACCTACCACGGCCCCACAACCTCAACAAGTGAGTAGGATTTGCTTAATAAGCAAATGAAGTGTATATTTTACTTTCAACCAACTTTTAATATTAACTTTTTAATGTAGTATACAGTACTGACATTGATATCAGCAAACTGTATATCTTTCAGTATAATACAGTATATATTGAATTACTGCTGTCTGTTCACATTGCTTGATGTGCAGATTGATGTACAACTGTACATTTCTGTCACAAGCTGTTATGTATAGTATTATACTTACACTGTGTGTGTGTGTGTGTTTTAGTTTGTTAGCTGGCAGGCTGGAGCGTTGGCTGCAGTTAATGCTGAGGTGGTCTCCTCAAGCCAGAGGAAAAGACACTAAGCAGATCCCTAAAGAAAGTCCAGAAGGGTCAGAGTATGAGGAGAAGAGCAAGAAATCTGAGGAAGGCGGCAGAGACCCGCAGAGTGGATCCACTACCTGCTTTGAGGAATTAGACCAAATCCTAGACCTGAAGGTTGTGTTAACTTCTTGTGTTGTTCATAACTAAGACAACAAATCTGTAGACAAATTAATATCATTTAATGTGACAAGTAAAAAGCTGTATTGTTTTTCATCACATTTCTCTAGCTAGTCCATGTGCTAAATATGACCTCAGCAGAGATTTGTACATACTCAGTGCGGTGTGGGGAGCCTGTTGCATCCCTGCAGAAACGAATTGCACAAGATACACACATTCCTCCGGCCAGTCAGGAGCTGCTGTTGGAGGCCGGCCTTGCTCTGGAGCCTCATAATGAGATCATGCAGTGTGCTGTAGATTATACTGTGAGTAAGGGGCCAAGCACACTTTTCTTGATAAAAAAAATAATAATATGAAGAAAGCAGTTACTCCATATGTTTCTGGGATTTTATGTAAGTTGTGGCATTTGGTTGTGTGCTTATTAGTTGGTTGACGGTCGTCGGGTTGACATGCCACTTGTCTTTCTGTTCAACCGTTCGTGCTGCAGCTATGAACCTCAGTTCAGCCCTCGAATCCTCCCTGATAACATTCGATTCATTCGTGAGTCAGCCTGAAATACTATATTTCTTTCTTCTTCAAAATTTTTTCCTGTATTTGTTTTCTAATTTCTAAGTAAATCATTAAATGCATAACCTGATGTGGGTTTATTTGTATGTTGGTCAAATAGAGACAGAGCCTAAGCGCATGTTGCCCTACAGCGCTCAAAGACGCACATATGGGCAAGCCTGGCACACCATAAGAGCACTAAAGGAGGACTGGCTGAAGTTGCAGCAGGGCCAGAAGGCAGCCATGTAAGATGCGCATTACAAAGCATTTTCAAGATGACTTCAAATGGAAGCAAGATCAAATATGCATGTTACATCTTCACTAGCTCTTACCACTGTATCACAGCATATACACTTACTGTCCACTTTAATAGGAACACCTAAAACCTACACATCTATGCAGTTATCCAGTCAGCAAATCAAGTGGCAGCAGAACAATGCATAAAATCATATCAAGAGCTTCCAGTTAATGTTCCCATCAAACATCAGAATGACCTTTGATCGTGGCATGTGTTGCAGGCTTTCTGCAAAGTAGCGCATCTCTAATTGGAAAGTAGAAGCAATCTCTATTGCTTGAGGCACGCAGGCATGCAGTCTGGGCATAAGGGCTCATTCCACTAGGGGGGTCGTGTCCTTAAAGGTTTTATCTAAAGGGGTACAGTTACAGGATGTGTGTGCTGTTGCAGAATGGTCTATGCCGCACACATTCATTCGATATTACAGTCTAGACATACATTCTACCCCAGGTTCGAGTGTCTTGCAGTGACCCTCAGGCTTGGGTCTTTTTGAACAGCGAGTTGATGTTCAGTATGATAGAATGCATATTCTCATTCCCACAGCGCGAAGCTCATGCAATGTTGAGTTCCCTTTGAAAGTCTGGATTACACATGTATCCTTGTTCTCTGAGAATTGAATAAGACCTGAAATAGTCTCAATCGTTTGTGTTTCATTTGTGCCGTAAAAATTTTCGTTTGTGCTGCTTCGGTTCAGGAGATATTAAAAGAATATTTATAGGTCATTCTGGGGTCATGGACACATCTGGACACATGCAATAAATCATCACATTTGGGAAGAAGTGAAAAGCCCCTGCACATTTGTTTTTAAAAGAGCCAAGGTGTATGTCAAGGTCAACAAAGCTGATGGATTTTGGAGATCCTGAGTCAAGCCATTTTCTTAATTTGGCCACCCTGCGCAAAGCAAACCAAGAGAGAAATGACTTCGAATTAGGTGACAAGGATCCTATTTTGTCACTGCAGATGTTAAGATATAGTGCACCTCACAGTGGAGCATTAAAGACATTGGACTGGACAAGTTCTTCTGTCACTACTGGAATCAAACACAAATGTTTACGTACGTCATTATCAAAGAAGTCTACTAACCCCACTGTGAGTTTTGATGCATCTGGCTCAGTGGTGAGGAAACTGAGAAAATCACATATCACATCTAATATATTAAAAAATGAAAGCAGCACAAACGATTGAGACTATTTTGGGTTAATTTGGAGCACGTGGGGGAGGGGCTGGGTGACCCCATAATGACCTTTGAATATTCTTTTAATATCTCCTGAACCGAAGCAGCACAAACAAAACTTTTATCGGCACAAACAGGCACAAACAAGCACAAACAGAGCACAAACGATTGAGACTATTTGGGGTGAATTCGGAGCATGTGGGGGGCTGGGTGACCCCAGAAT
This sequence comes from Ameiurus melas, assembly GCA_012411365.1. NCBI lineage: Eukaryota > Metazoa > Chordata > Actinopteri > Siluriformes > Ictaluridae > Ameiurus > Ameiurus melas. The sequence goes on along the minus strand of CM022780.1, from coordinate 11,803,206 downwards.
GACCTATAAATATTATTTTAATATCTCCAAATCCGAAGCAGCACAAACGCAAATTTTTATGGCGCTAACCAGCACACACGGAGCACAAACGATTGAGACTATTTTGAATGAACTTGGAGCATGTGACGTCTGGTGACGTCACGAAGCATAATTAAATGCCTAGTATTTTAAATACAAAAGCAGCACAAATGAAACACAAATGATTGAGACTTTTTTGCTGACGTTTTGCGTTGGTGGGGGGCCAACTTCACGCAGGTGAAAATCCCGGGAGATCAGTTTCTGAAATAGTCATACCATCTAACAATAACAACCATGCCTTAGTTAAAGTCACAGAGATCACATTTTGTCCCATTCTAATGTTTGATTCCCAAAGCTCTTGAACTGTATCTAAATTTTTTTATGCATTGTGCTGCTGCCACATGATTGGCTGATTAGATAACTGCATAAAATAATTAAACTGGAAAGTGAGTGTACAAAGTCTAAGCACTAGTCTACAGTATACTGATATAATTGCCATAGTTTCTTTTGCTCAATGTATAATTATATGTATGTGTATATTGTGCTTTTTTTTTTTTTAAACATTTGTCTGCGTAAAATACTGGTATTTTCTACTGGAATCTCTCTTTCATGTGCATCTGACTCTCAGTATGAGCCTGCTGAGGCATAATGGCTTGTTGTCCAAGCAGAAGAATGAGATGGTCTCTGTGCACCAGAGACTCAAAGCTACGCTTGAATTCTTCACGACCAGTCTGCACATCGACATGGACAAATACCAGGAGCAGAGAGCCACTGGCATTGGTAAAACACACACATATGCAGACACATACATGTTTGTGGTGTTCTGGTAAAAGTAAGGCTCAACTTTTCAGTCAAAGTTACTACCAAAAAACAATAGCACCACCAGAGATCAAAGGTTACAAATACACAGAAGATTAAGATGCATGTGAAGTGGAGGCTGGTGCTAATCACATAATGTCTCCTTGACAGTCATGACAAGCAATTACACATAGTCAAATCAAATTTATTTAAGACTGGTTCACTGACATATCCAAACACCACAACTGTAATTAAGAAGACAAATTGGTGTAATACACATGACCGAGGTGGAGGACTTTCAAAATGACATTGGAGAAGAAATTAGGAGACTATAGTAAAAGTGTGCATCTTCTAATGAAAGTACAAATTACACAAAGGGACAAATGACAGAAGCATACGTTTTGTGTACCTTGATTTGAACTAAAGAGCTGGCTAATGACAAGCCTAGTTTTTCTGTTAACAAAGCCTTGCTATTCAGAAGAAACATAGCATTGTAAAAAGAAAACGTGACTTTAAAAAATTAGAAAACACAAATGGTGTTGCCTATCTGGCTTTTAATGTTTGTAAGTGTTGTATGCACACAGTTGTGTGTGTGCATTATAGTTTTATGCCTATGTCTACAAGTAGATACCATGCTATAATGCTCAATCTTAATGGCTTCATAATAGCTGTCACTGGTTCTTCAGAAACAATCATGTTGTTACAGCTTCAGAGAAGTTACTAAGTGTCTGGAGAGAGATGGAGCAAACTGCACTCAGCCATGGTCAGGTGAGTGTTTCAATCATTCTGCAGTATTACACAGGAGCAGATATTACTATGCTAGATATTTGCTTACTGTGTGTATGTATAATTCTGTGTATCAGACAGATGATGTAACTATGTTGGAAGAAGAGATGATGAAATTACAGACTGATATAGTAGACCTCCAGAGACACCCTTGGAGGAGTGGAGAAGCGCTGGAGTCCCTGTGAGTTCAAACACACAGACAATTCACACTCATCATCCACGTTAATAGGAAGACCTGTACAACTGCACGTTCATGCAGTTATCCAATCAGCCAATCATGTGGCTGCAGCACAATGCATGAAATTATGCAGATACAGGTCAAGAGCTTCAGTTAATGTTCCCATCAAACATCAGAATGACCTTTGATCGTGGCATGGTTGCTGGTACCAGAAGGGCTGGTTTGAGTATTTCAGAAATTTTCACACACAATAGTCTCTAGAGTTTACAGATAATTGTGTGAAAACAAAAAAATACCGAATGAGAGACAGTTATGTGGTGGAAAAATCTTGTTGGTAAGAGAGGTCAGAGAGAATGACCAGATATATAGGATCTCATAAAATCACTCTTTACAACTTTAGTGAGCAGTAAACCATCTCAGAACATAAAACACATCAAAGCCTGAGGTGGATCTGCTACAAGAGCAGAAGACCACATCAGGTTCTACTCCTTTCAGCCAAGTACAAGTATCTGAGACTATCATGGGCACAGACTCACCAAAACTGGACAGTTGAAGACTGGAAAAAGACCAGCTGATTTTTTTTTTTTTTAACTGTCCAGGTTGGGTGAGACCATGCCCATGATAGCCTCAGATTCTTGTTCTTGACTGACAGGAGTGGAACCCAATGTGGTCTTCTGTTGTTGTAGCCCATTCACCTCAAGGTGCGATGATTTGTGCATGCCGAGTAGAGCTACAACAAGTAATCTATAAATTCGATAATCATTGATTATGAAAATCATTGTCAACGAATTCAATAAAATTTTATTTGTATAGCTCTTTTTTACAATAGACATTGTCTCAAAGCAGCTTTACAGAAATATCAACACGGTATACAGATATTAAAGGTGCGAATTTATCCCAACTGAGCAAGCCACTGAGTGGTGACGGTGGCAAGGAAAAACTCCCTAGATGTTTTAAGAGGAAGAAACCTTGAGAGAAACCAGACTCCGAAGGGAACCTGTCCTCATGTGGGTAACAACAGATATTGTGAAAAAGTTCATTATTGACTTCATATAAGTCTGTATGGTCTTAGAACCAGACGTAGTCCCAACAGTCTGGAATTGGAGTAGGTTTAAGCTCCATCCAGAGGCAGGACATCCGAAAAGTATCAGGCAGGTTCCGAGATCAGAAAGGATTTGGATCTCTAGTATCTCCATAAAATCGTGTGTGGCTCAACAGAAGGAGAGAGGGAGAGAAAAGATTATTAGGACTGGGATTTAGCATAATAGCAAGTCTAGTCTGGGTAGACTTGAGTAAACAAATAAATTTAAGCCTAGATGTTGGATGTTAACGAACTTCCTTTTAGAGGTCCCGAACATTAATAGAAAGACTGTTCCATAACAGTGGGGCTCTATAAGCGAAAGCTCTTCCCCCTGCTGTAGCCTTCACTATTCGAGGTACCGTCAAATAGCCCGCATCTTTTTTTTTCCAGTTTCATTTTTATTGAACATTTGTGCTGAAAATTTCTGCTGCACATTTCTGCTGAACATTTCTACTGAACATTTCTGATAAACATTTCTACTGAACGTTTCTTGCTGAACACATCTGCTGAAAATCACCTTTTCTCTTCTCTCCTCCCCTCCCTTTCCCAAATATTCCATTGAGAAGAAAAAAAACTAATTGAGCAACACACAGCAGTAAACATTCACAGGTTTTGTTTTTCTTTTTATACAAACAAAGGAAAACAAAATTAAAAGTACCGAAATACTCCTCACTTGTCTGCACTCCTAACTCCGTTTCCCACGCATTCCTAATTTTGTTACTCGACTCACTACCTAGCGTCAGAATAAAATCATAAATCCTAGAAATCATTTCTCTCTGACGTGGATTGTTTGAAAACAAACTTTCCCAAGCTTGTTCAGGAGGCGCAGAGGGGAAATTAGGAAAAAATCTAGAAACGAAATTCCGAATTTGAAAATACAGAGAAAAAAAAGGCATCAACGGGAGGTCATAAGTGGATCTGTTTGAAGCTATCAAACACACCATCAGAATACAAATTTCTAACTTGTTTAATACCCTTGTCATACCACACTGAAAATGAGGAGTCCATACACGATGGGGGAAATAGATGGTTGTCCACTAAAGGACACAAAGAGGATGCACCTACAAATTTACAATGTCGTCTAAATTGATACCAAGTCCTAAGTGTGCTGAGGATAACAGGGTTATCAGTATATTGGGAAAGTTTTGTAGGTAAAGGGGTGTAAAGTAGAGCAGGTAAAGAGGATTCACTACAAGAAGATAATTCCAATTTAGACCAAGAAGATCCAGGAGATTGAACCCAGTAACAAAGTTTATGGATGTCTGCAGCCCAGTAATAGAATTGAAAATTGTTTAATGCAAGTCCTCCACTAAGTTTACATTTCTGCAATAAAGATTTACTAACCCTTGGTGGCTTCCCTTCCCAAATACCCCAACTCTGAATGTTAGATTTAACCTTTGAGATAAGGGGAGTAAAGTTAGCTGATAGAAGATTAGATAGAGAATGTGTCACGTTGCAATAACAAATCATCAGCATATAGCGACAATTTGTATTCTACATCATATCGAACTATTCCTTTAAATAAGGAGGAAGATTTTAGTGCAATAGAGAGCGGCTCGATGGCAACAGCAAAAAGCAGTGGGGATAAAGGACAACCTTGGCGACACCCTCGTCCGAGCGCAAAATAACCCGAATAAGTATCGTTAGTCTGAACTCTAGCATTAGGGGTTGAGTAAAGGAGGCTAATCCAAAAAATAAACTTGTCCCCAAATCCAAATTTCCTCAGGACTGCAAACAAATACTCCCATTCGACCCTGTCGAATGCTTTTTCAGCATCTAATGAAATCACAATCTCAGGGTGAACAGCTGAATGCTTTGAATAAATCATATTAAAGAGTGTACGGGTATTGAAAAACAAGTGACATCCCTTTATAAAACTGTTCTGATCTTCAGATATAATATAAGGGAGTACATTCTCTAAACGAGATGCCATTACTTTCGCCAACACATTTACATCTGCATTCTGCACTGATAGCGGTCTATAAGAACCACAGGAGGATGGACCCTTGCCCTCCTTTAGGAGCAGAGCTATCGTGGCTTGTGTCAGAGTTGGAGGCAAAGACCCTCGTTCCAGAGATTCATTGAACATAGTCAAAAGCAATGGATCTAATTTTCCAATCAACGTTTTAAAGAATTTGATTGGAAACCGGGCCAGGAGCTTTGTTAGATTGCATAGATTTAACTGAATTTAAAATTTCTTCAAGAGAAATTGGGGAATCCAATTGCATAGCAGTATTCGTATCTATAACAGGGTTACAGAGGTTTTGAAGAAATGCGTTCACTTTAGTATTATCTGTTGGAGATTCGGACTTAAAGCGAATAGTAAAAAGATTTAAAAGCAGCATTTCGTGTCTTACTTCACTTCAACTTCGTGTCTTACTCCATCGAACACCGAATTCGAACCTCTAAAAGGATGTTCGTTAACATCCAACATCTAATGTCCTTTAAACATTCCTCAACTTTACTAAGCTTCTGTCTGTCCTCTGGCTTCGCTGAAACATACAGCTGTGCATCATCAGCATAACATTGTAAGCTAATTCCATGTATACGAATAATTTGTCCCAGAGGTAGCATATATAAAGCAGTGGGCCTAAAACAGAACCCTGTGGAACTCCAAAGGTAACCTTGGTATGCGTGGAGAAATCTCCATTTACATCTATGAACTGATAAAGATCGCTCAGATACGACCTGAGCCAGGAGAGGACTGTTCCCTTAATGCCAAAAATATTTTCTACTCTATCAAGGAGAATAGTGTGATCTATAGTATCAAAAGCTGCACTAAGGCCGAGTAACACAAGCAGCGAAACATAACCCTGATCATAACCCTGAATGTTATTCCTATGTAAGTATGAGCATAACTGCTTTGCTACAACCTTTTCTAAGATCTTAGAGATGAAAGGGAGATTTGATATGTCTATAGCTGGACAGTTGAGAAGGGTCAATGTCAGTTTTTTTAATCAGGGGTTTAATAACTTCTAATTTAAGTGAGTTTGGTACATAGCCAGTGCCAAGGGAAGAATTGATTATATTTAAAAGTGGTTCAATTAATCCTGGACAAATCTGTTTAAAGAAACATGTAGGCACAGGATCTAGTATGCAAGTTGATGAATTGGTTGAAGAGATTAATGAAGCTAGTTCGGTCTCTCTAAGTAGAGCAAAATACTCTAAACATTGATCTGATATTGCTACATTATCATGTAATGGGTTTGTTACAATACAGTCTGGTTTTAATTTAAAGGCCTGAATTTCACATCTAATATTTTCAACCTTACCAATGAAAAATTTCATGAAATCTTCGCTGCTATGTAATGATTGACTGTTTCTTTCTGTAGTGGTTTTATTCCTAGTTACGTTTGCTACTGTATTGAATAGGAATCTAGAGTTGTTTTTGTTATCTCCTGTTAAGGTGGAGAGATAGATTTTTCTAGCATCGCTAAGAGATTTTCTATATTTCAGTAGGCTCTCCTTCCATGCTGTTTGGAATATCACCAGTTTGGTTTGACACCTTTCACGTTCTAATTGTTGAGTTGTTTGTTTTAAGGTACGCGTTTGATCGTTATACCAGGGTGCTAATTTTTCTCTCTAATTATTTTTCTTTTGAGTGGAGCCACTCTATCTAGCGTGTCACGGAGTGTTGACTCCAAGCTTTCAATCGCCTGATTGAGATCGAGATCTGACGGTGATCCAAATCTAATTGATGTTTCTGCGAGGTTATTTATGAAGCTCGGTGCAGTAGCTGATGTGAAAGTATGTTTAACGCAGAAGCGAGGTGAGGTGGAAATATTATGATAAATATGTATTATGAACGAGATAAGATAATGGTCTGAGACAACTTCAGACTGCGGAAAAATTACAATATCTTCTATACTTAATCTGTTTGTTAGTATCAGGTCAAGAGTGTGACTACCATTATGAGTAGGCCCGATTACATTCTGATTAATCCCTAAACCTAAGATGGACACAACCGCTATTCTTAGAGGGTCTTCCAGGTTATCAATATGAATATAAAAATCACAGAAGATTAATAAGTCTGCAAATTCACTAAGACATTCAGTATATGGCCCTGGTGGTCTATAAATAATAATTAGAGGAATTGACTTGTTTTTGTGGCTACATAAGTTATACTGGTATAAAGAATTTCAAAAGAATAAAATTTATGACTAGGTTTTTGTGTGACGCCTAGATTTTGAATATGGATGAGACCAACACATCCTCCTCTACCAGTTGAACAAGGCTGATGTACATAACTGTGTCCAGGAGGACTGGCATCATTTAATGCTATGTACTCGTTTGGTTTAATCCAAGTTTCCATTAAACACATTAAATTACATTCCTGATCAGTAATGATTTCGTTAACAATAAGAGTCTTAGATGCAAAAGATAGTTTAATAGTCCTAGCTTCAGATTAAAGGTGCTGGATGTGCATTCAGTATGATTTAATTTTATGTTAATTAGGTTACGAAGACAGACTTTCTGAGATTTTCTCTGTATTTTTATAGCTCATGGAACAGACACAGTCTCTATAGTATGTATTACAGGTGCAGGACTATTAATTGAACATTGATTATGATGAATGATGTTATTGTAGGAAGATGTACTTATGGTAGGGAGTCACTTGGAGTGTTGCGCCTTGGAGATGTTATCAGACAGCAGTTCCACGAAACAACCTAGGACACTCCCAGAACATATTCCAGTTATTGACAAAGACCAGATTCTGCTCATTACACCAAGAAACTAACCAATCATTTAAAGCTAGAAGTCTACTGAAGTTTTCGGCTCCACGTCTGAATGTGGGAAGAGGTCCAGAGACCTGATGGTCTTCGCGGTGGGTGATCTGCCTCGTACCGTCTTGATCAGGCTGGAGAAGTCCCTATTCAGAATCTCTGTCTGCCGCAGCCTGATATCGTTCGTCCCCGCATGCAGCACAACTGCTCCAATGCGCTCGTCCTTCTTCAGGATCCTGGATACCTGCGCAGCGGCATCAAGGACACGAGCGCCAGATAAACAGTGTGTGTGCACCTTCCCTTTAGATGAAGCGACGCGGACGTTCTGCACAATGGAGTCCCCGACGATCACAGCATAAGGTCTGGTCTGACGGAGAGGGGTGAAGCGGTTCCTGGTTGGAATCTTGAACACCAGAGGTGGAGAGTGTTGTATAAAAATTTTTTTGTTTTATCGAAAGTAGTGTCAGTTATACAGTTGCAAGAAAAAGTATGTGAAGTTTTTGGAATTTCATGGTTTTCTGAATAAATTTGTCAAGGGTATTGACAAATATAATGTGTCTAAAATAATAACACAAAAATATTCTGATCTTTCATGTCTTTATTGAGAACAAGCAAAAAAAACTCCTTGTGCTTGTGGAAAAAGTATCTGAACCCTTGAGTTAATGACCTCAAAAAAGCTTCTTTTTTTTTTTTTTTTTTTTGTTTGCGCACCTGGAGTCTTATTAAGAAAATGAGTTTGGAGATGTCGACTACAGCTACTTTGACTGATAAAAACCCCTCAAACCTTTGGAGTTTGCTCTGTACAAGAAGCGCATGCTTATGTGAGCCATGCCTTGCCAAAAAGAGCTTTCAGAGGATCTACGATCAAGAATAGTTGATTTACATAAAGCTGGCAAGGGTCACAAAGTGATTTCAAAGACTTTAGAAATTCACCAGTCTACAGTTAGGCAAACATTCTACAAATGGAGACACTTTGGGACTGTTGCTACTCTACCAAGAATTAAGCGCCTAGTTAAAATGACACCAAGAGCACATCGAAGACTCAACAATGAGGTAAAGAAACAACCCCGAATGACAGCCAAAGATTTGAAGGCATCATTGGAACTGGCTGACATCTCTGTTCATGAGTCTACAATTTGCAAAACATTGCAAAGCAGGGTATCTACGGCAGGACATCATGAAGGAAGCTACTGCTTACTAAAAAGAACATTGCTGCATGCCTGAAGTTTGCAAAAGAGCACATCGACACTCCAAAGCAGTATTGGCTAAATGTTTTGTGGACTGATGAATCTAAGATTGAACTATTTGGAAAAACCACACAGCACTACATCTGGCGTAGAAGGGGCATGGCATATCATCATGAAAACATCATCCCTACCATAGTAAGTATGGTGGAGGAAACATCATGGTTTGAGCCTGCTTTGCTGCATCAGGGCCTGGCCAACTTTCAATCATTGAGGGGAAGATGAATTCCCAAGTATATCAGACAATTCTTCAGGATAATTTGTGAATGTCTGTATGTCAGCTGAAACCATGTAGAAGTTTTGGTAATGCAACAGGACAACGACCCAAAACACTGTTGTGGAGCAAGTCCACAACAGAATGGCTTCAGAAAAACAAAATTCACCTTTTGGAGTGGCCAAGTCAGAGCCCAGACCTCAACCCAATAGAGATGCTATGGAATGACTTGAATAAAGCCATACACATGAGACGTCCAAAGAATATGACCGAGCTAAAGCAGTTCTGCCAGGAAGAATGGGCTAAAATTCCTCCTGAATGATGTGCAGGTCTTATCCACAGCTACAGGAAGCGCCTGGTTGAAGTTGTTGCTGCCAAGGGGGGGTCAACCAGTTATTAATTCTAAGGGTTCACTTACTTTTTCCACTACCATTTTCAATATTGAGTGAGTGTATTCAATAAAGACATGAAAGATTGGATTTTTTTTGTGTTATTCTTTTAGGCACATTATATTTGTCAATACCCCTGACTTAGATGAAGATCAGATCACATATTATGACAAATTTATTCAGAAAACCATGAAATTCCAAAGGATTCACATACTTTTTCTTGCCACTTTATTTGTATAATGTAAGGTACAGTGAGGGGAAAAAAGTATTTGATCCCCTGATGATTTTGTACATTTGCCCACTGACAAAGAAATGATCAGTCTATAATTTTAATGGTAGGTTTATTTGAACAGTGAGAGACAGAATAACAACAAGAAAATCCAGAAAAAACGCATGTCAAAAATGTTATAAATTGATTTGCATTTTAATGAGGGAAATAAGTATTTGACGCCATCTCAATCAGAAAGATTTCTGGCTCCCAGGTGTCTTTTATACAGGTAACGAGCTTCTAATCTCAGCTTGTTACCTGTATAAAAGACACCTGTCCACAGAAGCAATCAATTAATCAGATTTCAAACTCTCCACCATGGCCAAGACCAAAGAGCTCTCCAAGGATGTCAGGGACAAGATTGTAGACCTACACAAGTCTGGAATGGGCTACAAGACCACTGCCAAGCAGCTTGGTGAGAAGGTGACAACAGTTGGTCGATTATTCGCAAATGGAAGAAACACAAAAGAACTGTCAATCTCCCTTGCTTGGGGCTCCATGCAAGATCTTACCTTGTGGAGTTGCAATGATCATGAGAAGAGTTAGGAATCAGCCCAGAACTACACGGGAGGATCTTGTCAATGATCTCAAGGGACCATAGTCACCAAGAAAACAATTGGTAACACACTACGCCATGAAGGACTGAAATCCTGCAGCGCCCGCAAGGTCCCCCTGCTCAAGAAAGCACATATACATGCCCGTCTGAAGTTTGCCAATGAACATCTGAATGATTCAGAGGACAAATGGGTGAAAGTGTTGTGGGACCAAAATGAGACCAAAATGGAGCTCTTTGGCATCAACTCAACTCGCCGTGTTTGGAGGAGGAGGAATGCTGCCTATGACCCAAGAACACCATCCCCACCGTCAAACATGGAGGTGGAAACATTATGCTTTGGGGGTGTTTTTCTGCTAAGGGGACAGGACATCTTCACCGCATCAAAGGGACGATGGACGGGGCCATGTACTGTCAAATCTTGGGTGATAACCTCCTTCCCTCAGCCAGGGCATTGAAAATGGGTCGTGGATGGGTATTCCAGCATGACAATGACCCAAAACACACAGCCAAGGCAACAAAGGAGTGGCTCAAGAAGAAGCACATTAAGGTCCTGGAGTGGCCTAGCCAGTCTCCAGACCTTAATCCCATAGAAAATCTGTGGAGGGAACTGAAAGTCCGAGTTGCCAAATGTCAGCCTCGAAACCTTAATGACTTGGAGAAGATCTGCAAAGAGGAGTGGGACAAAATCCCTCCTGAGATGTGTGCAAACCTGGTGGCCAACTACAAGAAACATCTGACCTCTGTGATTGACAACAAGTTTGCCACCCAGTACTAAGTCATGTTTTGCAGAGGGGTCAAATACATATTTCCCTCATTAAAATGCAAATCAATTTATAACATTTTTGACATGCTTTTTTTTCTTTTGATTTTTTTGTTGTCTCTCACTGTTCAAATAAATCTACCATTAAAATTATAGACTGATAATTTTCTTTGTCAGTGTTCAAATGTACAAAATCAGCAGGGGATCAAATACTTTTTTCCCTCACTGTAAATAATTTTAAAGTATAGAGATTAGAAGAATTAATATAATAGCGTCGGCTCGAAGGACGCTGCTTCCTGCTTGACAATTCTTCCTCAACTACAACTGCCAGAAGATCAGAAGTGTGAAGAATCTCATTATAGATTAGTTGGTCTGGTACATTTATTCACTACGTTACTTCTGTTCAGAAAACACGCTTCAGAGACTAAATAATTATCGATATTGCACGGATTCTAAATCGATCAGGTTCTTATCTGATTTGTAGCCGATTGAATTCTGCACAAATCTCTCCTTGCCTGTTGGACAACTCGGTCTGGATGAAGGAACACCACCGTAAGCTTAACCTGGCAAAATCTGAGCTTCTCGTCATCCCAGCCTGTCCCTTAATCAACCACAACTTCACTGTACAGCTCGGCTCAACCACACTCATGCAAACCAGGATGACCAGGAACCTTGGAGTGATTCTTGATGACAGCTTGACCTTTACAGACCACATCTGAACAACTGCACAGTCCTGTAGGTTCATCCTGTACAACATCAAGAAAATCAGACCCTACCTCACCGAACAAGCTACACAACTACTAATCCAGGCTCTTGTCATATCAAAACTGGACTACTGCAACACATTACTCTCGGGCCTCCCAGCCAGCTCCATCAAACATCTTCAGATGATTCAGAATGCAGCAGCATGCCTCATCTTCAACCAGCCCAAGAGAACCCATGTCACACCCCTCTTCATATCCCTCCACTGGCTTCCTGTAGCCGCCCACATCAAATTCAAGGCCTTGATGCTCACCTAAAAGACCTTGTCTGGAACAGCACCCCCCTACCTCAATGCTCTCCTGAAGGCTTACGTTCCCTCACGCAATCTGTGATCAATGACCAACACTTAGTAGTACCTACTCAGCGTGGCTCATGGTCCCTTTCAAGGACCTTCAAACTAACTGTTCCTCAGTGGTGGAATGAACTTCCAACCTCAGTACAGACCGCAGAATCTGTCACCATCTTCAAGAAACAGCTAAAGACCCACCTCTTCCGTGAAAACCTAACCAACCCCTAAAAAAATAAACAAAAAAAAACCTTACTCTGGCACATTCACCTCTACTCTGTGCACTTTGCTTCTTTTAGTGGAACTCAATTAATGGATCTTGTATGGTAGCACTACTTGTATTGTTCACTGCTTGATAAATCACTTTGCTTGTATTTTCTCATTTGTAAGTTGCTTTGGATAAAAGCATCTGCTAAATGAATAAATGTAAAATGTAAATGTCAATACTAAAGTTGTGTCCCAAATGACACTATGATGAAAAGTAAAACAATATGCCTAAAAGCAGTGAGTAATAGAAATCATAAGGTGCAGTGAAAGGGAGTTTTTATTATTAATATTTAGGACTGTAGTTCAGTGCTTTTTGTTTGGACAACAAAACATTAGATCATCTTATTAACAGTGCCCATTAATAAAGTTAATATACTTGAACAAAAAGTTAATATACTTTAGGCATAGTGGCTTAGTGGTTGGCATGTTTGCCTCACACCTCCAGGGTCGAGGGTTCGATTCCCGCCACGGTGTGTGCGGAGTTTGCATGTTCTCCCCGTGCTGCGAGTGTTTCCTCCAGGTACTCCGGTTTCCTCCCCCAGTCCAAAGACGTGCATGGTAGGCTGATTGGCATGTTTAAAGTGTCCATAGTATATGAATGGGTGTATGAGTGTGTATATCATTGTGCCCTGCGATGGACTGGCACCCGACCTTGTGCCCGATGCTCCCTGGGATAGGCTCCAAGTTCCCCGTGACCCTGAAAAGGAGTAAGCGGTAGAAGATGGATATATATATATATATGTATATGTATAGGGTGTGTGTGTGTATGTGTGTGTGTGTGTGTTTATATATATATATATATATATATATAGGGTATATAACTAATAATTACGCATTTTTATGGATGCACAAAAAGCACTGAATTAAACTGCAGTCCTAGATGAATAATATATATTCTGGTGTGTGTCTGTGTGTATTGTTTTTTTTCAGTCTTATATAATTGGACAAACAGATGTATAAAATTTTGGTCTTGAGTTTATATTTGTACGACTCAATTTATGGATTTTATTTTAAATATACGAATAAATGGTTCTGAAAGGGCCCCCCAGTCTGATTAACCGAATAATAAAAAATAAAAATCAGCCAACTAATCGAATTTTTTTAATTAATCGTTTGCTGCAGCCATAATTCCGAGATGCTTTTCTGCTCACTAAGTTGTAAAGAGTGATTTTATGATTTACTATATCCTTTCTGACAACTCGAACCAATCTGGCCATTTCCCTTTGACTTCTCTTATGAACAAGGCATTTCCACCCACACAACTGTCGCTCGCTCGAGTTTAGTTTTTTTGCACCATTTTGTATAAACTCTAGAGACTGTTGAGTGTGAAAATCAGTTTCTGAAATACTCACACCAGCCTATCTGACACCATTAACCATGCTGTCAAAGGTTAATGTCACAGAGATCACACTTGTTCCCCATTCTGATGTTTGTTTTGAACATTAACTAAAACTCTTGACCTGTATCTGCATGATTTTATGCATTTTGTTTTTGCCTACTTGATTGGTTGATTGGATATCTGCATAAATTAACAGGTGTACCGGTGTTCCTATTAAAGTGGACGGTGAGTGTACATTGACACACATTAGTCATTACTACTTACATGTTTGTTTTGTTTTTTTCAGCGAGGGGAAGGCAATGGACTTATTCCGCAAGCTCAGAGAGAAACCCAGGGGTGAGACAGTATACTGGCATACTTATAATGGCAGGTGTCTTGCAGGCATCTGATGCTCTTAAAGAAAGCTGTGTAACATTTTTTTTTTAGTAATTGCATGTTACAGTCTATGCACAACTGAATATAAGATAACACACTGCAGCATATTAGATTCAACCATATTATGATAGTCTTGCAACACAACCTGCTGCTTGTATTACCGTAGTTGTGGGTGTTTTGGTTGGAAGATAGTTATTGGACAGTTATTTCTAGATGGACCAAATCCACAAGTTTTGTCATATAGAATTTGTGTACTTGCCTGCCTATTTGTGTACTTGTCTCATCTTAAGTAAAACAGACCAAGGAAGATGTCTTTTATAAGTATTATTATATATCATTCAGAAATCTGCTGTGTACACTATATGGCTAAAAGTATGTGGACACCTGACCAATCATTGAACAATCATTGTGCTTATTGAACATCCCATTCCATTTTAGTCCAAGTTTGCTGTTACAATAACCTCCACTCAGGGAAGGTTTTCCACTAGACTTTGGAGTGTGGCTATAGGGATTTGCCCATTCAAGCAAATTAATGAGATTGGCGACTGATATTGGACGAGGAGGCCTGGCATGCATTTGCATTGCAGTTCATCCCAAAGGTGTTCAGTTGGGTTGTGGTCAAGACTCTGTGCATGCCACTCAAGTTCTTCCACACCAGTCTTGGCAAACCATGCCCTTATGGGCCTTGTATTGTGCCTGGGCATTGTCAAATTGGAACAGGTTTGGGCTAGGCCTGTTAATTCCAGTGAAGAGGAAATCTTTATGCTACAGCATACAAAGCCATTCTAGACAATTCTCTGCTTCCAATGGCTTTGAGAAGGCCCACATATGGGTGTTATGGTCAGGTGTACACATATATTTTTCATATAAACTATATGGCCAAATGTAACATTACTGTTGCCTCAATTATTTTGTATCTGCCTTCAGATCAGAGGGGTATAGGTGATTGTCAGGAAGTGGTGAAGCTGGTGGTCCAGGCAATTCAGTTCTATGAGAAAAAACTTAGAGAGTTTTACACACACCTCAGGTCTGTATGTGTTTCTGTGTTTGTGTATGTGATAGTGTGCATTTTTAGCTTTAGCAATTTTGTTTCCATGGTTTCAAGTTTGATTCCATGCTTTATTGCCCCTGATTATTTGCAGCAAGACAGTGGTGTGCCGACAGAGGGTGATGGAGTTGCTGCCTCGGGTGGAGGGCATGGTGAGCAGCATGGCTCAGTGTGAGCACGAATTGCGTCGAATGCAAGAAAAAAGGCAGAAGGAGTTGTGGAACTTGCTTAAAGTGGCCTGTGTGAGTTACACACACTTATACACAATAGTGTATTAATATGTCAAATTCAAACCATGAAAAAGACCCTACAAATGAAGTTTTTTGGGTTTTAACATTTAAATAGTTTGTGAGCAGTTTGGAGCTCCTGCATATGAATGTACATATATTCATTAATTTGGCAGACATTTACAGTGGTGCTTGAAAATTTGCGAAGCCTTTACAATCTTATATATTTCTACAGAAATATGACCTAAAACATCATCAGTCCTAAAACAAGTCCTGAAAGTAGACAAGAAGAACCCAATTGAACAAATAAGACAAAAATATTATACTTGGTCATTTATTTACTGAGGAAAATTATCCAATATTACATATCTGTGAGTGGCAAAAGTATATGAACCTCTAAGATTATCAACTCAATTGAAGGTGAAATTTGAGTTTTCAATCAATGGGATGACAATCAGGTGTGAGTGAACACCCAGTTTTATTTAAAGAACAGGGATCATTCATAGTCTGATTGTCACGACACGTTTGTGGAAGTGTATCATGGCGCGAACAAAGGAGATGTCTTGAGCATCAACAATCCTGCATCCTGAATCTTGAGCATCTGATATCCTCTTCAAGCTGGAAAAGGTTACAAAACCATCCTAAATAGTTTAGATAACAGCAATCCACAGTCCGGCAGATGCATGTTTCAATGGAGGAAATTCAAGACCATTGTTACCCTCCCCTGGAGTGGTCAACCAACAAAGATCACTCCAAGAGCAAGATGTTTAATAGTCCACAAAGGAAAATGTCAGGACATCTGTTCATGAACTGAATCTCAATAGAAAGTGGGTCATGCAGCATGTCAGCACCCCTAAGCACACAAGTCGTTCTAGCAAAGAATGGTTAAAGAAGACTAGTTAATTTTTTGAATAGCCAAGTAAAATTCCTGACCTTAATCTAATAGAAATATTGTGGAAGTACCTGAAGCAAGCAGTTCATGTGAGGAAACCAACTAACATCCCAGAGTTGAAGCTACTCTTTACTGAAAGATGGGCTAAAATTCCTCCAAGCTGATGTGCAGGACTGATCGACATTTACTGGAAACATTTAGTTGCAGTTATTGCTGCACAAGGGGGTCACACCAGATACTGAAAGCAAAGGTTCACATACTTTTGCCACTCAAAGATATGTACTATTGGACAGTTTTCCTCAATAAATAAATGCCCATGTGCCCATGTGTAATATTTTTGTCTCTTAAAAAAAAAATTTTGGGGGGTTACCTTTATCTACTTTTAAGACTTTGAAAATCTGATGAGGTTTTAGGTCATATTTATGCAGAAATTTAACAAATACTCTGAAGCACAAACTTTCAACTACCACTGTATATCCAAACAGTATACAGTCAAAATTTACAGCTAAAAAGTCGACATACACTCAGATCCATAAGTATTTGGACAGTGACAATTTTTGTGATTTTGCCTCTGTACACTTGCACAATGGATTTGAAATGAAACAGTCAAGATCTGATTGAAGTTAAGACTTTCAACTTTAATTCAAGGTGTTTAACAAAAAAATATGGCATTAACTGTTTAAGAATTACAGCCATTTTTTACAGAGTTCCTCCATTTTTAGGGGATTAAAGGTAATTGAACAAACTAACAACCATAAATATTAGGATTTTTTTTATTACTTGGATGCAAATCCTTTCACGTCAATGACTGCCTGAAGTCTGGAACCCATGCACATCATCAAATGCTGAGTTTTCAAAGTTAAGATGCTTTGCCACACATTTACTGTAGCCGCATTCAATTGCTGCTTGTTTGTGTTACTTTCTGCCTTCAGTTTTGTCTTCAGTAAGTGAAAAACATGCTCAATTGGGTTGAAATTATCAGACATTTAAGAAATGTTTTATTTCTTTGCCTTATGATGCTTTTGGGCTGCTTTCACTGTATGTTTTGGGTCATCATCTGTACTGTGAAATGCCATCCTATCAGTTTTGCAGCATTTGACTGAATCGGAGCAGAAAGTATAGCTAAATTAGTAGTCACATGATCAATAAACACCAGTGATCCAGTTCCATTGGTACAATGCCCATGCCATAATACTCCCGCCACATGTTTAACAGATGATGTCTTATGCTTTGGATCATGAGTCCTTCCTTACCTTCGCCATTCTCTTCTCTTCCCATCATTTTGGTACAAGTTAATCTTTCATCAGAAGTGGTCAGTTTTTTGTTTGTATGTTTGTTTATTTTAATGTTGGGAATGGGTTTTTTTTTAAAGGAAAGAATTCTGGGATCATCCATTTTAGTTGTTTTTCATGATCATGCGAAGTATACAGTATCTCACAAAAGTGAGTACAGGCCTCACATTTTTGTAAATATTTGATTATAACTTTTCATGTGACAACACTGAAGAAATGACACTTTGCTACAATGTAATATGTTATGAGTGTACAGCTTGTATAACAGTGTAAATTTGCTGTTCCTTAAAATAACTCAACACACAGCCATTAATGTCTAAACTGCTGACAACAAAAGTGAGTACACCCCTAAGTGAAAATGTCCAAATTGGGCCCAAAGTGTCAATATTTTGTGTGGCCACCATTATTTTCCAGCACTGCCTTAACCCTCTTGGGCATGAAGTTCACCAGAGCTTCACAGGTTGCCACTGGAGTCCTCTTCCACTCCTCCATGATGACATCACGGAACTAGTGGATGTTTGGACCTATATCAAATCTCCACTTCATCTCTAAGATCTTAGAAAAGGCAAAGCAGTTATGCTTGTACTTAACTAGGAATAACATTGATGAAATGTATCAGTCAGGATTTAAACTTATATTTCATTGCACAGAAACAGCGTTAGTTAAAGTAGTAAATGATCTACTACTGGCCTGTCATTAGGGTTGCTTCTCGCTGCTTGTGTTACTCGACCTCGACTTGTGTTACTGAAGTGTGTGCGCAAGCATGTGTGTGAAGTGTAGTCCTCTTCGGCCATGTTTGTAGTTTGTGGTGCTTCCTGGGAAATGGAGTTTACACTAGTTTAGTCAGATTTAAAAGATATAATCAAACATTTACAAAAATATGAGGGATGTTCTCACTTTTGTGAGATACTGTACATTCAGCTGCCTAGTCTCTGTCATTAGCATTATATCGTGTTTGATTATCTGATATTTGACCTTTGTTTACTCTAATGACCTCGATTCTCTGCCCTGCCTAGTTTTGCCTCATCACCTGACCTTTGCCTGTCTTCTGACAATTGATTTCTGCCTTATGCTTGGACATTGTTTGATTAAAATGTCAAACCTTCACTTGCATCCATCTCAACCTCCATTTCGTGACACTATCATCAATTTAATGAGGAAACAGGCCACACCTAGTCATGAAACTGCTTATCAGTCAACTGTCTGATTACTTTTGAGCCTGTGAAAATGGAGGGACTCTGTAAAAAAAAAAATGTCTGTAATTCCTAAATAGTTAATGCATTATTATGGTAGGGTACAGAGGCAAAATGACTCTGTCACTGTCTAAATACTTATGGACCTAACAGTATAAGTTTCTTGCTCAGTCACACAGTAGTGGGTCTCTGCACTCATGGCATTTGAACTTAATTCAACAAATAATTCAATGACTAGCCCTAAACTACAAGGACTACCACATTTAACCACATATCATTAAGTAAAGCTACTATCTACATTTCTATGATCCACTAAATTATCTATGGGATTTCCAGAGCAAGGTTCGGAGTCCTGTAAGTGGGAGTCCCGATGGAGGGCGAACCCCACCTTCCTCTGGTCCTCCATTGCTACAGCACAGACCTCCTCATCCTGACAGCCTACTTATTCTCCACCAACCGTGAGTATGGAGTGCATTTTCATAAGTAAAATAGTGCTTAATAATGCATTTGAAATTTTTTAGTTTTACAAAGGTTTAATGATGAATAGTGTGAATAAGATCACTTCTTATTTACACTGGACATGCAAGATATCCATTCGCATGACTGTAAATGCATGGCCTGTGAACATAACTTTCTACAAGGATATTTTAAGTCAATATGTCTGTCCTTAAACTGAAACAAAATTTGAAATATTTTCAGATGGGATGAGATTTATGTCCTTTGACATAATGAGATTTTTTCCCTTAATATTTAGTTTATATTAGTACATGAGTATATTTTTGAAAATTACATGCTGTGATGTATGTGGCTTCAGTAGTTTTGTGTACTGTATGTAGTGCACTAGAACTTGTTGCCTTAAGTCTAGCATTTCTGTAAATGCTTTTAGTTGGATCAAGTGTGTAAAGAGCAGGCAAACTTTGAAAGTGTGTTTAGGGCGCATACAAAGACTCAGGAGGCAGGCAAAATTCTAGCAGAGCTTGGGGCTCACGTTTGTTCAGACTGCGCTTGCCAGTGCACTTTCAAAAATTTAATAAAAAATAACAACTAAAACGGTCTGTCACAAACTCGCGGCTTTTGCTCCTTTCAAATTCACATTCACGCTCCTCCGCATGTGTGTGTTGCATGCTCTGTCATTTAATCACTCTCTGTCTCTCTGTCTCTCTCTGTCTCTCTCTCTCTCTCCGGAAATAGCGATCACTGAAAGCACAACGAAACGCAAAAAAGTAGACTGGAACCAGACTCCAAAAAAAAAAAAAAAAAAAAGGAAGCCATCATTACACTTCTGCAGCTGTATGCTATACAGTCAGACATTACTGAGTGTGTTGAAAGGATGTTCATTATGATCATCAGAGTCCTTTTTATTCGATTTCAGCAGTTTTCACTTTAAATCTACAGTATCCATTATTTGGGCGAGACTTCTAACAAGCAGCCAAGATGCTAACTAGCTAGTTAATTAAATTTCACTGAAGAAGATAGTGAGAGCTAGCTAGCTAGACCTATAAATAAACAAAAAATTTTGAAACAAAGACAAACAAACATAACTTTATACTTAGAATTTATTTACAATATTTGTGAAGTTCTGTACCAAGACAAAATAACAAGACTAGTTGTGGTAAACTGTTATATATTAGGCTGACCAGTACTGCAGCTCAGAGCACTGTTTAAAGCTTCAGTAATTAACTTTTGCCTCTCTATCATTATCTCTGTTTGAAACATAAAATTGCAAGTTACTTGCATAGTTTGTTTTTTGTTTGTTTTAGTTTGTTTTGTCCAGAGCATATTATTCCAAAAGGCCTGATCTTTGCCTATATGCTCATTGGCAAACTGTAGTCTTACAAGGCCTCAAATACAGGTCAAATTTTTGCAGTCTTTCTGATTGTAGACATGCAGTTTGACACCAAGACTTACTAGCAGATCCTGTCATGAAATTTTGTGGTTCTTAGAGGCATCAGACAGTCTGCTCTTGGGCTGAGTTTGCTGGGACAACCAGTCCTGGACAAATTGGCAGTCATTTGAAATCTGTGCCATTTGTAGATTATTTACCTACAGTGGAATTATGTATTTCAAATAATTTGGGGATCTTTTTAAATCCCTTGCCAGTCTCATAGGCATCCACAACCTTTTTTTTTGGAAGGACTTACAGAACTCTTTAGATTTTGGCAAGATGTCACCACACACCTCAATTGCAAAGGGAATACCAGACTCTAGATAAGAGAGGGGTGTCACAGATTTCCTCTTGCGTTGAGCACTGAAGCATTCAGTGCACATGAACTGCCTTAAGTGAAACAGCGCATGCTTCCGGGTTTTCAATGGCATCAAGTTTGTTTCCTTTTGAATTTCGTTTTGGTTTCTGTCCTGTGTCCACTCCTGTTGTTATTTATTTATTTCTTAAATGTCTCAGCTGCTCTTGTTTCCACTTTGATAAATATTTGATTATATCTTTTCATGTGACAACACTGGAGAAATGACACTTTGCTACAATGTAAAGTAGTGAGTGTACAGCTTGTATAACTGTGTAAATTTGCTGTCCCTCAAAATAACTCAACACACAGCCATTAATGTCTAAAGCGCTGGCAACAAAAGTGAGTACACCCCTAAGTGAAAATGTCCAAATTGGGCCCAAAGTGTCAATATTTTGTGTGGCCACCATTATTTTCCAGCACTGCCTTAACCCTCTTGGGCATGGAAGTTCACCAGAGCTTCACAGGTTGCCACTGAAGTCCTCTTCCACTCCTCCATGACGACATCATGGAGCTGGTGGATGTTAGAGAACTTGTGCTCCTCCACCTTCCGTTTGAGGATGCCCCACAGATGCTCAATAGGGTTGAGGTCTGGAGACATGCTTGGCCAGTGAACGAGTTTTCTTTACCTCATTGTCAGATATTTTTTGCTTGATTTTAGTACACTTTAATTTAGATTTCACCCCTTCTGTCTTTCTACTAATAACACTCCCTCTTCATTTATCTACTTGTGTCACTCTCTCACTCCATCTGAATTTCTATTTGTATCACTCCATTTGTCATCTGTCTTTCTACCACTAACTGTCTGTCTGTCTTGACTGGATGCAAGTCTAATTAGTTTGTCTTTCAACTCCAGACTGGCTTTGTCAAGCTAACATCAAAGTTTGTCATGATGAATCTACCTGTCTAATCTGTAATTAAAATTGTTGTATTAAATTAGAAAAGAATGCAAAACAGAAGCATTTTCACTAGTCTCAGACTTGTGTGTGTGTGTGTTTTTTGTGCATACATAGGGAAGAATCCATGATAGTCATTGAAGAAAGCAAGACATTTGAGAGTAGATTGCATAGTTTGGTGCAGGAGACAATTAAGGAGACAGAAATAAACATGCAGGTAAACTCACAATTCATGCTTTTGTACGTAATCTATAGTGAATGCTGATTGCCCATGAATTTTTATGATCTCATTTGTCCTTTCAGGTGCTGCAGGAATGGACATGGTTGAACAGAAGCCAGGATCTCTTTTGATATTATACATTAAGTTCAGTCCCAGCGAGAAGTATAGCATTTTAC
Organism: Ameiurus melas; assembly: GCA_012411365.1. NCBI lineage: Eukaryota > Metazoa > Chordata > Actinopteri > Siluriformes > Ictaluridae > Ameiurus > Ameiurus melas. Next base: position 11,780,977 of record CM022780.1, on the reverse strand, counting down.
TGCAGAACTTTTAATGCAGGGAACAGAAGATTTTGGGACTACGCTTTATATTACACATGATTATTATGTAAAAAGCACAAAATAATGAAGGTGCATAAACATCAGTTATGGGAATCATAATTTTATCTGCCCATAATTTTTTTAAATACTTAATATTTTAAACTGTCAAATTCAAATGATTGTGGCCATGGTTATCTATATGGTCATCATTTTCCATGATGTCGACAAGACCAGAGATTTGAGTCAACACACCTTTTTAAATGGAATTTAATAGAATTTTATTTCTTTGTCTAGTCATTGACCACAGCACAGTCAGGGTAAAACAGGTATAAGCAAAGTTAAAGACAGCAAATGAATCCTTTGTCTGAAATGCCTACAAAATGAGATATTAAAGAGCTATCTGATTGTATGGCAGTTAAAATGAGAAAAAAATCTAAGTCATTTATATAAATGTGAGTAAAAAAAGGAATTAACAGTTTCTTCTGTTGTTATCTCAATTAGTTAATTTTCAGCACAACACATTGAGGAGATCCCTTTTCCAGCAGCCCGTAAGGGTTTTTACCAGTAAGGGTTTTTACATTTTAAGAGTAATTCAGTAAAATTAGGAGTGCTAATCACTGTTTGAATTGCAGAACATTGAAATTCTATTCAAAAAGGAAACAAAAGGAGTACAGCCCAGTACAGTGAAAAATGCAGTTTTAAATAGCTCCAAGGACCATTACTCTGAAAAGAAATTAAAAACAATGTTGGGCACTGAGTGATACCTGTTTACAGAAGAGATGGGAAGATGGACGATAATAATAATAATATAATAAACTTTATTTTTATACAGTGTTTTTAAAGCAGCTTCTTAAGGCACTTTACACAATAAGAAAATATCAAGAAAATAATAAAAAACAGTTAAAAACAAACAAAAACAGACTTGAATACAAAATGGTTAAATCCATTAGGAAAAAGCTAACCTAAAAAAAAAAACTAGTTTTCAAATGAGTTTTTCAAATTCTGTGCATCTTTATAATATGAGCAAAGGGTGCATTCCAGATTCTAGAAGCATAGGATGAGAAAGCCCTGTCCCCTACAGATCGCAACCGTGTCTGTGGGACAGCCAGTAAACCAGCTTGAGAGGAACACAAATGACGCTTGGGAGTATATAAAGTTAAAAGCGCAAAACAGATACTGAAGGGCCAGACCATGCAGTGCCTTATATGTAAGCATAAGGATTTTAAAAACAACACGAAACCTGAGCCAATGCAAGGACTTCAGTATTGGAATGATATGCTCATTGCTCCTGACACAAGTCAGGATCCAAGCAGCATAATTTTGCACACATTGCAATGTATTTAGTGTGACTTTAGAATCCCAGGAAGAAGTGCATTGCTGTAATCAATACAAGAGAATACAAGTGTTGATAAGCCTTTCAGTCACAGGAAAAGATGTAGGGCAAAGTATAGCTATATTTCTGAGATGAAAAAAGGAATTCTTGACAATGCATTCTACGTGTGGGTCAAAAGACAAACTTGAATCAAATATGACTCTACCAAAGCACAAAATGTTTTGGGTCATACATGTTTTTCTAAGCTTTCCAAGCTTAGAGTGACTATAAATCTCAGTATTGTCTGCATAGACGTGATAATTAAGCCTGAGTGATCTTAAGAGCAATCCAAGAGGAAATATATAAATACTAAAAAGTAAGGGGCCTAAAATTGATCCCTGAGGGGCACCAGTAGTAACAAAGTCAATCTCAGACTGAAACCACTCATAAAAACAAACTGGCAGCGATTGATTTCGGTTGAGTAAGAGGTTGTGATTGACGGTGTCAAAAGCAGTGCAAAGATCAAAAAGGATAAGTATGGAAAGAGAACCAGAATTGAGGCTATTAAAAGATAATTCATGACCTTGACCAAAGCTGTCGTACTGTGAAGTTTATGAAAACCAGACAGAAGTGGCTTGAAAAAATTATTAACAGAGAGGTGATTGTGAAGTTGCAAAGCCACAACAGGTTCTAAAATCTTTGCCAAAAAGGGAAGGATTGATATAGGACAATAATTATTTAAATTCTCCAAATCAACATTAAGCTATTTTGGATCTGGGATTACAGCAGCAGTTTTCAATGCTGCTGGTACAACACCAGTGCACACAGAGTTATTAATAATGCTGAGAACAACACAAAGAGTTAAAACAAGATTTAAATAAGCTTGTAGGGAGGGGATCAAGCATGCAAGTGGTGGCTTTCATACGTGATACCTCCCTAGTAAGCAACTCTGAGTCAATTTGAGAAAAATTTGTGAGAGATGTGCCAGAGAAATTAGGCAAGCAGAGTATTGAAGAGGAAACGTCTTGATTACGTATGTAACCTGTTCCCTGAGAAGGGAACGAGATGATGCGTTTAGCATAACAGTAAACCCACCCCACTGAGAAACGTCATTGTAAGAACTCCAGGACACACTGGGACTAGCTGCCATTCCTCACATCACAAGACAAAAAGCCGCCACTTGAGCGCATACAATTTCCTCAAGGATGGTGCTCTAGGGTTCAACATGGTCTCTACAACCTCAGTTGTGAGACCAAAATCTATGAGCTGGTGCCCCTCAGGGGCCAGACCCACAGTTTCCATAGTTCCGGCCAAGAGTGATAAATCAGGCTTGTGACAGTAGATCCCTACAGATGGCAGTGTGTTCTCTCCTCGGAGGCGAACACATTCAATTCAATTAAATTTTATTTGTATAGCGCTTTTTACAATAGTCATTGTCTCAAAGCAGCTTTACAGAAATAAAAAACAGGTATAAACAGTCAGAAACATCTAAAGAGAGACAAACAGGAACAGATAAACAGAGACAAACAGGTAGAAAACAAATGGAATTTATCCCAACTGAGCAAGCCACTGAGTGGCGACGGTGGCAAGGAAAAACTCCCTAAGATGTTTTTTGAGGAAGAAACCTTGAGAGGAACCCGACTCAGAAGGGAAACCCATCCTCATCTGGGTAACACAGAATGTGAATGTAAATGTAGTCCCGCTTGGCAAAACCTGACACCATATGGACTCCACCACTTGTGGATGGAGCCACCAATCCCTGGGCCTCTATCCCCTGCCTCAACCGGTCTGCCCCCACATTCCAGTTGCACAGAATGTACATTGCACTCACTGCCAAAACTTTCTCTCTGCCCAGGGAAGAATTAGTTGTGCCTGCATGAACAGGGGGCGTGGATATTATCCTCCCTGGTGGTCAGTATATGAGACCACCACTGTGTTGTCTGTAAACACATGGTGACCTCCCAATGGGCGTTGGCTGCTGCCGCCATAAGCTCCAATAGTCTCCCATATAGACTGGAGGGGATGCCAAGATTCAGCTTTATCTTGCTAATTGTTGATAGTATTGACCCTACGCATGTGGGGGATAGAAATGCCTTATAACCCCTAGAAAGGTTGTCCACTGCACTGGAACAAAATCCCGCTGTTGAACCACCAGGTTCCTGGATTGTGCTAGAATTAACCAGTCGTACAGGTAATGATAATGAGTTTTTATTGATCACACACACATATGCACAATTCTTTTCTTTGCATACCCCAGCATGTCAGAAAGCTGGGGTCAGAGCGCAGGCTCAGACATGATACAGCACCCCTGGACAGAGAGGATTAAGGGCCTCTCCCAAGGGCCCAGCAGCGGCAGCTTGGCAGTGTTGGGGCTTGAATCCCCGACCTTCTGGTCAGGAACCCAGAGCCTGGCAGTGCTGGGGCTTGAACCTTCCGATCTGTCATCCAAAGCCTTAACCGCCTTGCCACCACTGCCTCCAAGGTAGTTTAGTACACAGATGCCCTGGAGTCACAATGGAGCCAGAATGATGTCCATGCACTTTGTGAAGGTGCGGGGGAAAAAAGCTAGCCCGAAGGGAAGAACCCGATCTTGGCTATGTGGAAATATGCACCTTTTAGATCTATCTAAGTGATAAGTTTGATAAGTTTGGGGGTCAGCATCTTGAACCTGTATGTGCGAAGAGTACAGTTCAGATGAAGCAGATCTAAAATTGCCCGCATACTCCTCTATTTTTTGTGGACCAGGAAATAACAGCTGTAAAAACCTCCCTCCCTCAGGGAATGGGGTACATGTTCTATGGCCGCTTTGTCCAAGAGGGATCTTAATTCCTGCACTAACATCGGGCTCTGGTCTGTGCTGACTACTGTTGTGAGGGCAGCTCTGAACCGGGGGGTCGAGCTCTAAACTGAACCTACAAAACCCTTTTCTACTGTAGGCAGAACCAATGGAGACACATTTGGCAGTAGTTTCCACGCTGCCAGATGGTCTTTTAGTGACGTTGACTACTGACGTTGATGTTGACTAGGGAAAGCATCTGATTTTCATTGACCTGTGACCGCTCGCTGACCAGAGAACACTGAAAACTTGGGACAGCCTTGGCTGCCCTAACAATCTCATTGCGGCCACCGAGCTGGAGGATTACATATCCCAGCCACGCCTGCGCTCCAGTTCGCCGGAGTACTGAGTGCCAACACCTGTGCGCCACCCAAGGTTATTTAAGATATTGTTAACAACAGCACGGCGGTAATGCTCAGATTTCCCCAAATGCGAGTAAGTTGCCCAGCTTCCTACTATGCTTCGGACTTTCCTGGTTTAAGGACTTTGGCCTCGTTTACAACTTACGATTCCCGGATCTCGGCATGGATTCTTTATATTGCCTCGGACTGTGTGCTTTGTGCTTCACGCTTCCCATGTCTTTCTGTCACTGCTCGGCCTGCACTTTCCTCCCACCTGGTAACATAACAATAATAAAGCTGACTGCGCGGTTCACAGGTGCCACATATATATATAATCATGCAATGCGCTTAATTGCCACGTCACCTGATCACGGCAGTGACCCCCCAAAATAAGCATTCTCTTCAATTTAAAACACATTTACAACAAGTTAAAACTAAGACAAAAAAATCTTAATTTGCCTTTGGTGGTCGACAGATGGTAGTGATGACAGTTGCATTGGAGGCAGAGAGCAATAACGCAGCAATTACTGCGCTCTGGGACACCACAAATGGCAACACCTCAATCAGTTTTAGTCTGTCACCGACACATAAAAACTGATGTTAGAAAAAGAAGAAAGGCTGTAACTATGTCCAAGACTCCAATGTATATACCTTAAAACCATTCTCATGAGCCCAGGACCGCAGCAGTCCCAGGGCAGCATATGTTCTCGGTAATGCCATAGAGTAAACTCCTCCGATTAAGCTCCAGAGTCCTCCAGATAACACAAACAGATAAAAGCAAGAATCCAACGTGTGTGTAATAGTCCCTCCGCATTAGAAGTGTAGAGTATGACTTAAAAAGGAAAACAGTAGGATTACAGAACCCACGTTAACATAAAACAAACAAACAAACAGGCGGTGCGAGGAGTGGCAGCCAAAACAAGCCAGCGTGCCCAATCAACCGGAAAGACAAGTCACTTCCACAAACGTGTTGTGAAGATTTGAAACACAGGACCAGCAATGGTCACATGAGTGCTAATCCTGTTTATTAAAAGATGAGTACTTGCAAACAATAAAACCTTAAATTTGCACTAACCAAATTTGCACTAACCAGTTGTGGAGTGAGGTGAAGTTTTTTTTTGCACACCTGTGGCATTGACAGTCATGTTAATTTAATAGCTGTTAATTTCAATGTATGCCTCTTATCTACTTTTTCTTCTATCTGTATACCTGCAGCTCAAAGCCCATGCCCACCTTGTGTCCACCGGCATTTAAGTTCTTTGCATCAATCAGGGTTGAGAGTCAGCTTCACACCTTAGAGGGAGAGTGATAAAACAGGGATTGAAAGAATGAATTGAACTGCATGAACTTTGTGAACACATCAGAAAAGGTCTGTTTCACATAGACATACACTGAAAGACTGCATACCTGGCCACAGAATCTGTGTTTATCCAACTCCAACCAGAGTGGAATTATATTTATTTTCACCTTCAGAGGATCATTAAATCAAGTTAACATCTACAGCAAACAGGCACTTTTTCAACAAACATATAAAACAGTTTATGGTCTTTTCTGGTGGGGGATAAAAGATCATAAAATGTATGGTCTTTAGGGTTGGGAGCTAAATGGTCTGTACTTCTGTATTTAATAAGAATTATTGTATTTATGGAACAGATGCTTTTTAGGTCTTACAAAGGTAAACACATCCTCCAGCTAATATTTAGCAGCAGTGCCAAAGTGTGTGTTGTTGCCGCCTGCTGTCCAGGCCAGACTTACCACTATCGCCAATTGGTCATTCACTCTCTGATAGATGGAGCCACCAAACTCAGTATCGTCATTACTGCAATATAGTTAGTTTATATATTTTTTATTATACGTACGTGTATGCAATTTCAGTTTTTTATTAAGTACAAATATGTTCTAGTAGATGTCTACTAAATGTTTTTAATTGTGGTATTAGAATTAAAATAATTAACAAATATAATAAACATTTACCTGAGTGCTATGTGTGGGCTGTAATGATCTGTATGTATGATATATTGTTCTATGTACTTGTATTGTTCTCTGCGTGATATATTTCTTGTATTTTTCTCATTTGTAAGTCGCTTTGGATAAAAGCGTCTGCTAAGTGAATAAATGTAAATGACGTATTCACCTGATTCTCCAAGGTGACCTCAGTGGTCAGTGTGTTGTCAGTGTTCCATTTCTGGTTGAAGGTCAGCTGCCTTTACTTTGTAGTTAGTCTCCAGATTACCCAAAGTTTTTCCTTTATCTGTATTACTGGATACACCAGTTGAGAACTCCTATAGGTGAATGAACATTTACTAGGGGCGGCAGTGGCGCAGGTGGTAGAGCTGGTTGTACACTGATTGAAAGGTTGGCGTTTCGATTCCCAGCCCGGATGACTCCACATGCCGAAGTGTCCTTGGGCAAGACACTGAATCCCAAGTTGCTCCTGAGGGCAAGTTAGCATATTGCATGGCAGCTCTGCTACCGTTGGTGTGTATGGGTGAATTAGACAAAAGTGCTATATTTACCATTTTTAACATTTGTTAAAATGTTGAGTGTAATATATATATTACACTGTATATTTGAAGTATACGCAGTATATATATAAATAAATATATGTTTCGCATTTTTAGTGTAGGTAGATCTCTTTGACTGGTCATGTTAAAAGTAGCTCACAAGTCAAAAAAGTGTTGGCACCCCTGTTCTAGCAGGACAACGAGCCAAAGCATACAGCAAAGGAAACTCTCAATTGGTTTCAGAGAAAAAAAAATCAAGGCGTTAAAATGGCCTAGTCAATCACCTGACTTGAATCCAACTGAACAAGATTTAAAGACAATATGTTTAGAAGAATGGGCCAAAATCACATTTGAATACTGCTGCCGATTAATTTCTTCATACAGGAAGCGTCTTGAAGCTGTTGTTACAAACAAAGGCTTCTCCACTAAGTATTAAATAAATTTCAGTTCGTGTGTTCAATACACTTTTCCTGTGTCATTCCATTTTATTACACACAACTTTATTATGGACTTTCCGGATTTCTTGAGTTAGTACTATAGTCTGGTGAAAATATCATGTGAATAGCCTCATTGGAAATATGTTTACTGATTTTTTTTTTTTGCAGTGTCCAATACTTATTTCCCCCACTGTATTTATACACTTAAAAAAACATCAGCTTAAGTCCATTTTAATTTAAAATATCCAAATGCATTCATCAAAATGATTCCAAGATTTTTAAATATTAAATGCATAGCAACTGGAATGCTATAATATATAATTACGTACTAAACAAAAATGGATTGTGCACACTTCAGGCACGCACACTAAAGCAGTCCCAGTCTGCATGAGTTAGCTATGTGTGCTGTGAATTAAAAGGTTTTGGGTCTGAGATTACTTTGAGCACATCAGTTGTGTAGTAAAAAATTATGCCAGCAGGATGGGGCCAAGTGAGCACATTTTTTCTTCCCAACTTCACCTCGGTCTCATCACCAATTACCTGAAAAGCCGACCTTCATATTTCACTAAGATGAACCTCCCATTCAGATCATTGTCATCTTGAGCACTGACCTGGGTACTGACTGTTTGCATGCTGACCATTGTTGGATTGTGGCATTGACAGGTATGTGGTCTGCTGCAGAGCAAGAGATCTGTACATAATTTCCCCTGGTTCAATGTAGATGACCTGGTGCATTTGCAAAGTTCCCTTTACAAGGGGCACAACCTCAGGGACTGCTTCATAAAATGTTTTGATGTCCTCCTCAATCACCAAAAATAATCTGATATCAGATTTTCTGTAAAAAAAAATAAAAAAAATCGGACAGCAGGGTCAGCAATGCGCTTGACCAGCAACACCATTAGGTGACCTGCTGGAAGCCTGAGAGGAAGCGGATGGTGCTGAACAAATATACATTATTTTTATTATGGCACTGAGTGACTGGACCATCACTTATCACATGTAAATTTGTGAGAGACAATTCTAATTCTGCAGTTCTAAATCCTGCAAATCTAAATCTAAAATGTGGCACCAAGCGTAGTCTTATGGACAGGCGGATATCCACATAATATCCATTATATCCATTGTCACGACGTGTGCGGGGAAACCGCTGGCCTCTTGTTTGTATTGTAAAAATGTTTTAACATAATCACAAAACAAAGTTTCTGACCGTTGTGGAAAATGCCACACCTCGTCCACTTTCGTCACAACATAACCCTTTTCCAGACCTTTCAACAGCTCTATGCTGACCCAACACCCTGAAATAGCTCTTTTTTAAATCAAAAACCTTACCCGACACCGTAACATACCACTCATCAAACAGAGCCCTCTCTTTGTCAGACATTGTCTCATAGCCATAGAAATGCTTGTCAGGGTATGGGCCTACGTAGTCTTCATTTTCTATTCTATTGAACAGATGTGGAAAATGACCTTTCTCAGCACAGGTTAGATTTAACGCAGCGGATGTCCTAGACAGGCGCATAGGGATGAACGAGTAACTATCGATGAAACGTTGCTTGAATGTCTTATCATACATTAAAATGATCCGACATCCTTGCATAGTAATTTGGAGTGTTAGCCCTGCTTTTGCAAAATATTCCAATAGTATAAAATTGTCGAAACCTGAAGCGTTGTGAGCGACCCATGTGAAGTTCTGATAATGAGGCTGTCTAAACTTTTTAACAAGTTGTTCTATACAATCTGTACCAGCCGCTGTGAACTCTTCCCCTTTAAATGTTATCACGCATATGAAATTTGCAACGTGTTTACCGCCTGTGTGTTGTGTCTCCAAATCATAATATATGTATTTGTCGCTCCAATTTTATCGGTTGTATGAAACATTGGTGTACTCCGTCATTAACCAACTCAGCTTTACAATGGACACAGTGTTCTGCAGGGCACACGTGTTTTTTTGGAGCAGCTCTGTTGACATGATATCTCCTATTACATTTCTGACAGTATTTAGTGACATCACACTGAGCGTACTGTTGTCCTGTCTGTATTTGTTTATGTTCTTTATAATAGTAGGCTGATCTCCAGTACCGCAAAAAATCGTGACATTGCCTCATTTTGCCAGCGTAATTAAGGCAATAAAGCGCATTACATACGTCGCAAACGTATTTACACCGATGGTCTCTACGGCTAGTAAAACCATGGTAGCAGTAATCGCACATGTATGGTGTACCAATGAATGCTTTTAGGTTCTTAATCAAGAAAAAAGGCTCGTTGTGTAGATACAAGGCTCGTCATTGTTCGTAAAGTGTTCCAACAGACCAGAACATGTTCTGTGGAATACCAGTATTTTAACATGTAACAACCGTTCAAACCGTATGATGTCATTAAACCCTATCTTTTGTTGTACCGAATACGCTGCAGTTTTCTGTACAAACGCTGCTAATCACTCAAGTTTGCTATGGCGTATGTGGTTGTAGAAAACGGGACAGACAGATCGCAAAACACAAATTGTTAGATATGTTGTCAGGGCAAAACAGGTTCATTCTGTTTCTGGCAATTACCTTGTTATGAGCTAAATCATAGTTCACTGTCACTTTTTCTGCTACCTCATAAAGAATTCTGCAAATTGTATTATTATATTGATCTACATCTTCTATACCGTTTTGGATACTTCTCCTATTTTACAGTAAAAAAGGGAAGTGGTCACTTCCTATTAATTAAAAAAAAACACATTTAATTTTAGTCTGTAGCTGAATATCATCCTTTAGATATATCGATCCTAGTATCACTCCCATCATTAATACACACTAGGTATTTCAGTTCTAGGAGCACTTCCACTACTCTTCCATTGTGATCAGTATGCAAGCTATCCCCTATGTCTTGTGCATTCAAATCTCCACATCACACCTCAAAACAGAATGTGGCTTATACAGGTGCATAGACCAAATTTCCAAAGACCATCTGACTTTTAAGCACTTAAATGATTGTCACTGAGAAATTACTGGTTTACAGAGAAGCATTTAAATTCAGAAGGATGGTACACCACCTCATAATGTCAGTGAAAGGAAATTCTCTTTTATCATTTTATATTTTGTGTATATATATATATATATATATATAAATAAAAATAAATTACACACCGTAAAAACAGATGTGTGATGGTACGGTTTTTTAATATTTCCACAACACTTATCTCTGTTATTGTCTATAACAGTAGTAGCCTTGCGACCAAAAGCTTCTTGGTTTGAAAGCAGATTGTCAGAAGTGTCGTCTCCAGGGCCCGAGGAAAATACACAAGAAGTCCTGATTCGAATCCAAACAAGTGTCTATAGCGTTCTGTTCAGCGACACGTCGTTCATTCACAACTGACTCTGATGGCAAAAAACATTTGCTTAGGATATCCGTTCGAATTACTATGATGAAAACACACACAAAAAAATATATATATATATATATATATATAAAATATAATTGTGGGGGAGATCTTGATCGTTTACATTTAGATGCATTGACATCCGCGCTGTGGACCTGAGCGATTGTTTTTCGCTTGGCCTTTCCGGAGCTCGTTGGTATACAATGTTCAGAAGAACCCACAGCACTATTTTTGAACTCGGGTGCAGCGAACTTGCTTACAAGGTTTGACAAGCCTTAAACAGCAAACAAATGAACACAATACATGAGAAAACATCTTAAACAGCTTTTAAACACAGTGAGGGAAAAAAGTATTTGATCCCCTGCTGATTTTGTACGTTTGCCCACTGACAAAGAAATGATCAGTCTATAATGGTATATATAATGGTAGGTCTATATAAACAGTGAGATTAACAAGAATAACAACAAAAAAATCCAGAAAAAAGCATGTCAAAAATGTTATAAATTGATTTGCATTTTAATGAGGGAAATAAGTATTTGACCCCTCTGCAAAACATGACTTAGTACTTGGTAATGACTTAGTAATTACTTTTTATTTTCAATGTCCTGGCTGAGGGAAGGAGGTTCTTACCCAAGATTTGACGGTCCATTGCCCCTTCGCAGAAAAACACCCCCAAAACATAATGTTTCCACCTCCATGTTTGACAGTGGGGATGGTGTTCTTGGGGTCATTGGCAGCATTCCTCCTCCTCCAAACACGGCGAGTTGAGTTCATGCCATAGAGCTCCATTTTGGTCTCATATGACCACAACACTTTCACCTAGTTGTCCTCTGGTGGTCAGAGAACCTCCTTCCCTCAACCAGGGCATTGAAAATAAAAAAAGTAATTACCAAGTACTAAGTCATGTTTTGCAGAGGGGTCAAATACTTATTTCCCTCATTAAAATGCAAATCAATTTATAATATTTTTGACATGCGTTTTTCTGGATTTTTTTGTTGTTATTGTGTCTCTCACTGTTCAAATAAATCTACCATTAAAATTATAGACGGATCATTTCTTTGTTAGTTGGCAAACGTACAAAATCAGCAGGGGATCAAATACTTTTTTTCCCTCACTGTATATTTAATTATCACAATTCATACCCAAGACAGCGTTTTCCACTCTGACTCGGGGGGGCTTCTGTGCTTGACCCTTTGTGTAAAATAAAGTAAAATCATTATACACATACACAACACATCATACGTAGCAACGAATACTTATAAATAATAACAACGTACGTACCGCTTGCCTTGTTCAGAAACATGATTTCGTCTACGATGTCTGGGATAGACACAATGTCAGCATCACCTGTAGCGTTAGATACTTGGTTTATCCACCACAATAAACCCATAAATTTGTTTATAAATATAAACATTCTTAACAATGTGTAATAATAATAATAATAATAAAACAAAACAGTTACTGTTACGATAGACGGCCATCTCCTCTTTGAAGTATCCTTCAAAATAAAATATAAATCTTTAGCGACAATTTAAAACAAGAATCGACGATTCGCCTAAAACTTCACAGCGCTCTGTTACACAGCCGAGATCTTAGAGACTTCTGAGTAACTGACCTTACTTTTAAACATAAAGCATACCTATTGTAGGGTTGTGTTGTAAACCCATTAACACCCCCACAGACACTCATTATCATAAACAAGCTGATAGGAACACACCACGACCCCCTAGTCATAAAAAAACAACCTCTTAGTCAGGAAGAAACAAGGGTCATAAATTAAGCGCTCCTAGAGAAACGTGGTCCTGAGAAGGACGAGGCCATAAATTAGCCCTTTCATTCTACAACCATGATTGACATTTTGACAGAATGTACTGGCCATGATGAAAACCTGTGTGTGGGTGTGTTTAGAGAGAGCAAGAGAGAGGCGTCTCTGAAAACACGTATGTGTGGGCGGGGTTTAGCAAGTGAGAGGTTGGGTTCGTTTTCACTTCATTACTGCTTTTACACATCAAATGGAATACATCTCTGGAAAAAACTTATCTCCTAGTTCATAGAAATTTCGGCGATTCTTTTAGACGACACTTTAACATTTTTACCTCGTAAGGATCTTTGTTTAGAAGTCATGGAATATGTGCTATTCTTTTTAAACTGCTCTTTTAATCATTTTTAAATCCTAAAGGTTTGTGGTTAGAATGTGTGTAATACAAATGACTCTTTTAAACAGATTCTTTTTTTTAAACTTTGCTTTACCTCCTAAACTTTTTATTCAAAGGTAAGCATGGATCCTTAAAAACATAATCAACATTTGTTTTTATTATTTTCACAAAACAAATATTCTATTCCTATATGTACACATTCAAACATCATGCTTTTCTAACATTGTGTTTACACAAATGATATAACACCACACAGTAACACAAACATATCCCCATATAAACCATATTATTTCACCCCGCCAAAAACCAAACTCATTAACATAAACACCTTTTGTTGGGAGGGGGACTATTCCCCATACACACCACCTATCCCCCACTGCCCAGACACAAAGGAACCAGATTGATCAACTGATACACTCGATACGGGGTACCCCTCTCACCACCCCCTACAGACCTGTCACTCAGGGAAGCACAGAGGGCCATAAATGATCACACACACACTTTGATTAACAGTTTGACAGAAAGTGTATGATGTCACTACTATTGCGGTCTTCACAGGCAAACTTGAAACGGGAACCATGGCATAACAATATCATTCATGACATGGAAACAAACGATACGAATGGTACAAAGGTTACAACTAATTCAACTAATAATACAGAGCCACGTGCTTCGTAACTAAGGGATTTAAATACAAAGTATAATCAACTCAAAACACAATCACCTGTGACAAATCAAAGTGACTAGCGCTAACGCTCAATCCGGAAGCGAGCGAACTATAAGAAAGTCATGTGACTCGTCTGAAGATGAGCCACAGTGCCATCTGCTGGCCATATTGTAACAAAGACTCAGTATTGGTACAGTTAAAACAATACCTACTAATTCAAAGCTGGTGGAAGCTGATGAGTTACCATTTTATATATAAGACATTCAAAGTTATCAATGGCATATTGTGTTAAGTTAAAATGATCTGAAGAACAGTGTATTGGAGTCTCTGCAACTGTTAGCTGAGGAACTCGAGGCCAATCAAGGATCTGAAGTAATTGGACAAAAAATGCTTATTAATTATTATGTATGCTGTTTAATTATGCTGTATAATCTAAAATGCATTAATCCTACAAAGAGGTATGGAAAGAGAAAGCAGAAAAAGAGAGATAGTGGAAAAGAAGAAAAAGAGCTCCAAGAGAAAGCGGCACAGCCAGAGAACCTGCCCAAAAGCATCCTAGCCCCTATCGGTAGCTCAAGGGGAGAGCTACACAAACATTCCCGAAACCTGGTCCCCCCTCTTGGAATATCTCCCCAACAAGTGGACAGTGAGATTGAATCCAGTGAATGGATGCACGAACAGAAGATAATATTAAAACAACAGCTGCATAAAACTCTTGATCAAATGTGTTTTTGCCTGAACCATGTTGAGCAAGCCAGAGATATGTTGTATAATGTAAGAAGGGAAAGAAATATACACTCTGTATTTACAGATACCATTCAGGCTATGAATAACATGTCTGTTGAATGAGTGACTTAGCTCATGAGAGCTATGGGTATGAACCCATTATTAGGAAATCACTACCTGTTTAAACAGCTTCCTGCTTGCTTCATGTGCAAACTGCAGAATTGAGCTCGGGTTGCCTCAGCTGAGACAAACCAAGTTCAGGTCGCACAGATAAGAGAGTATATATAGCCGAATGGAAGTTCTTTGCCAAGAACTTGCATGGTGAAGATTTATGCAATGTCTTTGCTCTTGTGCCACTCAAGCCCTTCATGGCTGTAAACTTGTCTGTCTGCTTTTATGTGTGCCTAACTTATGCATTGATCATCCAAGTGATGAGTTACATTTATCATCCAAGTGATGAGATGCTTCTGTCTGTTTTTATGTGTGCCTAACTCATGCATTTATCATCCAAGTGATGAGTTGCATCTATCATTCAAGTGATGAGTCACTGATGAATACTTTTATTTGCTAACTTATGCATTTATCATGAGACGCTTCTGTAAACCTGTCTGTATGTTCCTATATGCGTATGCAAACGTATCTACTCTCAATTATCATCCGAGTGATGACACTCTTATGTGATGCCCATGTTAATCTTGTCATTTTGAACTAATAAACCCTAGGTTTATTATAAACCCTAAATTTTGGCCCTATGAACAATGGGCAGATCTGGCGGGAGGCAGACTGCAGTACATAGGTGAAAATGTTTGGGAAATTGCCTTAGACCCAAGGAACATTTGGCCCTGGGAGGAAATAATGCATTCTTGCCCACATAGAAAAGTGGCCATAGTTCTAAATCCTGGTACTGAACCTCCTCACCTAATCTATTCCTCTGACCATTGGTACTGAAGTAAAAATATACAACTCCGAAAAACTCAAGTTAACATTAATACAGTAAGAGACTGGCAGGACCTACTTCAGGGAAGGTCTGCCAGCAGGTCGTCAGCCGCATCAGAAGCACCTATTCCATCAGGAGAAGGTCCTAAAATGCAAAGATTAAGGGACCTACTCCAACTAGTCCAAAGAAGCAGAGAGAGCAGCGGGCCAGCCAGATGAAATGAGTTAATATTCAGAGATATTATTAGGGACGGGAGTGTCCCATCTGTAGGACAAGGTGATATACTCCAGGCAGACGTGCAAATTATTATTAACCCCACCAATGCAGAACTGCAACATAAAGGAGGACTGGCTAGAGCCATAGCTGATAACCCAGGATATAATTTTCAACGAATAAGCAATGAGATAAGCAATTACAGCATACAGCGTGTGGAAGTAAGGAAGTAAGGTGGGGGACGAAAGAAGAATTGCCACATATGGGAAGTATGGCACATGTTTCAACCTAATCCCTCAGAAGGCGAGGTGCGAGAAAGGGGACCCCTTTCGACAGAGGTAGTCAAAACTATAGGTAAAATGGCAAAAAAAAAAAAACAAGGGGAAAGATTAGTTGCCATACCGTTCCTCAGCATGGGAATATTTTATATGCCCCAAAAGGAGTGATCCCCCCCACCCCCCACCCCCCAGGCAGATAGTACAGGAAGCTAACTTGACCTGTCCAAAACAAAATCCCGTTCTCGCCAAACATTGCAAGAACACCAAACTGGTAGCTCCAAAGAATCCCTTCCCGGCCTATAACCCAAAGCCTAGATACCCCCTAATCCAGGAATGAAACA
Source organism: Ameiurus melas (assembly GCA_012411365.1). Taxonomy (NCBI): domain Eukaryota; kingdom Metazoa; phylum Chordata; class Actinopteri; order Siluriformes; family Ictaluridae; genus Ameiurus; species Ameiurus melas. Next base: position 11,764,865 of record CM022780.1, on the reverse strand, counting down.
TCAATTATAGGATGACACATGCTGGATGGCCATATAGAGAAACAAATTTAATGAGAGACGGGTTGTAGGAAGAGGTACCAGATTTAACTAAGAGAGCCCTATTCACTGCTCTTAATATGGGCAATGCCCAACACATCCTGAAGGATAGAACAATTAACCGCAACACGGAAGTTAACCTCCTGGCAGCAAACCTCCCTAGCTAGCTCAGCCTTGCCCCAGGACAGGTACCAACATTATTACAATAAGCCAGGGATCAGAATGGAGCTAGATGACATAGAGGATCCTCCCCATGAATGTAAAGAAAGGGTTTTGCAGACATCTGTAAAAGGCAAACAAAAAAGCAGCTCCGAAAAGAGTAATGTTCACTCCAGAACCCGATCCTGCAGAACAATGGGAATACATAGAACGGGTCTACGATCACCTTTTTGATGGTGAAAGCAAGACAGATACAGCCGATGAGGCCCAGGACCAGCAAAAGTTTGCTAGCCTTCACCTAGACAAGATCCCAAAATAATATAAAGATGCCCTTGGTAGCTCGAAAAGGATCCCAAAGGTTAATCCTCTCAGTGATAGTGAAGGAGAAGAGGATTGGCCTTGGGAAATGGGAGCCGAAAAATTTTCAACCTAATGGCAGAATTCGAAGATATAAAGAAACTACAGGGAATAAAAATAAATCTTGGGCAAAGTTGCATAGAACAGGCTAGACATATATTAAAAACAGCCGAAGAAATAGGATTCAATCGAGATATCGTGCAAACTTACCTGAAGCAAGTCTTAGGGGCAAACATGACAGTAGAGGCAGTAGAAACCCATAAACTTCCCATCCTTCCTGGGGATGAGGAGAAAGAGGTACAGGTCTGGTTCGAAAAGGTCTGGATCAAGATGGGAGCCCTACATGCATGTAAAGTCAGGGTAGCCAATCAAAAAAGGAATAAAACGAAATATATAAAGGCAGAAAGACCTTCTATCTAACAGAGTGTTCCCTTAAGAAATTCTCAGACAAATGTATATCCTATGACCAAAGCACAGCGAAGCATGGCAAAGCACGGCGAAGAAAGGGTCAGAAAATAGGAAACTGAGGCTCGCACTAAACAACCCCCTAGACCTAGAGAACAACCAAGGCGAGACACGGTAGTTGGCTCAAGTACATAAATCAGCAGGAAGATCTGAAACCTGAGGCCAAAGGAATACATGAACCTGAAAACCCCAAATGACAAAAGCACAAGAGAACCTTCCAAAAAGGGAAGATGGCACCAAAGGCTAAAAGTGCAGGAGAGGGAAACCCCAAGTGGCTAAGCAAGGATGAATGGAACGCTTTATCCAAAGAAGAGAAAGAGAAACGTAGAAAGCAGCAGGCCCAGTCCCAACAAAAGAGTGTCCCAGTAAGAAGGTAGGAGTGGTAGTGCAGAGATTAGAAACCGAAACAAAGAAAAATCCTAGAAAGAAAAAAAACAGGGATTTCAATACCCCAGTAGGAAGTATCGGCCTCGCTAAAAGAGGCCCTCGAATCATATAAAATTGAGTAAAATAACCAAAAGATGGATGTACATTACGAAGGCACTAAATTTCAGGTAGATACTGGAGCAGACATAACAGTAGTAAAGCCTAGTGACACTCTAAATCCCATGAATTAAACAATAACAGTCAGCGATTATAATGGAGACAGAGAAAAGGGTAGATGAGAAAGGTAATTTACATTACATTTATTCACTTGGCAGACGCTTTTATCCAAAGCGACTTACAAATAAATTAGCAATTTACAGGTAATAATAGGAGCAGAGAACATAATGGCCAGCAGAGATCTGATGGAATAAGCCAGTAAACATCAAACAAGAAATAGAGAAGATAGTCAAAGCCTCAGAAGGAGAAAAGAAAGGGGAAGTAAGGGAAATCTTTCAAAGATATAAAGAAGGATACGTAAATATTAGAATGACTGTGGAAAAGTCGATGTAAAGTATACACACCGAATTGAGGGAAGAACTCACAGGCCTCAGAGACATTAATCCTCAGACTCTGAATGAATGGACTGCCAGTAACGGCATATATAGATGATCTTCTCCTTGGTAAAGGAGTAAAGGAGGCTAATCCAAGAAATAAACTTATCCCCAAATCTGAACTTCCTCAAGACTACAAACAAGTACTCCCACTCAACCCTATAAAATGCTTTTTCAGCATCTAATGAAATCACAATCTCGGGGAGCACAGCCGAATGCTTTGAGTAAATTATATTAAAGAGTGTATGGGTATTGTAAAACAGTTGACGTTCTTTTATAAAAAAACGTTCTGATCTTCAGATATAATATAAGGGAGTACATTCTCTAAATGAGATGCCATTACTTTCGCCAAAACCTTTACAGCTGCATTAAACAGTGACAGCGGTCTATAAGAACCACATGAGGATGGATCCTTACCCTCCTTTAGAAGCAGAGCTATCGTGGCTTGTGTCAGAGTTGGAGGCAAAGACCCACATTCCAAAGATTCGTTGAACATAGCCGAAAGCAATGGAGCTAATTTTCTAATAAACGTTTTTAAAAATTCAGAATAAGAAATAATCTGAGCTCTGATATAGGATTTAAGTGTCTCAAATAACAATGAATAAGAGGTGGAGTCATTCTGATTGAAGAAAAGAAAGTCATCGATAGAAATAGAAATGAACTCACAGAATTCACTGTCTGCTAAAAGAAGAGAATTAAATCTCCAAGGCGGTCGGTTACGTTTATAAATAGAAAGATGAATATCTAATTGTAGAATGGGCCAGAAATTACAATACCCAAATAGTCAGAAGAAACTACACAAGAATCAAGAGTGCTGTCTATAAAAAAAAAGCATATAATATTTTTATCCAGTGCATGAATGACTCTCCAAAATCAAATCTATGTAGAGTGCTGAATAGAACCATACAGTTTACTTTATCAAATGCTTTTTCAGCATATAATGATATAATTATAGTTCTGGTTTGTTTTTGTTGGGCAAGACTAATTAGGTTGAATAATCTACGGGTATTATCTGAGGCATTCCTGTTTTTAATAAAATATGATTGAACATGGTGGCTTAACATTGGGATAACTGTTTTTATTCTGGTAGCTAGAGGCCGGTAACTAGAAGGGTGAACTGGGTCCTTTTTTGGTTTTAGGAGGATTGTCATAGTGGCTGTATTTATATGTGTCGTAATTGTAGATGTAGTTTTTATTTCTATGACTACTCTCTGAAATAATGGGGATAATATTTGTCAAAAGTGTTTATAAAATTCGGCTGGTAGGCCATCAGGTCCAGGTATTTGTTATTAGGCATTCTATCTAATGCTTTATAGAGTTCTTAAGGGGTGAGGGGTGCATCTAATGCATTTGCCTGTTCTTTCGGTATTCAATTCAATTCAATTCAATTTGATTTGTATAGCGCTTTTTACAATAGTCATTGTCTCAAAGCAGCTTTACAGAAATAAAAAAACAGGTATAAACAGTCATAAACAGAAACAAACAGGTATTAAACAAATGGAATTTATCCCAACTGAGCAAGCCACTGAGTGGCGACGGTGGCAAGGAAAAACTCCCTAAGATGTTTTTTGAGGAAGAAACCTTGAGAGGAACCCGACTCAGAATGGAAACCCATCCTCATCTGGGTAACACAGAATATGAAGGTAACACAGATAATGTGAAAATGAGAAGTCTGTATGGCCTTAGGAGCAGCCGTAGTCCCAGCAGAAGATTTGGGCTCATCCAGAGGTAGAAGGGATCTGGATCTCCAAAATCTCCATAAATTCGTGTGGGGCTCGGCAAAACGAGAGAGAGGGAGAAAAATGATTAGGACTGTGAAGTAGTGAGATATAATCTAGTCAGGGTAAGCTTGAGTAAACAAATATGTTTTAAGCCTAGACTTAAACACTGAGACTGTGTCTGAGTCCCGAACACGAATAGGAAGATTGTTCCATAATAGTAGTGCTTTATAGGTTAATAAACGTATTTTAAACTTAATGCGAGATTTTACAGGGAGCCAATGCAGTGTGGATAAGATCGGGGTGATGTGGTCGTATGTTCTAGTTCTAGTTAGGACTCTAGCAGCTGCATTCTGGACTAACTGGAGCTTATTTATATTCCTACTGGAACATCTAGACAGTAAGGCATTACAGTAATCTAATCTAGAGGTGACGAATGCATGAACCAGTATTTCAGCATCATGTAATGACAATATGTTTCTTATCTTAGAAATATTTCTGAGATGAAAGAAAGCTATCCTAGTAATATTATCTACATGAGCATCAAATGATAGAATGGAGTCAATAATCACTCCGAGGTCTTTAACTGCTGTACATGATGAAACAGAAAGTCCATCCAGAGTTACTGTGTAGTCAGGAAGATTACTTCTAGCTACACGTGGGCCTAATCCTCAACTTTACTAAGCTTCTGTCTGTCCTCTGGCTTCGCTGACACATACAGCTGTGTATCATCAGCATAACAGTGGAAGCTAATTCCAAGTTTACGAATAATTTGTCCTAGGGGTAGCATATATAAAGTAAAAAGCAGTGGGCCTAAAACAGAACCCTGAGGAACTCCAAAAGTAACCTCAGTACGCATGGAGAAATCACCATTTATATCTACGAACTGATAACGATTGGTCAGATAAGACCTGAGCCAGGAGAGGACTTAATGCCAACAACATTTTCTAATCTATCAAGGAGAATAGTGTGATCTATAGTATCAAAAGTTGCGCTAAGGTCGAGTAACACAAGCAGCGAGACACAACCCTGATCAGAGGTCAGTAGTAGGTCATTTACTACTTTAACCATTTATCAATGGTTTAATAACTGCTAATTTAAGAGATTTAGGTACATAGCCAGTGGTTAGGGAAGAATTTACTATATTTAAAAGTGACTTAATTACTCCTGGACAAATCTGTTTAAACAAACATGTAGGTATTGGATCTAGTATGCAGGTTGATGAATTGGCTGATGAGATTAATGTAGCTAGTTCGCTCTCTATAAGCGGAGCAAAACACTCTAAACATTGATCCGGTATTGCCACATTGTCATCTTATGGGTTTGTTACATTACTGACCGGTTGTAATTTAATGGCCTGTATTTCATCTCTAATATTTTCAATTTTATAAATGAAAAATTTCATGAAATCATCACTGCTATGAAATGATTGAGTGTTTTCCTCTGAAGTGGTTTTAATCCTAGTTAGTTTTGCTACCGTGTTGAAGAGGAATCTGGAATTGTTTTGGTTGTCTCCTATTAAGGTGGAGAAGTAGATCTTTTTAGCATTTGCAAGAGATTTCCTATATTCCTCTCCTTCCATGCTGTCTGAAATATCTCCAGCTTGGTTTGGCGCCATTTACGTTCTAATTGTCTAGATTTCTGTTTTAATGATCGCGTTTGATCATTATACCAGGGTGCTATTTTTTTTCTCTAATTATTTTTCTTTTGAGTGGAGCCACTCTATCTAGCGTGTAGCGGAGTGCTGACTCCAAGCTTTCAGTCACCTGATCGCGTTCTATGGGATCTGACGGTGTTCCAAATCTAACTGATGTTTCTGCGTGGTTATTTATGAAGCTCGTTGCAGTAGCTGATGTGTAGGTACGTTTAACGCGGTAGCGAGGCGACTTGGAAATATTATGATCAATATGTATTATGAATGAGATAAGATAATGGTCTGAGACAACTTCAGACTGTGGAAGAATTACAATATTTTCTAAACTTAGTCCGTATGTTAGTATGAGGTTGAGTGTGACCATTATGAGTAGGCCCAATTACATTCTGATTAATTCCTACTGAATTTAAGATGGACACAACCGCTGTTCTTAGACGGTCTTCCAGGTTATCAAAATGAATATTAAAATCTCCTACGATTAATGCTTTATCTACAGACACAACCAGGTTTGAGAAGTCTGCAAATTCACTAAGAAATTCAGTATATAGCCCTGGGGGTCTGTAAATAATAATTAGAGGAATTGACTTATTTTTTGTGGCTACATAAGTTATACTGGTATAAAGAATTTCAAAAGAATAAAATTTATGACTATGTTTTTGTGTGACGACTAGATTTTGACTATAGATGAGACCAACACCTCCTCCTCTACCAATTGAACGAGGCTGATGTACATAACTGTATCCAGGAGGACTGGCATCATTTAATGCTACATACTCGTTTTTTTTAATCCAAGTTTCCAGTAAACACATTAAATTATATTCCTGATCAGTAATGATGTCGTTAACACTAAGAGCCTTACACGCAAAAGATCTAATGTGTAATAGTCCTAGCTTCAGATCAAAAGTGCTGGCCGTGCATTCAATCTGATTTAATTTTATGTTAATTACGTTACAAAGACAGACTTTCAGAGATTTTATATATATATTCAGGGAACAGACACAGTCTCTATAGTATGTATTACAGGTGCTGGACTATTAACTGAACATTGATTATAAAGAACGTTGTTATTGTCAGAAGATGTACTGCCGTTAGGCAGTCACTTGGAGTGTAGCGCCTTGGAGATGTTTTCAGACAGCAGTTCCACTCCAATGCTGCTGGGGTGCAGGCCATCAGGACGAAACAACCTAGGATGCTCCCAGAACAGATTCCAGTTATTGACAAACACCAGATTCTGCTCATTACACCAAAAGACTAACCAATCATTTAAAGCAAAAAGTCTACTGAACTTTTCTGCTCCACATCTGAATGTGGGAAGAGGTCCAGAGACAATGAACTTCGCAGTGGGTGATCTGCCTCGTACCGTCTCGATCAGACTGGCGAAGTCCCTCTTCAGAACCTCCGACTGCCGCAGCCTGATTTCATTTGTCCCCGCGTGCAGCATAACCGCTCCAATGCACTCGTCCTTCTTCAGGATCCCGGATACCTGCGCAGCCACATCAAGGACATGAGCACCAGAAAAACAGTGTGTGTGCACCTTACCTTTAGATGAGGCTACATGGACGTTCCACATGATGTAGTCCCCGACAATCACAGCGTTAGGTCTGGTCTGACTGAGAAGCGGTTCCTGGTTGGAATCTCGAACACCGGAAGCAGAGAGCTCCTAACCCGGAGTATAGCCCGCGCCTTCCACCACTGGTTCACCCAAGGCCCGAGGTGTGTTGGCGCCGGCGTGAAGGAGACCATGGCTGGGAAAGTCCTAGGTGCACAGTCCCTGCACAGAGAAACACACGGCATAGAGGGCATGGGAGTGGAAATACCACGCTGTGTGCTTACCTTGGATGTGTAGGCAGAGGCACACAATGTTTCCAGCACAGTTTGTCGCTCATGCAGCTTGGCCTGCTGGTCGAGTAGGCCGCGGAGCTACTTCTCCACATCCTCCAGTTCCGGCCGCACCATGTGAAGCTCGAGCAAGTCCTCATCTGCACTCAAAAGATGGAGAGACGGTTGACATATTGGTTTTTTGTTTTTTTGTTGACCCATCTGGGGTCACACCTGTAACAACATCTGTTCTGTGAGAACGGAAAGCGATCATATCAAATTCTATCCTTAATTTACATTTAGAATGAAACTTCATTTCATTTACATTACATACAGAAAACCTGGTTTGAAACACAGTGTGAAATGTCTGTGCTGATATTGTTTGGGGCTCACTTTGACTCTGATGAACCCGAAGTGCTTCATGTCACTACCATGCTGGAATAACATTATTCTTCTTTGAGACCTTCAACATCCTCATCATTTTTCTTACAATGGTGGGTCGTGGGTGTTCTGGTGCACTATGGCTGTCATCACATCATGCAGGTTGATGCTGCACACTGCTGTTTGAGGAGATTTCCCCCAAAACAATATAAAAAATGCTTTGAGTGCTTAGAAAAGCGCTAAATAAATCTAAGAAATAATAATAATATTAATAACAACAACAACAACAATAATAATAATAATAATAATAATAATTATTATTATTATTATTATTATTATTATTATTATTATTTGAATTTGTCTGCCTGCATCTTTAAAAAATTGCTTTAACTGCACTTGTATCCATCTCTAACCCACATAACATGACATCAACTTGCTCTAAAAATTGTTGTTCATTGTTAGTTCATAATACTTAATGCAATAACTAATGCTAACAAATTGTACAAAAAACAATTGTTTAAAACTATGTTCCTACCCTAAACCATTACTCATTTAAATGGTGGTTGTCATAACTTGTTTTTGAGACAATGGAACAAAAGATTTTCTCATTTCCAGCTATATTCTGATTTAACGAAAGAAAGAAACTATTTAAATGTACTTGGACCATTATAATCTTATAATCACTAATTATAATCTGTTTTTAATTTGGCTAATGATTGCTTGGGGCTTGACACATCATCCTGATAATGAGCCTGAGCCTAAACTAAGGTATAAGATTACAAGGTGAAACAAAATGCTTGTTCAGATCATTTAGGTTGATAAGCAAGGAGTATCACGCAAATGACACCCATGGAGCAGGTGTATGCAAATAACCTAGGGAGAGACAGTACATTCCTATTACACAGTCATATTTATGTACATGCATCCAAGTTGCACAACACAAGTTCCTTATTAGTGGAAGGGGGAAAGTGCCACAACCATGGTAATGTACAAATGTTTTGAGTTGAAAAAATAATAAATAACTGTAGCCTGTGGATATATATTATAGGATTACAGAAATTATTTGTTAAAAATTTATTCAAACTGTTGCAGTTATACATTTGATTGCATCTCTTTACAAAGGAAAAACACAAGATGGACAGTGTTGTTGTAGGAAAATATAAATATGAAATGTAAAATGATATAAAAAAAATATAGGATTATTTTTCTATAATGGCACAGCCTAAAATGTATTATTCTGCTTATACCAGGGGTTGATAGCAATCTTTATTAGTTTATTACTGAATGAAACATATTGGTTTTTAACCATTTACAGTTACATTTAATGTTGTAGAATGTCAGAGAAAAGAAGTTCCTGTTATTCCTTATGTTATAGCAACAGAGACGCCAGTCTCTATTTTTCTCTCTCTCTTTAAGTTAAAAAAAGTTGCTTTTCATATTATAGAGATAAAATCTATTTATTAGTCGTCTTTGTTTATGTGGAATATCAGCCATACTGGTGGGACTGAGCTGTTACTATAAAAACGATAATGTATTAGAATGAGCACATAGGATTTAAATTAATAATTTATGTTATGGCCGGAACTATTGTCAGAGCCATGCTAAAGTAGAAAATTAATCAGCACCTTCCGATTAGAGAATTCAAGAGCACTGAGTAAAATTAACTGTAAAAATAACCAAGTTGAATAGTTTTATGATTTATGTATAGATTTATATTAGAACCTTTTGGGAATTCTGCACCTTAAACTACAGTACCATGGAAATTATTTGTGCCTCTGTGCCTCTCTCTCTCTCTGTATGTGTGTGTGTGTGTGTGTGTATTTTGGTGCTTTGTGTCTGTTCAAATGCAAAAGAAAATGATTTTCCTTTAAAATGTGGTATCATTCATACCTATTATCAAAATGATGTCTGGTGTTAAAGATGGATGCTTTTGCTTGTAATTTATGTCAAATGAACATTTTAGACCCTTAATTTGCTTTTACATCATATGACAGTATTGGTTCTCTAAAGAGGAGAAAATTCTTTAAAATAACTTCTTTTAGGCTGACTAGCATGGGAATTTGCATTGGCTTTCAGTATCCATCACAGAAAGAGATCATAGTATTAGTTGATTTTATTTGTCCAGGGCAGTTATGGCAGAAAAAAATTCAATTACATAGTGTGAATTGTGAATACAAGTTTATATTTGGGATAGTATGATAGCACTGTAAGCACACTGGAAACTTTTACATTATGAATTTAGACCAACCACCACTGAGTTAATAATACATAGTCAGATGTTCCATTGCCAACTGCCTTTTAGGTTCTTCCTGCTTCCTCCTTATTTGTATATTTTCAGACCCCTTGTACCGGGAAGTGGAGATGTGAGAACAAACCTGTATGAAAAATGAAGTCAGTGTTACAAGAAGTTATTTGGAGGGAAATAAACCTCCCATAGTGGGGAAAATATAAATCTGTGAATAGGCTTTCTGTATAACCAACAGACAGATACACCAATATCACCTTAGATGTGTTTTTCAGTGATGGAAAGAGTACAAAGCACACTGACCTGAATTACAGTACTGCTATTGTAGTAATAATTCACTTGAGTAAAAGTAAAGGTAGTAATCAAGAAATTTTCTCACATAAATGTAATTACTATTTATCTATATTTGACATAACTAATCCAAAAATGTTCAATATCAGGGAATGCAATTATGTTAACGTAAACTACTGTATGCTGAAGTGAACAACACTGTGACTATCAACAGTTTAGAAAGAAAGGAATATTAGGCAAACGTGCTACCCACTAAGCCACCGTGCGGCACAAACCAGCACAAACGAAGCACAAACAATTTTTTTTATTTTTTCTATTTTTTTGTCTTTCATTTATTTATGCACTTTCATATTTTCATTTACATGTGATTTATTTTCATGTGATTCATATTCATGTGATTCATTTACGTATGATTCATTTACATGTGATTCATTTACTAATTTGTGATATTACAAAGGTCTTTCCAGATTATTACTTGCTACACTGTATGAGATAACCCAGTAAAATTGCCTGAATTATATAATATAATTTGTTCACTATGTTAGGTTTAAATCCTCTAAAAACAGATTCGCAATTAAATAACATTACATCCTTCAAAGCATTGGCATGTTGTGCTTACTCTCACAATCCACCAAAGACCCACACACCCAAAGTCTCCATAAACAAACGAGAAAGTAGTGTATCCTACAGAAAACGAACATTGTCAACAATGTGAAAACAACTCGGAGAGTAAGCTGGACTAACCAACAAAATGGCCAAGACTGATAAACAGTCTGCACACAATAATAAATATAATGTCCTTACCTTTTAAAGACATGTAACAAATAATATAACAGTGTAGCATGTAAAAACGAGGAGATAACACTAATAAAATTAAATTAACAGAAACTCTAACCCAGTCAGAGCATCAAAACAGATATCTTCAATAAAAATCTGAATTCTGTAGAGCTGGCAATCCGAGTGCAAGAAAATAAAAATAAAAGAAGAGCAAAAAAGACTGATGCAGTTCAACCCGATATCAAGAGTTTAACGTAGTCTTCTGCTTTCTCCACTGAAATAAAGTCCTTCTGGACACCGTTATATGTAATGCGAAGCCAAGCTGGGTGAAGTATTCCACAGCGAGCGCCCTCAGTACCATGAAGTGGACGCCAAACCTCGTTAAATGCAGCCCAGGCTATCTTGGCTATGCAGTCAGGAAAACGGAGATGGTCAAATCCCTTGTTTTAATCCGCTGGAGCTCTTTCGCACAGTGTAAATTGTCAACACAGTAACTGCGATAGTGGATTCTGCACACAATAGCTCGTCGTCATTCTCCAGGCTTGGGCTTCGGCTGAAGGGTTCGGTGGGACCAGTCCAAAACCGGCTCCTTCTCCAGACCAAACGCCTCTTTTAACAAGGCCATGGCAGCAGCACATGTGTCAGTGCCCTCTGGAACTCTGACTATCCTAACATTATTGTGCCATGACCTTGACTCCAAATCCTCACTTATTTATTCACTAATTGAGTCACGGTCGCAGTGAGAGACTCGGTAGTAGTCTTCATGTGAACTATATTATCAGTGCAACCGGAGAGAGCATGCTCCATTTCCCCAACAGAACCTTTCAGTGTTGATATGGTAGCCTCGGTAGCAACTTTATCACTGGCCAGCTGTGTTTTCCCGGCATGGAGGTCAAGCTGGATAGTAGACAACGCTTCCCAGAGAGTATTCTGGAGCTCCTGGAGCTTCTTTTTAAAAATATCGGTGATGTCCTTCCTCAGTAAAGCCAGCAACTCAAGCCTGAGTGCAGTGAAGTCAGGGTCACCGCTCGGCAATGCGGATTCAAGGGGAGAAGGGGCTTGCTCACGGCGCGCACAAGAGGCCTCAGTCATGTCTGAATGCTACTACGGGTTTTCGTGTTCTTTCCAGACATTTTAATGTACACAAAGTTAAAAGTGCAAACAAGGAAATTGAGTAGAATAAGTCAAAATATATTGTATGACCGAAAAGCGCAAATTAATTACAATTTTAATCGAGATCAGAAGGAGCCTCCAACTTCGCGTCATACTCCATCGAATTCCGAATTCAAATTTGAGTTTTTTTTTTTTACTAATTTCAAATATGAAATAGTCTTGTTCTATGATGCAACATATAACAAGGTATCTGCCAATAGTATAAGAAAATGTCTAGCTTAAAATGAATAAAACTGGTCTCGAAATAGATTCAATAATCTTATATTTAGTATAGTATAACCTTATAATAGTAAATACTAGATAGATTCAAGATATTTTCACATGCTAAGATGTCATATTTTGCAGTTTAGCCGATCTGTTAACTTGTAAGTGAAATGATGAAGGAGAAGGATACATCTGGCAATGAAACAGCTGATCAGTCAAATGTACAAATACTTTTGGTCCCTTAAAAAAAGGGGGGGGGCATATAAAAAGTGTAATTCCTGTAATTCCTACACAATTCACCTATTTAACTAAATGTATACAGTGGTAGACAGCTAAAATAAAAATAACATATAATAATAAAGATAATAATGTTAGTGTCCAAATATTAAAGACCTGATTTAGAATGTGTGCATTAATATTAACCTGGGATTTGCCTTGTAGCCAGCGCCACTATTATAGAAAATTAATCAACACTTTCTGACCAATCAAATTTGAGAATTCAACAGCGTTCACATATTATGTGCATGTCGTTTTATAAACTGTATTCAAAAATTATGCACATATCCTTTTTTCAGAGTTTCTTTGAAAAACTGAAAAACTTGTAAGTATTTGAAAATTACATGCTTCTTTCAGCTACTATTTGATTATATCTATATCATGTTTTTGAGAGTTATGTTATTCTTAAATATCTCTGTGCAGACATTGTGGACCTCCTGCTCCTCCCAAAAGAACAGGTACAGTCTAATTTATACTTTAATAATTTTATGATACATGTAATAACCCAATGATTATAGTCATGATTATTGGTTATTTGTGCTTATTAACAAAAGTGTGAGGTGTACAGTGTCACAGCTCAGCCGGATCAGAACTCCAAATCCCAAGATGCAGCGCGTGCTACTCAGGCACGCATGCGCTCTCCATCCCCGGAGTTCTGATCCAAGACACCTGTCACTAATCACAGACTCACACTCAAGCACAGCTACTTAGGTTTGCCAGTCACAGAGTTGCATTGCGAAGTATACGCTCAGTGAACCTCTTTCTCTGCGATACCAAGCCTTCCGATTATCTTTGATCACCTCGTTACCTCGACCTTTGTTTCCGCCTTCGACCACGCTCTTCGTCTTGCCCTCCTTACTCTGTTCGTCCGATCGCCTGACCCCTGCCTGTTACTCGTTTACGATTCTGCATTATCCTCGTCTCTACGCTGCGTCCGCCGCTTGCTCTTGCCTCCGTGCCCCTTCCACACGTAGCCGTGACAGAATACGCCCGCGCGCGCCTTATTATGGAGGCAGCGAGTGGCACCGGTTGGCCTCAAGCCATCGAAGGACACGGCCGGATGATCAGCCAGCACGACCAACGCCTGGACGCCCTCACCGAGCAAGTGACTCAGCTACACCAAGCCCCACCGGGCGGCTCGCCACGTTACCCCCCACACCGGCACCAGAGAAGTACGTGCGAGATCCCGCGCTGCCGAGGCTTTCTCTTGCAATGCTCACTGTTTTTTTCCACTTACCCGGAGATGCCGGGAGCCGTAAGATCATCCATTTCATGGAGCTTCTGACCGGGAGAGCTTTGCTCTGGGCAACAGCCGAGTGGGAGCAGGCAGCCACCGTCATTCACACATACGAGGAGCTAGCCACACGATTTCGAGTCGTCTTTGATCACTCCCCTGACTGCCGAGACCGGGAGGAGCTCCTCACCTTGAAACAAGGAGCGAGGAGTCGTCGGGATTACGCCCGACTCGCGCACTATCGCGCACGGTGGCTGGAACCAACCGGCACTCAAGACAGTGTTTCGCCAGGGATTAAATGCCGACATAGTGACGGAGCTGGCATGTCGCGACGACCAGCTCACCCTGGATTCCCTGATTGACATTGCAATTCGCCTGGACCGGCTGCTCGAAGCCGCCGCTCGCGGCGCCCTCTGGTGGCGATTCCAGAACCTGCACCTCCCGCAGAGCCCATGCAGCTGGGTGGGGCCGCAAGCGTCAGCACACAGGAGAGGGAGCGAAGACGCCGCGAACTTCGCTGCTTCTACTGCGGAGGGGAGGGACACTTCGTTCAGCAATGCTCCCTCAAGCGTCCGGTTGTCCAAGGGAACCAAACCGTCCCCCAAAGATCCGCATCCAGGGGTGAGTGTTGAATCAGGAATGTGCCCTTCTGTTCAATCCGCGATTCGTCATGAAGATCCGACTCGAATATTCAGGTATATCTTGTGTCCTAGAAGCGCTGATTGACTCCGGGAGCGGCAGGAAACTTCATTGATCAGACCACCGTTCTAGAGCACAACATCCCCATCCGTCCCCTCCTCATCCCGTGTCGTATCCAAGCTATTGACGGCACTCCGGGGAAACGGACTCATCTCCCACTGCACTGAACCCATCGTTCTCCATACCAGCGCTCTTCATCAGGAACAGATAATCTTTCACGTCACAGTATCCGCACGTCACCCAGTGGTCCTCGGTCTGCCCTGGTTGGACCTTCACAACCCTCAGATCTCTTGGTCTCACAGAGAAATTGTGCGCTGGTCACCCCATTGCCTGCACCATTGTTTACGAACCCCGGCCACGCGGTGGCAACCACTTCCATAGAAAGCCCAGAGGAGAAGAAGCTCCTCCAAATTCCCCATGCAAAGCCTCGAGCCTTCAGCAAGGTGAAGGCTAGTGGACTCCCTCCTCACAGGCCCTATGACTGCGCGATCGACCTATTACCAGGTGCTACACCCCCACGTGGGAGAGTTTATCCGCTGTCCCTAACTGAACAGAAGGCCATGGAAGAGTACATTCAAGAGGCTTTGCACCAGGGCTACATACGTCCATCCACCTCCCCAGCTTCAGCAGGGTTTTTCTTCGTGGAGAAGAAAGGAGGAGGTCTAAGGCCCTGCATCGATTATCGAGGCCTCAACCAGTGCGCGTAAAGTATCGCTACCCGTTACCTCTGGTCCCTGTTGCCCTGGAACAGTTACGCTCGGCCACCATTTTTACCAAGTTGGATCTGCGCAGTGCCTATAACCTCATCCGGATTCGTGAGGGGACGAGTGGAAAACCGGGTTTAGTACCACGTCTGGCCATTATGAGTACCTCGTCATGCCGTATGGGCTATCCAACGCGCCCTCGGTTTTCCAGTGTCTCATCAATGACGTGCGCGTGACATGCTAGGAAGAAATGTCATAGCTTACATCGACGACATTTTGATCTACTCCAAGTCAAGGGAGGAACATATTCACCATGTCCGCCAGGTGTTGAGGAGGTTACTCCAGAATCAACTGTACATCAAAGCGGAGAAGTGTGAGTTTCACAGAGACACTATTTCCTTCCTGGGATACATCATTAGCCCTAAAGGGGTCACCATGGACCAGGAAAAGGTTCGAGCCGCGCACGATTGGCCTCCACCCAGGACTGTGAAAGAATTACAGAGGTTCCTCGGATTTGCCAACTTTTACCGGGCCATTCATCCGCAATTTCAGCCGGATTGCGCATCCCTTGACCTCCCTGTTAAAGGGAAAACCCAAGCACCTGTCATGGGGGCCCGCAGCCCAGAATGCCCTGGAGAAGCTCAAGAACCATTCACTACAGCGCCTGTTCTCAAGCATCCCGACCCATCCAGACCATTTGCGTGGAGGTGGACGCTTCTGAAACTGGGGTAGGAGCGGTACTCTCACAAAGGTTCGGAGATAAGCCTAAGCTCCACCCAGTAGCATTCTTCTCAAGACGACTCTCGGCGTCTGAAAGAAATTATGACGTGGGTAACAGAGAACTCCTGGCAGTAAAGTTAGCTCTCGAAGAATGGCGTCATTGGCTAGAGGGAGCGGCACACCCCTTTGTTATCTTCACCGATCATAAGAACTGGTGTTATTTGGCGCACTGCAAAAAGGCAAACACGGCGCAGGCCCGTTGGGCCCTGTTCTTCACCAGGTTTCAGTTCACGTTGTCTTACCGACCTGGGTCAAAGAACACCAAGACCGATGCCCTCTCCCGTCTGGATCACCCGGATGTTAACAAGGACCAGGAGGAATACATTGTTCACCCTCGTATATCGTCAGTACCCTTGAATGGGAACTGGACAAAGAACTAGAAAACCCCCTTCGCCTCGTATCCCCACAGCATGTCCCGCAGGCCGACGGTTTGTACCCGAGGAACACCGCCAGGCTACCGCCGTCTGGGCACACACCACCGTCGGCACAGGTCACCCGGGAGCACAGCGAACGTACCTTCTACTAAGGGAGAAATACTGGTGGCCCAACATGCAGAAGGACATCCACAGAATAGTGGCATCATGCCCTGCGGCGCGCCGGCAATAAGAGGTCCCCAGAACGCTTCCCATGGGCAAGCTCAAGCCCCTACACATTCCAGAACGCCCCTGGTCTCACATTGCAGTGGATTTCGTGACAGACTTACCCGAATCCCAGGGAAACACCACCATCCTGGTTATAGTGGACCGTTTCTCAAAATCGTACGCTTTCATCCCTTACTACCGCCTTACCCACTGCCTTTGGGACTGCCGAGCTGCTGTTCACCCATGTCTTCAGGTATTTCGGCATCCCGGAGGAGATCATCTGTGACCGGGGCCCCCAATTCACATCCCAAGTCTGGACCAGTTTCATGTATAAGTTGGGGGTCACGGTAAACCTCACCTCAGGATATCACCCACAGTCCAATGGCCAAGTGGAACGAGTCAACCAGGAATTGGGCCGTTTCCTCCGCACCTTTTGCGCAGCCAATCCCGGCGATTGGGACAAGTTCTTGCCGGGGGCGAAGTACGCCCAGAACTCGATACGTCATTCAGCGACTAATCTCACCCCTTTCAGTGCGCGTACTGGGGTATCAACCCCCTCTGTTCCCGTGGAATGCAGATATTACTAACTCACCCGCAGTCGACCAGTGGTTTGAGCGGAGTGAACAGGTATGGGCAGACACCCATCGACGTCTGACACGGGTCACCGACTCATACAAGCGCAAAGCCGACCGTCGCCGCAGCAACCAGCCAAGTTACCAACCCGGTGATCGGGTATGGTTGTCTACAAGGGACCTGAGGCAACCCCACAGCTGCAAGAAGCTCGCACAGAGGTATACGGGCCCCTTCAAGATCCTGAAGCGCATCAATGAGGTCACGTACCGGCTGCAACTACCCCGGCACAGCCGCGTCGCCCCTTCCTTCCACGTCTCACGCCTGAAACCAGTCGTTCCCGGACCCTTAGCATCTGATGTGCCCTCTGAGACGCCTCCGCCTCCCCTGGATATCGAAGGGCAACCAGCTTACCGCCTCAAGGACATCCTCAGCTCCAGGTACAGGAGGGGTAAGCTGGAATACTTGGTCGAGTGGGAGGGCTACGGTCCTGAGGAACGCTGCTGGATTCCGAAGCAGGACATCCTCGACCCGCAACTCGTTAGTGACTTTCATGCCTCGCATCCTGACCTCCCGGCCCCCCGCCCCCGGGGGAGACCTAAGAAGAACGTGGCTCCCGGAGTGAGCCCTTTGAGGGGGGGTTCTGTCACAGCTCAGCCGGATCAGAACTCCAAATCCCAAGATGCAGCGCGTGCTACTCAGGCACGCATGCGCTCTCCATCCCCGGAGTTCTGATCCAAGACACCTGTCACTAATCACAGACTCACACTCAAGCACAGCTACTTAGGTTTGCCAGTCACAGAGTTGCATTACGCGGCATACCTCCAGTGAACCTCTTTCTCTGCGATACCAAGCCTTCCGATTATCTTTGATCACCTCGTTACCTCGACCTTTGTTTCCGCCTTCGACCACGCTCTTCGTCTTGCCCTCCTTACTCTGTTCGTCCGATCGCCTGACCCCTGCCTGTTACTCGTTTACGATTCTGCATTATCCTCGTCTCTACGCTGCGTCCGCCGCTTGCTCTTGCCTCCGTGCCCCTTCCCCACGTAGCCGTGACATACAGTAGTTTCTCAAATTCAAATTAATGGACATTAATTTGTCAAACATTTTGTCTAGCAAGTACTAATGTATACATTTTGGTAGTTATGGACATGGTTCTTTGTACTGTGAATCTTTGAACATAGTTCAAAGTTAAATACCATGGTTTGTTTTTAATACTGGAATGCTTTCTCAAGATTTTCACAAAGTGACAGTTATCTAGTATTTGCTCTACAGTCATGGCCAAAAGTTTGCAATTGCTATACATTTGTTCATGAAAACGGTTATAGAGCATGCTAACAACAACAACAACAAAATCCAGTAAATATTATTTATTGTTTGTTTAACGCGTCATTCACATTCCATTGTCAGTTCTTAGTACTTGCAATGAAACCCCTTGGTTCTTATAACCGTCTCAATGCACTGAGGCATTGACCTAGCTAGTTTCTTGCAAAAGTCTGCCGTTATCTCAAGCACCCAGACTTCTTTGATGCACTTGATCAAGTCGGCTTCGGAACTTGGATTGCGCTCAGACACCTTCTGCTTCATTACTGTCCATACATTCTGAATGATGTTCAAATATGGACTACTTCCTGGCCAGCAGCGGAATGTGGTTCTTGGTTAACCAGGATTTGACAGCCTTTGTCCCATGACACGACGCACCATCCTGTTGGAAGTGGCTGATATTGTGAATGTTGATGAAATTTGGCAGCTTCTCTTTCAATATGTTCAGATACACAGTTCCATTAATTGTTGTGTTCTTTGGCATAATCTACAGTCCTGCATGCCCAGAACCGTATACTGCTTCCCAAACCATAACTTTCGGTGCCTGTTTCACTGTTGGTACAACGTACTTTGGGTTATGCCTTTGCTTTGGTGGCCTTCTCACGTGCCAACAAAAACTGTAAAACTGAGTAACTGGGCTCCAATGTTTATATTTGCAACAGAAAACCAGACAATCTTTGATGTTCTTTGCAGAAAGTTTTGGTTTCCATGCTGGCTGATACGATTTCAGACCAGCATCGAATAACCTCCGGCGTATTGTTTTGGAACTTGGACGTTTTGTTGGAGATCCAGGCAATCTTGATCGAACAATGCTAGCTTTTGGAGGAAACTTCACAGCAAGTCATTAAAAGCAGAATTCAGCGTGCATGTGCAGTACCCACATCAATGTTTGTCAATTATCATTCATTTGGAATAAAATTACAACAGCATATCAAATTGCAAGATCAGTAAAACAAAAAGAAATCACAAGAGACCAATTCACTTTGCAAGCTTTGCTACAGCGAAAAACTATAAATTATTATTTTTAAAAACTTCACAACTTTCACAACAGATGCCACAACTACCATGCAATATTTGGTGAAAGAAGCACAAATGGACACAAAATAGCCCAATAGCTTGCCCAAACAGAGCTAAACCTAATTAACTGTGAAAAATTGTGTGAAATTGTTGGTGATCGCAAACTTTTGGCCATGACTGTATATACCTTCACTCCATGTCACTTCTTTCCTGAAATCTAAGTGTTGAATAAACATTTTCCTTCCGTACATTAAATGTTGATGGTGTTTCCTCATGTTCTCCTCATCTTATGTTATATTTTTATGAGAAAATGAAACCCCATGATAAATATAAAAAAAAAATAAAGGACATCAGGAGAGAGGCATATATTTTTTCATGCGCCTGTACACCTGTCCACCTTCTTATCTGGGAAAGTGTTTGGAGGTGGGTGCCACAATCACGCCACTTGGAAGGGTGATGTTGACCTTGAGATCTGGAGAGCTAATGCCCAGGTAGCTGCAACACAGATGTCCTGGAGTAGTATGCCTCTTACTATTACCAAGCTAATGGAACATCACAGTAGGGGCTCAGTGTCTAGCCTGTTAATAGACCATTGTGGCCAACCTCTGCTTAGTCCGAGGAAAGAAGACTGAACTTCATAGAATGCTGCCAAGACAATCACCTGGTTCACAAATTTGGGTGAAATAACCTTAGGCCAGAACCCAGGGTTTGGCCAAAATTTCACTCTGGAATCCTCTCGCCAACAGTTCATGCAGCGCAAACTTATCACAAAATTAAACAGTTCTCCCACCATTTTACTGAAGTGATTGCCAGCAAAAACTATGACTTCAACATCTACATATAGTCTGTTATGGGCCCAGTGAGTAGAGAAAAGGGATAAATATGATATATACTTAGCAAAAAAAGAAATGTCCTCTCACATTCACCTGCTTTTATTTCCAGCATGTGTAAATATTTGTATTAACATAAAAACATTCAACAACTGAGACATAAAATGAAATAGCTTCCCAGACATTTGACAAACAGAAATGGAATAATGAGGACTCATTATTCCATTTCTGTTCGTCAAATGTCTGTGAAGATTGTTCAGTTTATGTCTCAGTTGTCAATATCAAAATTAACAGTCAGTATCTGCTGTAGCTACCAGATGCTTTAAGTACTACAGTACTCATCCTCATGGACTGCATCAGATTTGTCAGTTCTTGCTGTGAGATGTTAACTCACTCTTCCACCAAGTTCTCGATCCCGTCTGAGGGGACATATGTAATCTTCCACTGCAAAAACGATCAGCTGCCCTTTCTGTCTCCCTGTAGCACTGTGTTAGGCATCTTACATTAAAGATATTGCAGTTTATTACTCTTGCCACATCTGCAATCCTCACGCCTCCCTGCAGCAGGCCTATGGCATGTTCATGCAGGTGAGCAGACACCCTAGGCATCTTTCGTTTGGTGAGTCAGTAGAAGGTCTCTTGAATGTCCTAAGTTATTTTAACTGTGACCTTAATTGCCTACCGCCTGTAAACTGTTAGTGTCTTAAGGACTGTTCCACAGGTGCTTGTGCAATAATTGTTTATGGTTTATTTAACAAGCATGAAAAACATTCTTTAACCCCTTTACAATAATGACCTGTAAAGCTTATTTGGATTTTACAAAATTATCTTTAAAATACAGTCTCCTGATAAAATAAATGTTTCTTTTTTTGCTGAGTATAGTTACACTGGTCCAATGAAATAATGGCCATGCATCATATAGATGTCTTTCAGAATTTATTTTCTCTCTTTTTTTTTTTTTTTTTTTTTTTTTTTTTTTTTTTTTTTTTTTTTTTTTTTTTTTTCTCTCTTCTCAAAATCAAAAAAATTAAATGTTCAAAATATACATCTCTCTGTCATTTAAAGTCTCTCAAGCTAGTGTCTACTGCTAAACAGGCCAAAAAACTTTATCACAATAGAAATGTGATAAATCCGATACCCTGCAAGCATTGTTCATGTAAAAGCACATCAATAATATATATACACAATATATAGAAATAAAAGGAGCAACCATCATGTGCGACTCTTAGATCACATGTAGAATAAAGGTATTTTTGGACTGTATGCATTTCCTTTGCATCCATGTTAGCTCTGACCCACAATGCTAAACTCCTGCTCTCAAACTCTGGTCACATGACCCATATCACTGACACACTACATTAAATAAAACCTTACATAAAAGTAAAAAAAAAAATGAACAAAATATTATTTTAAGGAGGTACATTTATCAGTATTACTCTCTGAACATCATATTCATTACATTTTAATCACTCTTTTTAAAGGCTATTTGAACTTAAAGGAACATGAATTTATGACAGAAACCTAAAATAAACATCTCAATGAAACATGTCCTTGTGACAGTTACATGTGACCTGGCATTTAAGCTATAGCAAATACATTATCACTGTCACATGCTTATTTGAAGATCTCAGTATGGTGTGCACACGAGAGCATATCCTGGTACAGTAATTAAAATTCTCTCTGGTGGTTAGAAGGGGTGAAATTGAACTATCTATTTATATATTTTACTGTTTTAAACTTAAATTCAATTGATTTGTTTTGTACAGGTTTTGTACATATAGGACTGTTCATATAATTGCAATAGTATCACTGAGAATGGTTTTACCATGTTGTTGGTACTCATTTTTTGGGACTTAGTTTTTTCCCCCTTTTTTTTAGATATCAGTGCAGGGTGTGGTTGGTCCGAGGATGAATTAGTAAGTATTGTGGTTGCAAACACAAAGGCTTTTTGCATTCATTTGTTGTCACAATGCAAGTCATTTAGTTCTGTTATTTAGGGGGTGAGCACCAAGGGTGGCTGCCTATCGTAGGCACCCTATTGTAATTGTTTGTTTTCTTGTGCTTGTTCTTCTCCTTGTTCTTCTTCTTCTTCTTCTTCTTTTCTTCATCTTATTAGGGTTACGTGTAACATGTCACATGTAACTTATAAGCATGTGCTTAGAACCTTATTGTTTTTGTTAGGATTTTTTTTCTTCTTTTTCTTCTCTGATAAAACTCCCTCCTGCTATTCAGGCAAGAGAGATGAGCCGAGTGGTGGCACTATAGAAAATTGTTCTACGTTTTTGCCTCATATCTCAAATACCATAAGTCTAACAGTGAACATTTTCTCAAACAAAAAACCTTAAGAAACATTTATTTCAGATACCTTTTTTTTTTATTTGAAAGATTTTTTTTGTTAATTTGCATAATATGCTAAATCTACTTTTCCTAGGATTTCCTATAACTTGTCCTAGGATTTTTGTCCTATCTTCACAATTTTTGAGTCAAACTACTCAGCAGAGTGTGACCCTCAATAATTATCAAAAACTTGTTGATGTGTAAACAATAAGACTGCCACATGTCAATTCTAACAATGCAGAGCCTAATTTACTCAAACAAACGTAACTCAAGAGAGATTAGATGGATTTGCATGAAAATTCAAAGACATAGTACAATATTCTGAGGTCATATGCAAAGTTTGGGACATGGTTTTACAAAGGGGACAGAGCTAAGGTTAGATAGGTGTTTCTCAGCAGCCTTGACTCTGATCAAGCTTTAAATTTGGTAGTGTGCATCTTATGTGGCAATCTCTAAGTTGATTTGTTGATCAACAAAGTTGTTGTTTACCCAATTACTTAAAAAACATGCTGCCTTCCACCAATCAGTTTCAGTTTAATTTCAGTGGGCATTTGACCAGGTTAACATTGAGGAATTTTGAAAAACTTGAATGGAAGGTTTGGGTATGGACCCAATGCTAAGCAATGCATCAGCATTGTCATTGAAATTGGCCAAAACATGTTGACATTTTTAAACAATATGGACTTCATTTTGGAGTCCATATTCTGATCAGGCAGAGCCTAATTTACTCAAACATTATATATATCTGTGTGTGTATGTGTGTATTTGGACGGGCTGCCAACCGATCATAGGGCGCAATTGCACATGAACTCATTCACACACTATGGAAAATTTGGAAATGCCAATCATCAGGATGTCTTTGGAAAGGAAATCTTCGAAGCATAAGGAGAACCCGGGAGGTGTGAGGCAAACATGCTAACCGCTAAGCTTATAATGAGCAAAACTATCTGCCAATAAAACAAGACTATTTAAATCTTGAAATGAGTACAAATGGCTTAAAATATGTTTAATAATCTTTGATTTCATTTACTGTAATCTTAGAATAGGAAATACTAGATAAGTTTGACTATATTCAAGGTATTTCCACTTGCTAATATGTACATTTTTTGCATTGAAGTTTTCTGTTTGTCTCTGTGTGAGAGAGAGATAGTTTGTATATATTGTAACCTTATTTTTGACAGGTCTAGGTCAAAGGTCAAAAAGATGCATATTATTACTCACAGGTCAAGGTCAAGATCATTATCAATTAATCATATTTATTTTGACAGGCCTAGATCATCATGAACATCATTGGACAGATGTAGTTAAATATATCTATTGTTCCATATTCTTAGCTATAGATTAATGATTGATTTTGACAAGCCTAGGTCAAAAAAAGTAATTACCAACGTCATTAGACAGACGTAGTTAAAGCCTACCATTTTATCAGCAGTAAACTTTAAATCCAGTTCCGGTGCATTCTCTCTCTCACACACACACACACACACACACACACACACACACACACACACACACACACACACACACATACACACACACACGTACAAATATACAGAAGATAGGCCTAGGTCAAAAAAGGTCATCACCAATGTCATTGGACAGATGACGTTAAAGACTACCAGTTTATCAGTAGTAAACTTTAAATCCGGTTTGCAGTGCATACACACGCAGAAGATACCCCTGACTAATCAGAACAAAAGACACCTATTTAAATATTTAGGTACAATAAACAATAAACCTAAAATTGAAAACAATAAACCTAAAATTGAAAAGTACACTTTAAATCTGGTTCCGGTGCATCCCCGCATGCATAAACACACAAGATCATGTGCATTCCACACACACACACACACACACACACACACACACACACACACACACACACACACACATACAACCAAAAATATGACACACACACACATACATACGGTTGATGAAAAATAATTCAATAATTAATAATGAATTTCTGTACACATCCAACCAAAATATGACACACACACATATATATACACACACACACACACACACATACACACACATACACACACACACATACATACGGTTGATGAAAAATAAGTAAATGATTAATAATGAATTTCTATACACATCCAACCAAAAATATGGCACACACACACACACACACACACACTTTTTAATTTCACATTATATAAAAGGAATTTAAGTGTTATGTACTTAATACAATAATTATGAACAAAAGTTGTTAAGTTGACAGTCATTTTTAAAATGCTGTTGCTCCATTTAGATTTTCTCCAGTGGAAAAATGGAAACCAGGAAAAATGACTAATTTTAAGGCGTATAACATTAGTAACTAAAAAAGGGTGTAGTTTACAATACAAATTGCATACGTAAAATCTCTGCATGTTCTACAGACATAAAAGCACTGAATAAAATTAGCAATATAGACAAAAAAGAAACACTCTGCATCTACTACTCATAGAATTTTCTCATAGAACTATCCACAGCCCAAAGGCTGCTAATTCTGCTCAAAGAGCAAACTGACTAAAATGGAGGTAGAAGGCTTTATGTGTGAATGACAAAAGATTTAAAAAAAAAAGTATCAATACATGATATTAGATTACACAATGTAGTTGACATTTACACAAATAAGCAGAAATGTAATCATGCTTTTCTTTCCTATGAAAAGCCCTCTCTAGATGAGCAGATTTGTCAAAGGAAACTTTTTCATTCTTTTCCAACGCTATGGTAAACTAAAGAGTAGATTTTCAAAATACACTCCTAAATTTGACTAGCATTAGCTATGTGTAGTAGTGCAAAATTGTCCATCAACTGTATTAGCAGGTGTAGCCTGTACACGAGTCCACTGTTGGTCATATCACAATTGAGAATATGTCCCAAATTCAGTAGAATTTATTTGTAAGTGAAATGATACTCACACTGAAACATCCTTTGTATAGTATTTGTTCAGTCTTCAGGTCCTCTAACACAGTCTTAACTGTCTGAATTTGTCCAGACAGAATTTGTTAAATGGTAGGGGAGGGGACTTGACATTGGTGACTTGAAGTTATCAAGCCATTTTCGTAACGTAACTACTTTCTTCAAGAATTGAATTAATAGATCTTGCATGGTAGCACTACTTGTATTGTTCTCTGCTTGATAGATCACTTTGCTTGTATTCTTTAATTTGTGTCGCTTTGTATAAAAGCGTCTGTTAAATGAATAAATGTAAATGTAAATGTACTACAACTTAAATTTTGTTTTAGTAAGTAAGTAAGTAAGTAAAATTTATTTATAAAGCACATTTCACACAGCAACGCTGACCAAAGTGCTGAACAGAGTACAGAAAATAAAATAGAAATTGAATTAAAACAAAGTAAAACAGACAAAAGACAGTAGAAAAATCAATAAAAAATTAGTTTAAACAATAAAAATTATATCAAATAGCCTGGTAGAAAAGATATGTTTTAATCCTATTTTTAAAGATAGCAATGGAAGGTGCAAGGCGGATGTCCAGTGGCAGTTCATTCCATAGACGGGGGGCGGCAACAGCGAAAGCTCTATCCCCCTTTGTTTTTAACCGAGAACGAGGGACATGCAAAAGAAAGCTATCTGAAGATCTTAGACATCGGTTTGATGAATGTGGCTTAAGAAGATCCACAAGATATGAAGGCGCTTGATTATAAGAGTTTTAAAAACAAACATCAAAACCTTAAAATGAATCCTAACATGGACTGGGAGCCAGTGAAGCGATGCTAAAATTGGGGTGACATGATCAAACTTCTTTGCCCTGGTCAACAGCCTTGCAGCTGCATACTGGACCATCTGAAGACGATGATTGCGGAAGACCCAAGTATAATGAATTACAATAATCTAAGCGAGAAGTGATAAAAGCATGAATAACCTTCTCCAAATCTTGAAAAGACAAAAATGTTTTGAGTTTTGATATAGTCCGAAGTTGACAAAAACTAGACTTAACCACCGAATTTATCTGCTTGGTTAAGCAGAATTCTGTTCAGAGTCCAGAACGAAGCCAAAATTCCGAACATGGGAAGAAATTGAAGGAAAGTGTTTATTGAGCTCGTTAATGAGACCATCTCTCAATCTCAGGGGGCCAAAAACAATTATTTCAGTTTTGTCTTCATTAAGTCGGAGGAAATTATTTGCCAACCATTTTTTAATGTCACCCAGAGAGTCCAACAATGGCTGAATGGAGTCACCAGCTTTCAAAGGAATGTACAACTGGGTATCATCAGCATATAAATGAAAAGAGACATTGTGAGCCCTAATAATGTTCCCCAGTGGCTGCATATATAAATTAAAAAGAAGTGGGCCCAGTATGGAGCCTTGAGGAACACCACTAATAACAGGACTAGAAGAAGAGCAGAAATTACCCAATGATACAGAGAAAGACCTGTCCTTAAGATATGAGTTGAGCCATTGTAGGCAGTACCCTTGATACCAAACAGATGCTCTAAGCGCCAGAGAAGTATATTATGGTCTACAGTATCAAAGGCAGCTGTAAGATCTAATAGCATCAACACTGGTAAAAACAGCATCCACTGTTAGTAAAATGTCATTGTACACTTTTAACAAAGCAGACTCTGTGCTATGAAAAGCAGTGAAACCAGATTGTAAAGGTTCACATAACATAGCTGAGTTTAAAAACAGGAGCAATTGAGATTGTACTACTTTCTCTAGCAGCTTTGACGTAAAAGGTAACTTAGAGATAGGCCGATAATTATCAAGGCAACCTTCGTCCAAACCCTGTTTCTTAAGCGACAGTTGAACAACAGCATGTTTAAAACAATTTGGGACCACCCCTAAATCCAAAGAAGAATTTATGAACACTTGGATACTGGGGCCAATTTCAGAAAAGGTTGCTTTTATAAGCACAAGCGGGAACAACATCAAGTGGTGTGGATGATATTTTCATCTGGTTAACCAGATCACCCAGTTCCTTTAGAGAAACGTGTTCAAATTGATCCAATGAAACCGGTAAAGCCAATGAATTTGGTAACAAGTCTATTAAATGCAAATTGAAGGATGAACAAATAGTCATTACTTTATCAGCAAAAATTTTTAAAAACTCCTCACAAAGTTCAACCAAGGGTTCCCCATGGAATTGGCAACTCGGATTAATAGTTGAATTTATTGTGGTGAATAAAATCTTTGGTCTATAACAGTGTGTGGCAATTAAGTCCGAAAATACCTAGACCTCGCTGCCTTTGCTGCACTCTGAAACTTAAACAAACAATCTTTATAAATCTGGAAGGACACAGTTAATTGATCATGCTTCCATTTCCGCTCAGCTCTACGACAAGCCTGTCTGAGAGAACGAGTATTATCATCCAGCCAGTAATAAGATTTACAATTTGGTTGTTTCAGCTTAAAAGGGGCAATGGAGTCTAAAATATTACAGCAAAATGTATAAAATAACGCAATCAAATCATCAGGGCCAGCGGAAGATTCTGCAGCACTCAAAATAGATGTCTCAACAGCATTAGCTAGATAACTTTCACTAAACTGAGAGGCAGTGAGTGAATTAATACAACGAGAATAATATCCTGAAGGCCTAGTCACAACGGCAGAGCTGGCAGCAGGGACATTAAAAACAATGGGCTTGTGATCAGAGAAGGAAGCATCTTCAATATTAACATCACCAACAGCGGTTTCATAAGACAATATAAGGTCTAGTGTATGACCAAGGACATGAGTTGCCTGATTTATGTGTTGAATAAAACCAAAGGAATCCAAGATATGACAAAATTCAGTAACTAAGGGTCGACCAGGGCAGCAGACATGCAGATTAAAATCACCCAATAATAACAAACGATCATACAACGGAACAATAGAAGTTAAAAAAATCACAAAAATCACTTAAAAAGGCATTGTCCGGGTTAGGTGGCCTATAGATCAAGGCACAGAATAGCGTGGAAATCAATTAAGGCAGAAGTTTCAGTTTAAATTACACACAATATTAAGTTGATGTAATTATCAACATTATTATGTCAACACAACTCATCAAAATAATGTTTACAACTTTAAATATTGAATTTCGTAACATAACTATTTTCTTCAAGAACTCAATTAATAGATCTTGCATGGTAGCACTACTTGTATTGTTCTCTGCTTGATAGATCATTTTGCTTGTATTCTTTCATTTGTAAGTTGCTTTGTATAAAGCATCTGTTAAATGAATAAATGTAAATGTACTACAACTTAAATTTCATTTAAAATCAATTAAGGCAGAAATTTCAGTTTAAATTACATACAATATTAAGTTGATGTAATTATCAACATTATTATGTCAACACAACTCATCAAAATAATGTTTACAACTTTAAATATTTAATTAAATCAATAAAACAGAATTTGTATCTTGTAACCACAAATTTAATTAAGTTGTGGTAATAGGTCCCTGAATTACTTTTTAGATTAAAGTAATGTGATTATTTCTGACTATGAGTTTCCTGAGACAACAGGAAACACACACATACATACATGCATATCCTCTGTATAACACTCATGAGCCAGGTCAAAGGTCATCACCAAAAGCCATTATCTTCACAAGTGTAGGTCAAAGATTAATATCAGTGGTCCTTCACATAGATCTGTATGTTAAACATTTAAAGATGATCATTTAAAAGAAATGGGTATTTCTCCATAATGGTAAAATAGAAAAAATGGTTGTAATGCAATCTGAAATAAATCAGTGGAGACATACTGAGTACATTTCTGTTCCACAGTATATAAGGATCCCCCCTATTAATGTAGAGTATGTACATACCCTTTTATTTTGTGATGGCAAAACTGTTGTACATTTGGTATCTGAAGGTTTTAGAAATAAGTCCCAACTGTCAAATATGTTTGTGAATGTCTTTGTCAGGCAAAGAGCATGATGGCATGGAAAGTATACAAGTATACAAGAGTATGGCATGGAAAGTATACAAGAATAATTGTTAAGAGTTCTATAGTATTTTTACTGTGTTCTACAGAACATTCCAACATGACCCTCAGAGAGGCATTATCTAAAGTACATATATATAATATAGATCAGATCACCAGCATGTCTTTACCCACTTCTGATCTGGAGTCAAAATTTTCCTTGTATGGTTTTATGACAGTCAGCCGTCATATACACTATAAGTCAAAGTTATAGAAGCAGTTGAGTTATTTTTTACAGGTTCCAAATTCATTTAACAGTTAAGGCATATTTCCAACAGAACAGTGTATTAGACATATAGTGTAAACTAGTGTTAAAATAAAATAAAATAAATAAATAAATAAATAAAATCTTTCTCTCAAATATTACAGTTAAAATATTTTCCATATTAAATGCATTATATTAGAAATGATAGATACAATCTTTAGCTGATCAGCTACCAACTCATAATTTAAAATTGTTTAGGAGCATCTGAATCTGGTAAATAACCTTTATTGCATTTAGGCATACAATAAAAGTTAATAAACAAATTACTAAGAACTGATGTATACACTACTGCTGGGGATATTAAGTCAAACCATTTTGTTCAAACTTCAGCATGATCCATAGAGTAGCAGAAAATTATGGCAACTTATGCATACCATGTGAAAGATTAAGTTGACTAGTCACAGTTACAAAGAAATGTCCTTGTGCAGGCTCACCTTCGCAGCAGCATTGCCCATTAACCCCTCTTCTCCGATGTCAACGTATAAGAACTGACAAAAAGTAATATAAGGTATGTAAGAATATATTTATAAAATATAAGACATTATAAGGAAGAGACATAACAATATTATTTAACAAGGTCTGCCATTCAGCCCACTTAAGTGTAAGAGCATTATCAGCATTTTACGGCAGTTGGGTCAGTAGTTAGCTTTCAGGTGTCAGATGAAAAACAACTTTTTGAGTTACAGTGCCAAACTACTGCAGAATATTTTGATCCTTCTTTTTCAGCCTGAAGGACTGACATTTATTTAAGAGACAGATGGCATAGCCATATACTTGGTCAGAGGATTTTAGATTTTTTTTTAAAGAAAGGTTTGTATACTTACTTTGGTTAGTGACTTAAACTGTTTTATTAGGTGGTGACAGATTTCTTTAACAGGGAATGACGATTGGTGAAGATTAAGTTGGTGGACGTGCACAAAATAAACTGTCTGTATGTATATTTGCGTGCTATGTATCTGTTTAAGCACTACTTTAATATCGATATAAAGAGAGAGAGAGAGAGATACCTATTAACTAATTCATAGAACCCCTTTCTACCTTTTCCAGGTTCGATATCCTTGTTTCTTTTCAAACATTGTTCAAACAAGGTTAAGCGTTCCTTAGATTTTTGCTTCTTCAGTATCAAAAAAGTCTAAATAAAGACTCCGAAACAATATATCTGGTTGGTTGTGATCAGAATAAAAGGCAACATGAAAGGTGACTTAATTCCCAATAATGTTCTATATGACCTTTCTACAGTATGTGTACAGTATGTAAACTATGCACACATACTGTAATATCGAAAGTAGAGAAATCTTATTGAGAATTAAGTCCCCTTTCACATTGCCTTTTATTCTGATCACAATCAGCCAGATATATTGTTTCTGAGTTTAGTCTTTGTTTAGACTTTTTTGATGTTGAAGAAGCAAAAATCTAAGGAACACAGTGTTTGAAAAGAAACATCTATATGAAACTTGAAAAAGTGGAAAGAGGTTCTATAAATTAGTTAATTTTAGTTGTATGCGAGCGGTGGCGTAGCGTGGTGGAGGACGCGAGAGTGTTCGGAGTTTTGACAATCGTTTTGCGCGAAGTTTTTTCAGTTTTTTCTTTAATTGTCTGAAAGTGCTTTACAAGTGGTTGGTGGAAACTTGTGAGTCGGTGAGGGTGAGCGGGGACGCGCCCTGGCCTCCCGGGGCCGGAGGGGAGAAGAAAAAGCTATCTCTCCGCCATGGCGTCAGGTGTGCCGGCCAATGGAGAACAGGTGGAGGAGATTCTACTGGCGGTGGGAGAGCGGATCGGGTGTGAGAACATCCACTCCGCCTCCCGAATGGACAAAGCTGTGGTGATCTTCCTGAAAAAGGAAAAACTCGATCGACACGCTGTGTAAAAGTGTGGTAGTGCTAAATGATGACCTGCTAGACATTACCCCCCTCTCTACTCCGGCGACGAGGGTAGTGATTTCCAACGTGCCCCCCTTCGTGGGAGACGGGCCAATAGTGGACGAGCTGATCCGATTCGGCAAATTCGTCGGCCCCATGTCCGATCTCCCGCTCGGTTGTAGAGACCACGC